>JBBMEG010000015.1:11546476-11602754 GCA_037832605.1 Cyclanthera cordifolia
ACTCTCTTTCTCCCTTTTTCAAAAACCTTTTCACGACGTCCGTGATAGAGGTTGCACCTGTTGTGCCACCCGCTCTGTCATTTTGGTTCGGCTGACTTGCTCGCCGGGTTAGAGTAAGATCTGCACAGTCGCCATTCTGCCACCTCTGAAGTGCGACTGTGACATTGAGCACTGTCATTCAAGTTTGACTTGTTTGGTTCTGTTGAACGAAGCTCTTTGATGGGCTTTTGTAGGTAGGGCAGATGCAGAGTGAAGTGGGAAAGTTTGAGTTATGGCAAAAATGTTGTGTGATGAGATGAAGAGATGGAAGACAGAGGAGAAGTCGATCTCGTGGAAAGTGCAACCAATAAAAGTGTGCCCAGTTGGTTCTGTCCTTAGTCCATGGAATTACCTTATGTCTCTATTTCAAACTACATATAAATGTACCTTTGTGACACTACGTTTAGAAAAAATATGGTACCAATTTGGTAAAAAGTTGAGGTAAGTTTTACTTCTTACGCCACTTTTGTTTTGTTTTTTTTTTTTTTTGATTGTTGTGAAGAACATTAACTATTCAAATGGAAGAAATGGACGGAAGTGATTTTGAAGCTAAGTGAGCACAAAATAAAAAATTGATATTTGACAATTGAGGCAAGGGGGAGATTTGAAGGTACATAAATACATGGAAAATTGATGTGGATAGCGTATTTTGGAATGTGCAGAGGCCTTTGTCTAAAATTTATTTATAGCACTTTTTCTTTTTTTTTTCAAATACTTTTTGCCTCTCCAGGCGTCTACTTCATTTTTACCCATGCCATTCATTTCATGACTTTCCTTGCCCGCAACTTCACGGTCGGCTTCTTCGCAACAATTTGTTTGCTGTTGTTTATGGAACTTCTCTGGATATGAGATACAAATTTCTTTAGAGGATATTTGCTAACGAGGATGTGTGTATGCGATCAATATGTTAGAAGTGGGAATTGGAAAATCGGCGCCCACGTTTTCTGTTATTTAGCTTAATGATGTTGCATGGTAATTTCTTTGATCGGAATGAATGAGTTTAATGGTTGAATCGGTGTTATTCAAAAAAAAAAAATCTAGTAAGTTAGAGATCTCCTTTTGCAAAATAAATTGAGACCAAATTTGTGCTCACGAAGAGAATGGTTTTCCAACAAGGTAAGACACTCATGCTCCACCGCATGCACCACCAAGCTCCGGCCAATGATTCTAATTGAAATCTATCATCGAATTGATCGAAGGTTACAAACCTCAATTAGTTTCACTTATTGACTTTAATCAGCTTCACCGATAGACTTTAATCAGCTTCACTAATGGACTGATAGACTTTAATTATTGAAATTTTAATTGATGGACTTCAATAAATTTATCATAAGAGTGAAATACGAGGGTATTGAAACGTTGAATGAGTGATAAACTACCAAAAGTTGATTGAAGTCCAAAACAAAAAATGATTGACTCCCAAATCAAAAAATGATAGAAGAAAAATGATTGAAGCTCAAACCAAAAAATTGATTGAAGGAATAGAATTCAATCAGTTTTCTTTTCGACTTTAATCAGTTTCATTGATACATTTCAATTAGTGGGTGATAGACTTCAAATATGTTTTCTTTTAGGCGGGTCTGATAGGCATTAATTTTTTGATTTTTTTCATTGGCAGCTCATTTTTTGGGCTAGAGGTGCAAATAATTTTAAATTGTACTATTCATAGTATTTTTATTACTTTTATTGTTTTTTTTTTATTATACGTGCAAAATCCCCTAAATACGTTCAGTCAAATTTATGCGATACATAATTTTTTAGTTGTTTTTTAAAAACGTATAATTAATATATCTGTTAGAAAATTTTGGTAGGAAAGGAACATGTGGGTGTGGATCCAAGGGCAGTGAATGAGTGATATACTGCCTGCTTTGCTTCCATAAAATTAATAATATATTTAGGGTGTTTTTGAATCAATCATTGCTGTCCGGACCCTGCCTAAGGAGGAGAAAAAATGAACATCTCTCATTTTAATTCTTTGGTAATCTTTCTCATTTCTTACTCAAAACAAGCATTTATGTGGTAGGAAGGGAAAGGAAAGGAACCCAAGTATTAGATTTCCTTTCCATTACCTTCTAAGAAAATATAGGCCAAAACAAGAACACTCACCGAAGTTACTTGGAATTTTTACCAATTTTCTTAACCCCCATTGGGAATTTCAGCTCTCATCACTGAAATCTGACGTTCTCATCGTCCAATCCTGCTGTTACTCTCTGCAGAATTATTCTTCTTGAAGTTTGACATACAAACCCCTCTCCCCTTCATTTCTTCTTTGTTTTGCTCGACAAAAATGGCTTCCTTATCTCCTTGTCGCTCAAACTTCCTGTTCTCTTCCTTTCCGATACGTGTTCCCACCTCAAACCCTCTTCTCCATAGAGTTCAATTACGAGGTTTATTCCGCCGTAAGTCTTTCCAACGCGGTTCCCTTGCGGTGGCGAGATTCGGTTTTAAACCCGACTTCTTTCCTGACCCGGGAGACGCCCAGAGCTCGCTAAGGGAGTTGTTCGCCAAAGCTGAGAGCGTTCTATATACGATTGCCGACGCCGCCGTTTCTTCTTCGCCGGAGAATGCTACCACCGCCAAGCAGACTGACGATTGGTTTACTGGGATTACAAATTATATGGAGACCATCCTTAAAGTACGCTATATTTACATAATATCACTTATGAACATCAATCATTGCTGTAGCTTTAGGGTTCGATTTAACTTTTATTTGTTGCAGATTCTTAAGGGTGGACTTTCTACTCTACATGTTCCTTATGCCTATGGTTTTGCCATTATACTCCTTACAGTTCTAGTTAAGGCTGCCACATTTCCTTTGACCAAGAAGCAGGTTTTTTACTCAACTGGAAGTTAACCTTAATATCTTTATTCCTTTACTGTATATATTTACTTCTCCGCTTTGATGAACTCAGGTAGAATCTGCAATGGCCATGCGTTCTTTGCAACCTCAAGTAAAGGCTGTTCAGCAACGTTATGCTGGGGATCAGGTTAAAACTTTTCTGTAATAACAGGGAGGGAGTTTACTCATGGTAGTTGTTTTCTCCTAACATGAACAAACGTTTACTCAAATCAATTTTTTTTTTGCAGGAGAGGATTCAAATTGAAACTGCTCGACTGTACAAATTAGCTGGCATAAACCCATTAGCAGGTACTTAAATTCTATCTGTTTTTTCTTGTCAAAAATAAATAAAATTGTATCTGTTTTTTTGTGGCTTTAGATCCATAGTACTCCCACTCTAATAAGTTCAATTGTACTCCTTGTCCATGTATGCTGTTATAAGAATTGGTATAGTTGTTCTTTTGAAAAGGTGAGCATCTGTGTTCGTTTTGTTCTGCTTAATTTGCTATACAAATAAGCATTTTTTTCTTTATGATGGACACTCAATTCATAATATGTTTGTGGAAGCTCTGTCCATTAGAAAAAAACCAACATATTAGCACCTTTTGGACTTTGCCTAAAAATGTATGCATGCTCTTGCATCCGTGAAATATCATCCTGCCCAAATAGAGGGTTCAAATATTTGAAATCATCATATTTGATTGGTAGTTGGTATATCTCGTAACAATTTGTTCCGGACATTAGGATGCTTACCCACATTGGCTACAATTCCGGTATGGATTGGACTATACAGAGCTCTTTCAAATGTGGCGAACGAGGTGCTATACTATTGCCTTTGAATTTATTTGGAGCCTGCGATTTCTCACTAACATATATCCCTAATCCGATCTAATTGCCCAAACTTAAGGGTCTCCTCACTGAAGGTTTTTTCTGGATACCCTCTCTGGCCGGTCCAACTACAATTGCTTCTCGACAAAATGGGAGTGGTATCTCTTGGCTCTTTCCATTCGTTGTAAGTGCTTTAGTACAACATGAAAATCCATTTCGTGAAATTAATTTCTCCCTTTACTCCTACCCAAAAATATTTTTACTGGAACTTTTATACATTCTGTAATGCCTTATTACAGTCCTGGGTATGTACTTTTTGACCGTTTGTGAGGCGTACAAGATCATTAGTATATCTATGAGTTCATCAGCTGCATTACTGTGCACCTGGTTGACATGGTTTCTCTTTCATCTTGAAGTACAGTAATTGATTTATGGAAAACGTTTGGTGAATCATTTATAAACCATGGATCTGTTGCAAATTCTTACATTATTGTTGCTTTGACTTCTGAGCAGGATGGTCATCCACCACTTGGGTGGTCAGATACCTTGGCATATCTTGTCTTGCCCGTGTTGCTGGTTGTCTCGCAGTACATCTCTGTTCAGATTATGCAATCGACGCAGGTCTGTTGTTCTTTGATGTTTGTTGGAACATTTCGTCCAGGTAGCTTGGTCTGTTGTTATTTGATTGTGACAATTTAGATTACAGCTAATAGTATTGTACCAGAAACTTTAAACTATCCCATGAATTCTTCCTTTTTAAATCTCTGATACCTAAGGTTATTAAATCTTAGATCACATCTTGTCTGAGAAGAATGTGTTGCTTTAAAGTATAGAATCGGTTAATTTTGGGTTACCTAACTTAAGTTTATGTCATGACATCCAGAATAATGATCCAAACATGAAGAGTTCTCAAGTCATAACAAAGTTCCTACCGTTAATGATTGGATATTTTGCACTTTCAGTTCCTTCTGGTTTAAGTCTTTATTGGTAAGCATTTTTTTTCCTAATGAGAATGACCTGTACTCTCTACACTTCTGAGTTTTCATTTTCTGATGTTTTTAGTTGTTCTACGGTTATCTCCTTGAGAAATTCAGCATATCTTATAGATGTCACATGTCATAACTCAGGCTTACCAATAACATCTTAAGCACAGCTCAGCAAGCATGGCTTCAAAAGTTAGGTGGTGCAAAAGCCCCAGACAAACAGTTTATCGATAAAATTGTTAAAGAAGAACAACCCGAAGTCCAGAGCAAAGTGCCCGAGTTAAACTCAGTCTCAAGGGGCACAGTAGCCAGGCAAGAAGAGAAACGTACAGCAGAAGGGCTAAAACCTGGTGAAAGGTTAGGAGTCATTTATTACCAAAAACAAGTGCCAGCTTTTGCTATAATTATGTGTTTGTGGTTTTTGATGGGTTGATAATTTCCAGATTTAAACAGATAAAGGAGCAAGAGGCTAAGATAAGACAGAAAATAGAAGAAGAAAAAAGGAAAGCTGAAGAGGCAGCCAAGCTTGAATCTCAGAGAATAAATGACAGTGACAAGAGTGCAACTATTAGAGTTGTTGTCAATGGTAGTCTTTCTAGACAGGATGTGAAGCATGGTGAAAACCCCGCGTCCACATCTACTTTGCACAGAACTGATCTGGACAACAAGGTTGGCAGTTCGAGTGACCATCTGCTTAGTAAAACTCAGGACGAGGTAAATTCTTGTTAGCTGTATAACTCATCACACTTTTTCTTAGTAATATATCAATTATACACTACAGATTCTCTTGTTTGGAATTCATCATTAAATGCAAAACATTATATATTTCAGGGAGTAGTCGAGGATGACAAACTAAACAGAGAAGAACAAAGAGAGTGACTGGTTAAAGGAAGCTAGAGATAGTGTTTTGATTATACAAGCCAGCAGGTTAAGAACATGGATGATATGGCATTCCTGCCAATTGTTTCGCATAGCTCGATATCGTGAAGAATTCCATCGGAGGTATTATAAGTTCTGCTGAAGTTTTAACCTCTTTTCTCGATGAGCACTTTGGTTTTCATAGATTTGGATTTTTGGTGTACATTTGTCGAATGTGATGGATCGTAATTCGTAACCTATTCATCATAGATCGAGTACTTTGGATTCTTTTTTAGATTTTAAATACAAATAAGTAATTCCTCCTCTGATGGTCTTAGCACCTGTTATGATTGTCTGTAGTTCTCTTACATCTGATGGTCTTAGCACTAAATAACAGTGGACTAAGACTTCATCTATGGCCCAAGTGAGCATGCAAATGGCCCATTACCCGTTATTTTTGGGACCAATAGAATTTGATCCTTCATGATCAACTGTGAATATGTTTCTTTGTTGGGAATGATGTTAAGTCTGATTCTGACAGAGAAGTATTTTAGAGAGTACTTTAGTTCGAAAATTCAAAATAGTCTACATGCTCTATCTTTCGTCTGATCTTTTTTAGGGAGTTCTTCGTAACTGCTCTGCATGTTTATCTATCAAATCGTTGGTGGATTCGTGGCCAGAGCGTGATTATTGTTCCACTTGGAGGTGATAAGGTTTTATACTCGATACACGCCGCATATGTTGGAGGGATCTGACCAAGTTCCTCATATCTCAAATCGAGCCTTAGGCCACTTCTTGGGGACTGGATTGGGCTAGACTTTGCCTAAGGATGGCCAGAGGTAGAACTGAGCTTGTTCTTGAGAGTCGAGCAGGACTAGCCGAACCCCCAAGGTCCTGGCTTTGGCGATATCGGACTCTCCCCAGACCCAGGTTTGTTGGGTCTTGCTCAGTAAATGCAAATTTTCAGTGGTTTGTATTTCTTAATTGCCAACGTATGAAGTCGAGTGTACTGCATATCATTAACAGGTTAGTGAGTGCATGTAGATAATTTTGTATAAAGTTTTAACAACATGAACAAATTATACACATTTTGCTAACTATTTAGGCCAAAGCTTTGTAATATATCTTTTATGAGTAGTATTACGAAGACAGGTGGAAACACAGTATTGAGAGAAAGATTGAATTGATCATATTAACTACAATAACAAATATAATAAACCAAATAATCAACTTTACACATGTAACTAATCGATTATATGAAAGATGTAAAATAATATAGGTATTAAGTACCATTTAATTATTAATGAAATATATAAAGAGGTTATTGGATAAATAGTGAGGTCTGGCTTAAACCATCAAATTAGAAAACAAAAACAATTTTAATAATGTAGCCTGTCGGTCAAAGCATTGGACGGCTTAGATTTCTGAAGGAACGGAACAAGTAACTATTTTTCATGGATTACATTGCATGATGAAATTATTGAACATTTAGATGATGATAACCGCAGTTAAGTTAACGGGCAACTACTTTGGGCAACTGAAATTATGGATCATTGCGCTTCTAAAAAAAACAATCTTTTCCACTTATCATTTTTTTAAGTATTAAAAAAAACTAAAACTCCATTTATAAAAGCATGCAGTGTTGTGTGCTTTCCCATTCTTCACCATCACCAAACGTACGTAATCCTACTCTGTGTCTGAGGCAGCCGCCATGGAAAATCCCATTTTTGTTGTAATTATAAGCTGCTTGAGTCTTCTTCTCCAAATGTGCTTCATTTCTTCTTCTCCAGTCGCTGATGATCCTGAACAAGTAGTTGAACAAGTTCTCACGTACCAACTTCTTAATTACTACTTCACATTACATTTTACTTCTTAATTTTAACCCTTTTACAATACTAAATTACAACATTATTAATGTTGAATGATTTTACTACAATTTTTATTTGTTTTCCCTCCACCCCACTTCACAAAATTACAATTGGGCCCTCAAATAAATTGAACACTTAACTATTTTTAACACACATGAATCAAACATTTGAATCCCAAACTTGGAACAAAATATAATTTTGTCAAAACCATTATGCGCCTATATTACCTTATTCATTCTTCATATCACTATATATATATATATATATATGTTTCCTTGAATTTCCAGGAGCATAAACAATGCAACGACAAGGAGAAATTTGGGGGTTTTGTCGTGTGGAACAGGGAACCCAATAGACGACTGTTGGAGGTGCGACCCAAATTGGGAGAAGAACCGGAAGCGGCTAGCCGAGTGCGGCATTGGGTTCGGAAAGAGAGCCATAGGCGGCAAAAACGGAAAATACTACATAGTCACAGATCCGTCTGACAAAGACGTGGTGAACCCAAGACCAGGCACTCTACGGCACGCCGTAATCCAAAAGGAACCATTATGGATCATGTTCAAAAGCGACATGGTGATTAAGTTAAAAGCAGAGCTGATAATGAACTCTTTTAAAACCATCGACGGTCGTGGCGCGTCGGTCCATATAGCCGGGGGGCCTTGCATTACCATCCAATTTGTGACGAACATCATAATCCACAACATCAACATTCACGATTGCAAACGAGGTGGGAACACCAACGTTAGAGATTCCCCAGACCATTACGGTTGGAGGAGTGTGTCGGATGGCGATGGTGTTTCCATATTTGGGGGCACCCATGTTTGGATCGACCATTGTTCTTTGTCGAATTGTCGAGATGGGTTGATCGATGCAATTCATGGATCTACGGCTATAACTATTTCCAACAATTACATGACTCACCATAACAAGGTTATGCTTTTGGGACATAGTGATTCCTACACTCAAGATAAGAATATGCAAGTTACCATTGCTTTTAACCATTTTGGTGAGGGCCTTGTCCAAAGAATGCCACGGTATCTCATCAATTTTCTAACCCTCTTTTTCTCTATTATTATTATTTTTTCTCTATTTTATTATTATTATTATTATTTGCAGATGCCGACATGGCTATTTCCATGTGGTGAATAACGATTATACTCATTGGATAATGTATGCCATTGGTGGAAGTGCGTCGCCTACTATTAATAGCCAAGGAAATAGATACCTTGCGCCTAATAACCACGATAGAAAAGAGGTGGCAATTTAATTTTTCTTTAAAAACAAAGGTATTATACATACTAATCTTGTAAAGTTAATGGACCTATATTCTGGTTTAGGTTACTAAGCGTGAGGATGCACCAAAAAGTAAATGGAAGAATTGGAATTGGAGATCGACTGGGGATTTGATGCTGAATGGAGCATTCTTCATAAGGTCGGGTGCAGGGTCATCAACTAGCTATGCAAGAGCTTCGAGCTTGAGTGCAAAGCCATCGTCATTGGTGAGTTCAATGACAACAGGAGCAGGGGTGTTGCGGTGCCGAAAGGGTTCTCTGTGCTAATTTAGCCAAATATGGACCAATATGTTAAAGATAAGGAGAGATTTAAAGGATCTTCTTGAACAGGAATTTCTACTTTGTCTTACTTGATTGGTCACTATTGGAAACCTTTCGTCCATAATTCTGTCTAATAACAATATGATATAAATATTACCAAGTGGAGAAAAATGTACTCTTCAATGATTCTCAACTATTATAACATAATGACATTGGAGAGAGATAGGATAAAAGGGTGAGTTCTTTAACTTTTATTTTATATCATGTCAAACCATGTTATAATGTATAAGCTTGAATGAATGGAAAAACTAATATGTTCTTTAAAACCAAACTAAAAACTAACTAGTATTACCTACAATCCAACTAACAAATCCAAAAATTAAGCCCACCCAAAAGCATCCAAATCCAACGATAAAATTAAGGGCAATGTAAATAGTATGAGTTAACTAATAAATGTTAATGAAAAGACCATTCCATTATTATAACTGACCAATTAAATAAAACGAAAAAGTTTAAATCCCTATATTAAACAAAGAAAAGAAATAAAATATATAATAAATGGGTCTTAAGGAGAAAGCAGCAGAGGCATCAGATTGGACAGGAAAGTTAAGATTTGGCAAGACTGGAGCCAATGTTCACTATTCAACATTAATACACATAAATGTTAATTATATTAGATCCCATGATCCAATGCAACTCAAGGACAGTAAAACCTACGATGCAACCACATATACAGCATTCATTTATTCTAGATGTACATAAATGTAGTGGTGAACGGGGAAAAAGGTGATGAATGATGTCAAATTGCTCATGTATAAACCAAACCACAACCTGGAAAAGGCTTTTATTCACACAAACAATAAATTATCCTCCCAAAAACCACACTCGAAAATTTTCAATAATGCCAGCAAATTTCTAAGCTAAATCCCCCTATACTTGACTAACAACCACAAGAAAAGACCCATGCATTATAAAGCAATAGCCCGTGAGTTAGGCATAAGAAAAGAGCGCAATACATTAGTAATCAGAAGGAGAAATGACATCATCAATCTTCAGAATCATCTTCACCACTTGAGTTGCCAATAAAACCTGCTGTTGCTTACCAATCAAAGTTTCGAATACATTCTGCTCGCGCATGTCATTGGTGCCAATATCATTGCAGTCTATTCCACAGTAAGGATTGTTCTCCTGCATATTAAATTCAACTTATGATGAATCCATTAAGCAAAGTTGAGAATTGAAGTAACATATATTAAATCTAAGAGGTGATTACCGATAGTGTCTTGCATACCTTAATTTGCTGAGATTTTACAGCAGAAAGTGTTTCAATTGGTTGTAAGCCACTGTTCTCAGCAAGAGCCATTGGTATCGAATCCAGGGCATCAGCAAATGCCCTAATAGCATACTGCAAAGCGGGGCATGAATATTCAACACCATTTGCCCATTCAGAAAGGCTACCGATAAAACAAAAGCTTCATACCTGCTCAACTCCAGGATATTTATCTGCAGCTGCCTCAACAGCAACTGAACAAGAAATCTCAGCTGAGCCACCGCCATATACTATAGAGTTATTCCGAATGAGGTTCCTTGCAACACATAAAGCATCATGGATACTGCGTTTAGTCTCCTCTATCATCATTTTGTTACCTAAAACAAACCAGAGCTTATCATCAAAGGTCTCGAATTAAGATTTTAACATGTGCTCTTTCAAATCCATTTAAAAATTATTGACTCTTATCATATTTTACATTTCTTAGATAGGTTAAAAACAATCATCGAGTATGGCTATCAATGCCCCCAGGTAAATACATCACCATCTCAAAAAGAAAAGAAAATTGAAAGGCTACAGTGTCTATTTGATGCTACACAAACACAGGCTAGAGAAAACTCTCAACGTTGTTTTCTGCTTTGTTTTTCTTTTCTTTTTTCTTCTTTTTTTTTTGATAGCAGAAATTGGAGCTTTGCCCCACTGCATACTTGAGGCACTTCTACACGTCTCAAATGTTGTTTTTTGCAATGTTCATATACAACAGCTTGTCAACCTATTTATGTTCCTAACAATATTTGAAACTTACCACTGGCAGGAACAAGTCTTAAATTCTAAGTCAAATTCGACTGTAACATCATTTCCCTGACCAGTAGTCAAATTCTATTTTGCCAAATCATCAATTAGCACAAAAAAAAATAAATTGTAGTTGAAAAAGGAATAGAAAAACAAAGGATCTACCTACCTCCACGGATAAAAATGGTCACAGCCCGTGAATTAGCACAATGTTCAATGTATAGCATCCGATCTTTTGTCGTACCAAAAGCTTTTTCTCGAACCAAGCCAGCCTTTAAATGAGAAAAAAAAAGGAGACGTCATTTTGAGTTAGAGCTGCTTGATTACAGATGCAAAGGAAAAAGGTGAAAGAATAAGCTCACTTAAATAAAGCTGCTTGTTAGTTCAGGAAAGGAGAGAAAAAAGAAGAAACAAACAAAAGCTTCAAGTAGCCAATACTATATTACTGAACAGAATCCGCAAACAAGTCCACAAAAGAGGAATTAGCTGGTATTTAAAGTCACAAGACGTCAAGACGTAGAAAAAGTTATTTTTTCACCCAAAATAACTTCCAATGATTTAGATAGCGTATCCCTGGCTATCAACATCAACCATGAAGCATATATTGATACAGCAAACAAAAAGCCATGCTTTAAAAGTTGCACGCAGGAACTGAATTACAAATAAAGACATCACAAAATGCTCAAAATGACTAATTAAGCTAAAGATAATGAGAAGGGATTAGTGATACCTTCCCAAGTTTCTCTGTTGTCAATTCTTGGAACCTGGGGACTATTCTTCCACCTACAAAAACAATCAAACTATGACTTAGTCAAACATCCAACGTTAGTTAAATTCAGGTTTTTGAGCAAGGTAATTGAAATTGAAAGCAGTGATTAAAACGTGAATTGGATCTCAATTCAATAACAAACCAAACCAAAACAAAGTTTAGTCATGGCATCCGCATCAGCCATCCAACTCCTTATTTCTAATCAGCCCCCTTCACCTTGTGCCTCTATAAGCCCCAAACAGTAACTATGTTTAAGAATTAAAAATTTAGTCAGGAATCAGGATTCAGGATTGAGTGTATGTCTTCCTACAATCAAAAGTCAAAATACGCATAATGTTCTGAAGCTACAAAACTCATTGTGAAAAATAATATCCCAGAGGCAACCCTATGAGGGATTTGAACCCATAGCTTCCAGATTGAATCTACGGGTTTTCACACTGATCTCAACCTCGTGGGACTGACTGAAAATGCTGAATACATAATTGAGGTAAACCTGTGGCTATCGCTATCAACTCTAGCTCCACACCACCAACCCATCTCACAGCAGGCAAATTCCGGTGCATAAGCAGATGATTTGCCTCATCATCAAACCCCCATTGGCAAATAACCAATGTAGCACCAACATCCTGAAAAGAAGTGGCAGCACCAGCTATAAAAGAAATCTTCATCAAGAAACGAGAAACCCAACTTTCATAAATAACAATGAAAACACCAAAATGAAACCACAATAAACAGACTGGAACAGAGAAACAACTGTACTAAAAAAATCAAATTCAAAACTACAAATGGGGAAATGTCCCTTGAGATAAAAAATCTAAAAAAACGAATCCAAAGAATTCAATGAAGTGAGAACTCCATACCTCTTCCATGAAACTTATCTATTCTCTAAAAACCTCTCTAAAACCCAAGAAAGCCACAAAATAGATGAGGATAACATTATCAGAAAACACCAGAAAACCAGATTAAGTATATTTTCGTTCTACCTTGCATTTTTGCACCATGTCATCAAAGTACTTCTGCTCCTGTAGTCTCAATGTCTCGAACTTTTCCACTGTATCAATATCAACCTTATGCTTTGTCTTGGGTTTCGGTGGTTCAAACGGGCAAGTCAATATTGCAATTTTAGCATCTTCAATTTGCTTTGGCATCTGAGGGTGACTCATGTCTTTGTCAACAATAATACCATATACAAGTTCAGTATCTTCTAACTTGCCCCCTACTTTCCCCTCAACTTTTATCAAGTCTAAGTTAACATCTCTTCTTTCAGGATCTGCCACAGCAACGACTGCCTTAACAGCAATTTCTGCTAGATCGCGCTTACAACGATTCACACTGCAAGATCAGGAAAATAGCAAAATGCTGAGAATAAGAGTAATGAAGGTTGCAATTATGAAACAGCAAAGTAAAATACTATAATGGACCTATAAAGTCATGCCACCGTACATCTTAGAGGATAAAGTGGTCATGCAAGTCTGAACTAATGGCTCGAAATTTCTCTCTCCAAAATCGAACTTTTGAGCGATATGTTCCAGGTGGTCGACAGCTATCCGCGAGGCCAGTTCATAACCCTCGGCAATTCGAATAGGATGAATGCCACGTTCTAATAATCGCTCAGCCTGTTCAAGGAGTGCACCAGCCATTACAACCACCCCAGTGGTGCCATCACCAATCTCATAATCCTGACTTCGAGACAACTCGACCATCAATTTTGCAATTTGATTGTCAACATCCATCTGCTCCAATATTGTTGCACCATCATTGGCTGAAAAGGAGACAACACAAGTGCAATTAAGTAGAGAACAAAAGAAAACAGTGAACATTTGTAATAAAATATTATTGAGTATACGGTAAAGGTGACCAAAACATAGTAATAACCCGAGCTTTACCTCTTTTCCAAATCCCCTCCAATCCTATAAAGTAACAACCAGTCGGCCTCTACATCTATTCCTAATCCCCTCCAATCCCATCAGTGTATCATTTTCCATAAATAAAAGAAAGAGAGAATTAAGAAAATGAAAAGAGTAAAAGAAAGAAGGAGAAAGAGTGAGCGATAGTAACTGATAGTAACATCGCCATCAGGGCTCTGAAGCATCTTGTCCATGCCCTTGGGACCAAGGGATGTCCTGAGGATTCGGGCGACAGCTTTAGCAGAGGCAATGTTGGATTTCTGAGCATCGAGACCCCTCAGCCTGCTCTTCTGCTCCTGCTCCTTCAAGATTATGAATGGTCTCCCAAACTCATCGAAAGCCAGCGCCATGGCTACGTGGAGATTACCGGATTAAGAAGTTTCAAACGAAATGGATCTCCCACTGTGAAGAAGAACAAAACCAACACAAAACAAAACAAAAAAATCACTGAGCTTCTGGAAATGGAACTCGTCGCGGGAGCCGGGAGGGGTTTTAGAGTTTCCCTCCTTTCAGAAAGCCCTAATTTAATCCATCTCCCCTCTTATGCTTATGGGCTTCCCTCTCCTTTTGGGGTTTACAAATTTCGGCCTTCAAGGATTTTAGAAAAATATAATATTTGGAAAATAGCTATTTCTTTTCATTTAAACGTCTATAATTGATGAAAATCAATTTGTGACAAATACTCATAAAATACATATCATGTATTATGACAAATACTCATAAAATACCCATGTTAGAATAATTATCTCTGTTTTGTCAAAAAAAGAAAAATTATGTGCGGTGGTATTGTATTATAAAACCATCTTATGTACATTAATAATAGGGCATCAAATCTAATTGTGTATAATACCATACTAATTCATTGATTCAAGTATATATAAATATTAATACCAACTTATTTATGTTATATTGTTGGTGTGTTACCACTAAATATATATGTAATACTGTATTACAATAATACTAGATAGTACAACACAACTGACATAATTTTGTAATTAAAATCATCTTCAATCCAAGGGTTTTTTTAAAATAGAATCGACCGCCGTTTTTCTGCAAATCTCAATTTTTCAATATTGATTGTTTCTAATTTTCTTTTCGACGTTGAGACCTCTCCATAAGGAAGTTTGCTTTCTTTCCTACGCCGACAATGGAGAGATCTGGTCGATTTATAAATCTCCATCGATGTTCACGGAGGATATAAGAATGGTCTTGAATCTTCATTCACCAGCGTCCATGGATGATACGACTGTAGACGGTGCTTTAAGAGAAAAAAGTCCATTGAAGGAGACAACTTTGAGCCAACAACTATAGTGTTGCGCTCAGAATTGAAGCTTTATTTTCCGACGAGACAAGGGTGAGACAATGGCTGTGAATGAGATTTCTTCGGCAGCAACCTGGTTTCAGTGTAAATGTTTCCTTTTATTTTTCGTTTAACTTGTATTTAATTGAGGGTAGTATAATATTTTATTAATTAATGTTTTTCTTAATTTTGAAATGTTTGATTTAGTTGGTTAATAGTTTAAGATTCGACTACTCTCTTAATTAGTTTTCTAATTTTAGATAGTTCTGCAAAATCCTCTAATAATTTTTCAAAATATCCCGAGACATTTTTATTTTTTTATAGATTCATGCATTAATAACTAGGGGTGCACATGATTCAGGTTGGGTTGGGTCAGGGAGATATTTAAGACCAACCCAACATTTTGGGTTGGTCATTTCTTCAACTTCCAATCCTATGTAATAAAGAACTCAACCATTTATTTTCGGGTTGGGTGCTGGAGTTATGTTAATCTATTTTTTTTCTCTATAAAATAATTATATTCATATCTAAAAATATATAAACAAATGAATAAAAAGTGGTTGATACTATACTTGAACTGAAGTTACTTATTTTATTAGTGTAGGTTATTTATTAATATACTAAAATACTATCTCTTTAATTAATTTATTTTTTAGTTCACTCACAAATATGTATATGTATATATTATTCCTTAATTGAAGTTCTGTTGAGTTGAACGAGCCAAGAATTGGTGAACTCTAACTAATCCAACTCTTACCATTTTATTTGGGTTGTAGTCTGGGTGGGTGTTTGGTTCTTTTGAACACCCCTATTGATAACAAACTTTCTATCTTAAAATTTCCTAATAATAGTAGTATAGGATTTTTCATCATCCTAACAATTTTGAGAGTATCAATGCACTTTTTCATAATTTAGGCTAATAATAATTATGGGAGGTGTAAACTAGTACTTAATTAAATATTTATTTTATTAATTTTGAATGTTATGAATATCTTTACCAATGGTTTAAATTTTGATTAGATTTATAATACTTTATCTTAATTTGACCAGGGATATAAAAAACCTATACTAAGGAAAAAGAAAATGTCAATAAGTTTTTTATATCCTAAAGAGTAAAGAGATTTTTAAAAATCATAAGATGAACTTACTATAAGGTAGGACAACAAATTTATGATCTCAGTCTTTCTCTATAAAAACAAATGGCGTACCTTTTCTTTTTAAACAAACAAGCACAATCAATCTCTTAACTGAGGTAATTAAATACATTCTACAACATAACAACCTAACAAAGAGAAACATCATCTCTAAAACCAGACAAGCATTAATCATCCACAATTCTTGTCAAAATATGAACAAAACAACAACCTGAACAAGCAAAGCATCTAAACACATAACATAAACATGGCATTTTCCAAAAGAGGATCCCAAGAATCCAAAGGAAAAGGTTTGGAAAATTTCATCAACAAACACTTGTTGATTTAAGATGGTCTTTGAAGTATAATCCAACAACAATGTCAACCACTAAAGAACAAGATCTCACCAAAAGAATACGAAAAACGAGACAATTATTCAAAACAGAACAAGAACTTCATACATATATATAAGCTCATCCAAACTTCGCTTCAACAAAAACCCGCAAGACCTAATTACTTTGTTTCCATTAAATTAACTTAAACCGTTGAATCGGTTCTAGGGAATGCGTAGTACTCTTTAACGATCATTTATCAAAATCATTAGTAAAGGTGTTAATAGATTAATGATTTTTAAAATTATGATCTTCAAACAATATTTATGTGTAAAATTTAATTAATTATTTCACCACTTTTGTTTCTATTAATCTTGGAAAAATGATTTATTAATGGCTTGATGTTAAAAGATTGAAAATGTGAAATGTGTTGAAGAAAAATAATTAGACTGATATTATTAGAGATTTTAACAAACAAAGCTATTAACTAATGGCCCTCCTTACAATTCTCACATACATGTTTAATTTGTTAGCCTAAATCTCGTGGATCTATTTCTATATAAACGGCCTCCTTCACCACTTTTAATTCAACCCTTCACCATTGGTGCAGTTCTTTATCTTCTTTTTTTTAGAACTGCATTTTTATTCAATAATCCCTACAACGCTTCTTCAAAAAAAAATATACAAAAAATGTCACGTCAATTTGTTGTTTTTGCTCTTATCGTCGTCTCAGCTGTCGTGAGCTTGTCTTGCACCGCCGCAGCGGCTGACCCTCCCAAGGCCTCTCCTAATAGCACCGATGTGGGAGCTGATCGCTTGGCTCCGGCCGCCGATAGCGTCGTCGGAAACACCGATGGAGCCGGCGCTCCCGGTACTGGCAAAGACGCGGTTGAAGCCCCAGTTGGGGGACCCGGTGCTGAGGGAGCTACCGGCTCTGCGCCAGCCGAGTCACCCAAGAGTGCTGCCTCCACCCTCCAATTCTCTGTCTTAGCTACCCTCACGGCTGTTGGCGCCTCTTTCTTCTAAGTGAGATAATTTCATGTCTCATAAGCCTCTTTTTTTTTTTATCAATTGTAATTTAACATTCAATTAAAATTGGAATAAATGATTAATAATAATAATAATAATAAGCGAGGGTTATTATAAATGATCAAAAATTTGTCTCATTTGTGCGGAGCGCCCCGGCGCTGAGTGAACCACCGGCTTTTCTCCTAGTGCCTCAATTTGTATGCAAGCTTCTTTTTTTTTTTTTTTTTTTATGGCTTCTCCATTTTTGCTGCTGATTCATTCTAGCTATCTTTATTAATCAACTATATTTTCCATTATTTATTCTAAAAACAATTGTCAACAAATAATTTATTTAAACTCTGAAGAAAACAATGTCAAAAAAGAAAATCAATCTTAAACCTAAATTGAGACGTCTCTCCTGTAATTGTTTCTTAACTGGTTTTCAGGCTTTATTATAATATATTTGTAAGGCTTAATTAGAAGTTACATGTTGGCAGGTGCATACAAATTGCTAATAACTTCTATTTACACACAAATTGCTAATATTTTCGCTATAATATTAGATCATTTAATTTGATATTTTAGAAAATTAAATTATATTAGTTCGATTTTGATTCTCATGAAAAGAACCAAAAAAACAGTAAAAACATCATAAATATTACTTACGAAAAGAAATAAAAGTATTTAGAATAAAATTAAAAAATCAAATTGAAGAATACAAAATTTGAAAAATATTAAATTAAAACTTTTATTCAAATCAAAATCGAAAATCAAACAAAACTGAATGGAACCAATAGTTTTGTTCTTTATTAGACATTAGTTTGGATCTAATTATTGAAAAATTGAGGATATTAGTTCGATTATTAGTTTGTCACAAAATTGACAAAAACTGAACTGAAATCACCATTTAATTTAAATTTCATTTTTGTTGTCTCTAACTTTTTTCATTATATGTTTTTAGTCATCATTTTAGTTGTTATTTAATTATTTAACTAATATCTGTGTGACTTATTAATTTTTTTAACTTACGAACGCTCATTAATTTGATAAAATATTTAAAAAAAAAACAAAGATAATAATAATTATAAAAAACAGTTATAATTTTAGACTTCCAACTGCTTGAGCATTAGGAATGTTTGACATGTACTCCCGATGTTCTCTTTCATTCTCCTTTGGAGAATTGTCCATTGACAGTTTGAATGTTGTGCTAAACGAATTGAAACAATTTTAGATTATAATTCCATGTTGAAACTATTTAGAACTTTTTGGCAATAAGAAGATTAACTTATATTAAGTTGACCTCCTTCTCTATCTCTCACATATAATTGCAGGTGAACGTCTTTATCAAAGGATTTGTGATTCATGTAGACACAACTATCATATGAACTTCTTTTAAAGCATATTTTAGACATGTATGCATCAAATCTAAAATACCAACAACTAGGAGACACACCGAGTCTTCCTTTCTCTTCACAATATAACCCTCTCTTAAGATTAAGAGAGTTCTTATAAATGTGTGTTTAACTACAGGTGAAAAAATGTCATTGTAGTTATTCCCTCTCGATGGTTGTATTTGATTTTATAAATCCATTTACATGAGATTGTCTTGCATCCCTTAGGTAAAGAAACTAAATTCTAAGTATTGTTTGCGTCTAAACATTTCATTTCTTACTTGATAGCTTGTATCCACTTCTTTGAATTAAGACCATTCACAACTTCCTCAAGTGGTTCCATGTCTTATAGGGATCCTGAGACATTTAGGGCAAAATTCACATAATCTGCTTTAGCAAACCTAGATGAAGGCACACCAACGATTGTGATTTAGATGAGTTAAAATGGTTTGAGTTTTCCTGTACTTTGATGAACATATCCTGTGCAACCAAAAATCTTTAGTGATTATAAGCTTGGTGGATTATTTGTCCACTTATGTTCAGGTGTTAGAAATCCCAATGAAGTATGTGGACATTTATTTAGGGTGTAAACAATATCGGAAATAGCCTCAGCCCATAAAGGTGTTTGAACTGGTCCCCACATATTTGCATGTATGTAGTCTAGTATCCCTTTTGAAGTATGTTGTGCCTTTGGGAAGCTCTCCTTTGTTGCTTTTCCAGTCATACAATGCTCACAAAAACTAAGATTAGTGTTTAAAGCTTTTGGAAGTATACCTTGTTTGGCTAATTTCTTCAAACCTTTCTCACTAATGTGTGACAAACGTTTGTGCCAAAGTTCAGTTTCAGTCATAGCTTGATTCGTTGCTATCATAACCTAATAGTGCAACTCCACATTTTTAACAACATATAGGTCATTTATCTTGGTTCCAACCAAAATTGTTTTCGAATCCTTGATTACTTCAAGGGTGCCATCTGATCCCTTGTATTGACATCTAATTGCATCTAGCGTCCCTAAAGAAATCAAGTTTCTTTTGAGTTTAGGTACATACATTACATTCTTTAACAGTTTTATCGACCCATCTTGTAGTTTAAAAGTGACTGAACCAATGCCTTGGATCTCACAAGAATTCAATAGAACATAAGATTCATTTTCTTCATTTAAGGTTTGTCCAAGACCTTTAAATTCAGTGATTATCTTGCTAAACTCGTCAAGATTATGAGATAGAGTTTTAGAATAATCCATCTTAAATGAGAAAATTTTCTCACGAATATACATCTGGTTTGGTACATCCTTTGACACATATATATCATTCAATTTTGTCGACAATTTATATGTTGTATCTTGATCTATTACCTGTATAAGAACATTGCCACTAAGAATGTAATATTAGGGTACCATGTGCTATTAGTTCGATGATTTATTTTTCTTCCTTTGTTAAAGACTTTTGAGCTTTCTGTTGTCCAAGAAGAGCTTTGATTTTAGCTTTCCAAAGCCAAAATCTATGGTTCCATCGAACTTATCAACTGCATACTTAACAATAGTCATTACTTGTTAAAGAAAGTAAAGTACTTACTTGTGTTCTTGATTAATCGTTGTTCTCTTTTAAACAACAGTTGGAAGTATGTGATCTTAAGTTAGGGAAGAACATGACACAACTCGTTTTAACGTGGTTCGGTCGTAGAGACTTACATCCAAAGAGGATCCTTGGACGGTATTTACAGCACACACCGGGAACAAAGATTGGAGATCATAAAAAGAGTTGCATCGGGTCTATTTTATCTTCATCAATAGTGTGAACAAGTGGCAATTCTTCCAAATTTAATGTGTTGCACAAATTAGCTTTTACATTTAAGGATTAATTTGGCCCTAAGATAAAACAATTGATTATTTTTGAAATTTAAGAATTGTTCTAAAAAAATTAGAAACCAAAACGACACTAACTAATTTTAGTTAATATTAATCGAAATTAGAGCGGTGTAAGATCATATCAGATAGTAAGTTGAAAGCTAGATAAATACTTATTTTCAGACACATAAAAAACCAACGTGAAAGTTAAAAGCGCCAAAGTAGATGATTTTCCTTTTTAGTTGAAGGCATATCAGAAAGATGGAGTTAAAAGCGCCTAATGTTTAGTGTTTTTATAATAAAGATAATATGCTAAGTATTTGGCACTCATATGTAGTTATGAGTTGGGCAATTGGCACACGTCTTTCCTTACATCTACAACAAGAGATTTAGAAGGGGAAATTCATACGGGTCACATTGTCTGTCCTGTCGGCCACTGAATCCCACCAACAAAATGCGTTGATATATTCCTAAACGGCTCAAGGTTTCAGGATTTGATCGCCGTCATGGAAAACTTCTTCTTCAGCTCTCTCTGCGTTTGCCTCTTCTGTTCAGGGTTTCTCTTCACTTGCTCCGTATATCCCTCCTTTCTTTTCACTTCCCGATTTCACGAATGCCCTCTTCGTTTGCTGTTATCTCTTTCAGGGTGTACTCACACAGTGGAGCAGAACGTGGTTCCCTCCCGCCGAGAGGCTGGAACTCGTATGACTCATTTTGCTGGACTATTTCCGAAGAAGAGTTCTTAAAGAATGCAGAGATTGTTGCGAAGCGGCTTAGTTCAAAGGGTTATGAGGTAGGATTTGGTAATATGTTTGTATGATGAAGTAAGTAATGTGGGGATTTGTTGTATGGTTAGAAGATTAATGGTGTGTATGTGTATGTGTATGTGTATGTGTATGGTTCGATGGTGCAGTATGTGGTTGTGGATTACCTGTGGTATAGGAAGAAGGTTCCAGGTGCGTACACCGATTCCGTTGGATTTGATGTGATTGATGAATGGGGAAGGATGGTCCCGGACCCCGTCAGGTGGCCTTCCTCTCAAGGTGGAAAGGGATTCTCTGTAGTAGCTAAGAAAGTTCATGATATGGGTCTCAAGTTTGGAATTCATGTCATGAGAGGAATAAGTACACAGGCTGTGAATGCCAATACTCCTATTTTAGACCTTTCTAAGGTACCTTGCCACCCAACCAAACAACATTCCTCATTACAACTCACACCAATTTTTAATTCTCTTCTTACATTGCTTCTTAGGGAGCTCCCTATGTAGAATCCGGTAGAAACTGGTTTGCAACTGATATAGGGATCAAATCCAGGCCTTGCGTCTGGATGCATAATGGTTTCATGAGTGTAAACCTTAATTCAGGTGCTGGAAAAGCTTTCTTGACCTCCCTTTATCAACAATATGCTGATTGGGGTGTTGATTTTGGTAACTTCAAACTGTCTGATCTAATTTGTTTCCATTCCCAACCATTACCTGAAACCTAGATACTAACCTGCAAAATATCATTCATCTTTTCCTTCATTTTCTGGCAGTGAAACATGATTGTGTCTTCGGGGATGATTTGGATTTGCCCGAAATAAGCTTTGTCTCTGATGTATGCTCTCATTCTCTATCACCCTCACATGTTTGTTGCACATATGCTAATTCATTGAGTGCGGACAGGTTCTTAAGCAACTTAACCGCCCAATAGTGTATTCTCTGTCTCCTGGAACAAGTGTGACACCAGCCATGGCTAAGGCGGTAAGTGGGCTGGTTAACATGTATAGAATAACAGGTGACGACTGGGATACTTGGAATGATATCGCTTCCCACTTTGATGTAACCAGGTAAATTAAGCAGCTATATTTCAATGCAAGAGATTCAAATGTATATCATTTCATATTCCATCTGCATAACTTACACTTACACGGTCTTATTCATTTCTTCTTCAGGGATTTCTCTACTGCTAATATGATAGGGGCCAAAGGCTTGCTGGGAAAATCATGGCCTGATTTAGACATGCTTCCATTGGGATGGCTCACTGATCCAGGTTGTATAATTTTGTAAGATCTTTTTTCATTTTTCTCTTTGGGGACCAGGCGAGTGGTTGGGGTAGCAGCAAGACTGAATAAACTAAAAAGGACAGTTCAATTAGGTAGAGTAAGAGTAACAATCTCAACTATGTTGTTAACATAGTCTTGTTTCTTATTATTTGCTAGGAATCCTTACCAGGTAAAGCAAAGAATTGTAATATGTTCTTGATTATTTTGTTTTCTTAATGAGATGATGCTGAATATAAAATGCGTAAATGATCCGTTATTAAGGACAACTGTGTGAATCGAAAAGATGGAACTTGGCAAACCATTTCTTTGGAAGCTATAGAATAGAAGTCCAAATAATATTTCATTTTATGCTTGTATAAATGGTATTTATAATGTTAATTAAAATGTTTAGGTTCAAACGATGGCCCACATAGAAGATCCAACCTTAATATAAATGAACAAAGAACTCAGGTACATTTGAATTGAGAAGAGAAAGAGAGTCAAAATTAAAAAAAAAAAAAAGGAGAGAAAGAGAGAGTATATCATCATAACTATTTTCAACTTCATTTTTCAGATGACCTTATGGTCTATGTCCAAGTCTCCAATTATGTATGGAGGAGATTTGCGGAATATTGACGATATGACCTACAGTATAATCACAAATCCTACCCTACTGGAGATTAACTCTTTTAGCTCAAATAATACGGAGGCAAGTCAAAATACTATTTAAAAATGATTTATCAAAGGTTTTAAAAACTCTTGGTAAAGGTATTGGTTTATTTGACCATTAAGAACCATTTATCTAAGGTTTTCAAAACTCTTGACCAGTGTCTCGAGTTCATGTTTTATTTTTGTTGCCTTCACAGTTTCTTAAAATTGCTACTTCAAAGGTTTCAAACTGTAGAGGAGAGATTATGAAATGGCACTCAAGAGATTTGGAGGGATCGGTTTCACCTATATTGGGTCTCACCAAATGCACGGATTCAAATGCAACTGGTTGGATTACCGAAAGTTTCAATCAAGGCCTTGAAAAAATATGTTGGACGAAAAATTCAGAACAAGAGTATGAAACACCATTATGTCTATATAAACGAGGATCTCGAGTTGCAATGTAATTGGTTTTATGCTCTACTTTTATTTGGCTGTTTCAAATTTTGATTTTGCTATGAATCTAGAAGTTTCACAAAAAATATGCTCTGCCGCAGAGATAAAGCGGCAACTACTCATGGTGATCAAGTGAAACTTCAATCGTCGCCAACTAGTACGGCGAATGTTTGCCTGGATGCTACTCTCAAAAGAAAGCGTAGTTCTGAAGAGTTCATGAGGGGGTCATTTTTTCCCTGTAAGAGTCATGAGACCCAGGTCAATCTTTGGCTCTTGTTTGTTTACTTTTTTTTTTGTTTTACCTTTTCCATTCATGCGATTCAATGTTTAGCTGCATAAATGAGCAATGTCCTATCTCATATGACAGTGCTGGTAAATAAAGACAATGAAACCCTCCACATATTTCCACAATATTATCCATTTTGTACATAAATACTAGTGGTTTTGCTTTTGGTTTCTCTCAAAAAGTCTCGTATGAATGGAGATAATTGTCCTGTACCTATGGTCACTCTTTCCCTAACCAATATGGGTCTATGTTTGGGTATTCAGGTTTAATCATTATTTGGCATGAAGAAAATAATCCTTTTTGGACCTCTGCATATATTCATTTTCTTACTCTTATTATCTTTCTGCTGCTCTTATTTTCTTCCTGGAATCCTCTCACTCTAATTATAACAGAAGTGGAATTTTAACACTAATGGGACGCTTTCGAACCATTATTCCGGGCATTGTGCAATTGTGAAGTATAACCAAGGTAATTGATCCGAGGTCAAATTACATACGACGACTAATTTACGACGACTAATTACAAAGATCTCCACTTTGTTACCATTATGATCATTAATAAACATCACTTCTGCAGTGAAAGCTGTTGAGACTGGAGTTCGCTCTTGGATTGCAACTGGAAGTAGAGGTTAGTGTATCTCTGAGATTCAAAATGGATTTTCATACAGGTAGATAGTGGCATTGCCTTGAGAACATTTTGATCTTATTTAGGTGAGATATATGTTGCTTTCTTCAATCTAAACAATGCGAAGACGGTAATATCAGCGAAGATATCGGACCTTGCGGAGGTGCTTCCAGGCAAGAAACTGGGTCAGACTTCATGTAAATGCAGAGAGGAATGGTCTGGAAAAGACTTTGGATTGATCTCAGGGTCAATAGCTGCACCAGTTGAAAGCCATGGTTCTGCACTGTTTATCATCAATTGTAGCTAGATCAACTGCATTGTTAAAGTAGCCAATAACTCTTGACTTTGCTTATGTTTTCATTCTGCCGGCAAAACAGATAGTTTTGTTCTGCAATGTATATCCAGGTAAATTACTCGTTGAAGCAAATTCGTAGAGTACTAAAAAATCTGCATTTGCATTTTCACTTAAATTTAAGTTCTCTTCTTTCATAGCTAAAACTACTAAAGTTAGTAGTTTCATTTTTTGTTCCTGATTTTTAAAAAGGTTTTGGACAAATTAAAATGATTTTCTTAAATGTTTTGGAACTAAATTAAATACTTTAAAAGTTTAAAGGCTTAGAATTAATAGAACAAACGATTAAGATAGAAGAAATAATGGACATTTTTAAATTTTGTTAAATCATATCCTTGAGATAGCTGGATCGAATGTTTTTTTCCCCTTAAAATTTGGTTAAATCTTATCCTTAAGAAATAATGGACATTTTAAAGTTAAAATTTTGAAATTAACAAGCTGGATCGAATGTTTTATTATTATTATTGTTGTTATTATTATTTTTAAGATTACAACATTGAGGTGGGGACTCAACCACAAATTGAACGAGTGCTAGTGTATTTCTGCTAGTTGGATCGAATGTAAAAACGTAGCAAATAAGGTGGAAATTATTGATTGATTTATATTTAAGTTGGATAAAATATCACATACACAATTAACATTGTGATAATTAATTACAACAAAACAATGACTAAAATACTTATTTAATTTGAAAAAAAAAAAACATTCTCATTCAACATTTAGGATTTTCTTACCTGTAAGTTTCTTTTTTTAAAAAGTTGAATCAATACGTGGTAATGATTTAATCTCTATACATATACTTATTTAATTAACATTGTGACGCACACTTACAAAGCATGGCGGGTGAGGAGGATACAATTACAAAGCATCCTAACCGTCTAATATGTTTAGGTGAGGCAAAAGTATTGAACGGTTCACGTTTGATCACTATTAAAATAAAATGTTTATTTCATTGGCATTGGGAAAGACCAATGTTTACGAGTCGTTTATGTCTTTTTATGATTAACTCTTTTAGAGTCTTGCAACGTTGTTGTTTTGAGGTTTAACTCAATTTGGATGGTGAACCGTGATTATTTTTAATAGAAACAACGGCCAAATTCTTGTTCTTTTCTAGGCTAAATAAGGGCAGAATGTTCTCCACAAGATTTGGTTATGTGCTCTCCAATTTTAAAAATCAATCACTATTTAACTAATACCCTTTAATTGTTCATCGTTTTAAATGTGTTTTTCTATGGGATGTAAGTTGAAACTATGCATTATCATGTTGATAAATATCTAAAAGAACTTGTCTTATCTTGTTTTAAGACAAATTATTTTAAAGTCTTATAACGTTTTGAAGCTAAGTTTATTTGGATGATGGCGGAAACTGTTTTTTTTTTTTTAATTAGAAACATGTTGCTTCAATTATGTAAATGTTTGTGAAATATTATATATTAATATTTTAATAAATAAAATATTTATGACGAACATACTGATCATCACCAAAACCCCTTAATGACGGGCAGATTTGTCTTGTCGCCAGAAGATAACAAAAAAATCGAAATGTGGTTTTGGAAATCATTTAGAAGAAAGAACGTAACTAGAAGTAAAAAATTGTAAAATGAGTCTTGACTCATCCTTAATTGGGGAGGTAGAGACAAGTGAGGAATTTATAGAATATAGTGAATTGTTAGGGTAGAGGAATTGTTGGGAAAAAGGTTGAAAAACGACTAACTATTATTCCTGAAGTCCACAATTTCGCAAACAAACACCTCATAGGGTTGAGTTACATTTATTACGGGATATTAAATATATAATACAATACTCAAAACATAATTGAAAGTTAATTTATTAAAGTTAAATCTTCAATGATAATTAAAAAAACATATTTAAAACATTAATGTTATTCTTTTTAACTTATAGGTAGTAAAAACCAGCCTAAGTATGGCATGAACCTGTAAAATTTATCACTACGTCTTACAAAGGACAGCTTGAACCAGGAAAATTTGGGCAACAAACACAACAAAAGATATGTCAGAAGACTTCAGCACGTGTTCTTACGATGAACAAGCTTACATCCACCATCCACTTTAAAATTTTGAGCAAGGATTCCAACATTAGATTCATTATTATTATTATTATTATTATTATTATTATTATATATATATATATAGAGAGAGAGAGAGAGAGAGAATTGTAGGGTTGTCCGTTAATTATAATATTAGATTGTCCACTGCTATTGTATTTCATGATAGTTAGAATCAAATGTCTAGAAAAATTTAGGTTCATCCAAACCTATCAATTTCACTTCCTATCAATTATATTTGATGGAAAACTATCAATTTTGTAACTACCGATTAAAGTTGATTGAACCAGTGAAGTTTTAGTAATATTTTAAACTTTTTTCCTTAAAATTTTAATATCTAGAAGAATTTTCTTTCTTTTTTGCTACTCCAGACAAATCCCCTAAAATTTAGTAAAGAAGAAGAAAAAAAGACTTGGCCAAATATTCCCAATATAAATGATGATCACTAGATCCAAAGGTAAGAAACACAATCACAAAGGTAAGGAAATGGGAATATCAGTCAACCATTGGTAAATACTTAGTCAGATAAATGAATCATATCGATCTGAACCAACGAAACTTGCAATGATGAAGTACTACAATGGAAGAAGATGGGAAGGAGCTTGAAAATATAACATTTATCGAAGAATGTTCTCAAAAAGATATAATCAGCTGTCTAGTATCTAGTAGGTGGAACAAGAAAAGTACAAGTATTGTGGCAAATTTATTACGAATGACCAATAATGTTTAAGGATGCAACGGTTGTTCAAAAAGCATCAAGAGGACTTTGTGTACTAGAGTTCTTGATTTAAAATATGCATACAAATGACCAATAGAGAACAAAAAAAATCCATACATACACTAACCATTGTGCAGAAGAGCTCAATGGGACGAAGGCAATGCACGCCAGTTATCAGCAACAGACATAACACGATCTCGTGAAGTTTGCGAAAGTTGTTGGAGAATTACATTCTTCACACGACCTGCAGCTCTTTCGCCCGAGCGGGTAGCAAGTTCCAAGTAGACTACAGCTTTCATCATGTCGCTTTCCTGCCCAATTCAATTACTCAAATCAGTGCCTGCATCAGTTTCTATATTCCAAGGCTTCTTTGAACTCTTCAATGGAGGATTAGTCAATATAAATAACCTAGTTAGTCAAACCCCTTCTCTTTTTCCTGATTTCTTATCATCAGATCAAACATAAAAAGAGTATAAAATTCAACATAAATATAGAAAATATGCCAAGGCTATTGGTGAGACTTGACTAAACTATAAACATCAATTTGATGAGCGAATGGCATGGGAAAAGCATCAGTACATGTACATCTCATGCCAAGGAAATGATCATTATTGTTTTAAAGTTGAAACCTACAGAAAAAAGATGGAGTCCATGCTCAAATTGAGCTTTACTATGGCCGCGATCAGCTGCTCGCTTCATCCACTTCTTAGCTAGCTGATGGTTGTGAACCAGGCCCTCTCCGGAAGTGTAGCACAGAGAGAGATTGTACATAGCACGCACATATCCACCTTCGGCAGCTTTAAAAAACCATCTAGCCTTTTTAACGAAAGGGAAGGAAACAAAGTGTTAGGTATCCAAATATAGAATTGGGAAGAAAACGGTAAAGATAACTTTATTGCAATCTAAACAATGAAATTACAATAAGGGTATGAGAGGGCTAACTATCTCCTTCTTATCCCATAAGGCCATAACTGCAAAGAAGCAAACGGGATAAGATGGGGAAATAACTTACAGCTTCTTGTGGGTTGCGATCCAGTCCATGACCCTGATGCAGACATAGAGCAAGTTGGTATTGAGCTCGAACGTTGCCAGCCATGGATGCTTGACGCAACCATGTTACAGCTTGGGTGGGATTTGGTGGTTTCGCTGCACAACACAGTTGGTAGAAAGAAACGAATGGAAAGACTGAGAGCGAGGAACTTGTTCTACAATAGCACTACTATTCACTGGGTTATATACTTAATACAGAATCCAGAGGTTATCTAAACCCTAAGAGCAGAAGAAATCTAGTTGGAGCAATAGAAATGGTTGACAATCCAAATAGTAAAAGTAATTGGGTTTGTAAATTGGGGGAAAGCATTATAGTTATTATACCTTGCAAAAAGGAGATTCCCAAATTGCACATGGCAGTAGAATCGCCTAGGAGGGCAGCCTTACGGTAGAGTACAACAGCCCTATCTTTGTTGCCGGTCTCCCAGTAGAGTAGTCCAGCATCAACCATAGCAAGAGTGGAGCCACGAGCGGCAGCCTTGAGAAAGGAATGAAGAGCCTTGTCGGAATCGGGTGGGAGCCCAGGTCGGCCATGCTTGAAGCGCTTACCCCATCTCAGAAATAGCATAGCCTCCCTCAAAGGTCTGAGGGCCTCGAACCAAGACTTGCACACAAAGGACGCGGCTCGGAGATTAGGGAGGTTGAAAGAGGCGGCGATTTTAATGAGAACGTCATAAGGCAAGGCGGACGAATCCTGGGGCCCTAATGAAGATGGTGAGGGCTGGACCTGGGCTTTGGCATCATCCTCTCCCTGCACCTCAATCGGAGCTCTGTGCTTCAAATTGGAAGAGAAAGGAGAGGCATGAGAGGGATCCGGCCAACTTCTTTGCCTCATAATCAAGATCACCACCCACTACTACTCCGTAATCGGAGGCACAAACCAAATTAAAAGGGAATGAAATAACAAAACCGACCAAGGATACTTGTTTGGTGCTACACTCACCATTCACTTCATTTCATTTATTTTTTATTTTTTTTCTTTTTTAAAATAAACTCTGCTTCTTGCAAAATAAAAATTAAATTGTATATAATAACATAACCCAATCTATATAAATCAAACTAGTATTATTCTTCAACTTCAATCCAACCATATAAGCAAATTGCTTCTACTTAATGAATGAAATGGTTTATATCGGATAAAATCTGTATGTATTATATATGTTATTAGACGGGAAAAAGGCATTTCAACTAAAGGAGAATTAATCACTCTATTACCATATCTATTATTAACAATCCCTAACAAAGAAAGATTCTTAATATCGTCAATTATATTATTAAATCCATAAAAAATTAATGAAATCGTCAGCAACAATAGAGGCAATATGAGTGCACTAGTATAAAGGGAAGCCAAGACTGGCTTGACTCGAGAATCTTCTTGCCCCATCCCTTCCACAACCATAATGACACAATTCATGAAGTCTGTTTTTCAACCAACCAAGAATTGACTACCCTTCTCATCTCTAACAATCTAGTCCATCCTTCCATCTCTTAAGCTTGAAGAACTCAAAACATATCAATACAATTTTCAGCACCCACAAGGAGGCACCTTCCACATTTCCACCTTCAAGTCTTTCTTGCACTTGTTCGCCATTTAAAATTGTGAAAAAGACACAACGGGAGAATTAATCATTTTAAAAATCCTATCAGAACGTTTATGGATTTTCATCTCACCCCTCTTAACTTAAGCTTTGGTTTTGAAAAGAAAAAAACCCTTTTTTGGTTAGATGCAAGCATTTCTAATGTGATGCTCAAAGATTTTTGTGTGATCTTAATATTGCATCAAACAATGAAATTACTGCATCAGCGACATTTCTATAATAATCTACCATTTGTAATAACTAATTCTTAAGTTTTAATTTCAGAATACGCAATTAAATTGTTTATGTGATTGTTTTTCTTTTGGTTTTCGCTAGGCTTTGTTTTTTATGTTAGTAATTGTTTTTGTTCAGTGCATTGCAATGGCAAGGCAAATGTTTTATGGAAGCTACTGCAAATGGATGGACATGGAAGAAAAGAAAGAAAATAAACAAGATTTTTTTTTTAAATTATTTACATGAAAGGGGAAAAAGAATGGGATAACTAAGAGATGTAACGCCTATGGGTGAGGTTCGTTCGGTAAGGTTGGGGGATTGTTCTTGAACACATGTTTTCTACAACGTTCAAAAATGGCATCATATATGAGATCAAACTGAACTCCGGCTCTCTCCCGATTCACTATGAACATTATGTGATCGCCTTCAATTATCTTGTAATACCTGCCAAATTACAATCAAAATTTCATCCATGTCAATTACTTATAAAGGTACAATTGGATTTGAAATTAGAGATGTGTATGTACGAACCAGATGCCCGGTTGGAGGGGTTTACAATCTGAATCGTTTACGATATGACAACTTGGGTGGTCGACAGGAAGACGTGGGTGAGTCATGGATATGGTGTTGAGTGCACCATCGTTGTCCTGCCAATCTTCATCTTTGTAGCCTTTGTAGGGTGGAGCAAGATGTGAAGGATGACGCCATTGACTCATCTGCAGAACTCTAATGAAAAACAAGGGATGGATTCTAAATATGCTTGATGGAACAGTGAGTCCCAAAATCTTCCTAGTACATTTGGTTACATAGTTGAAATAGTATGTGTTTGGAAAGGTATGTAAGTGGGTGTTCAGATGGATGGAGCCCTGAATGGTAAGATCAGGAAGGATCCAATCTCCAGAGGCAAAGGGACCTGAATTTCCCATGATGCAATCTAGAAGACCCAAAATACCCATTTTGTCCCACGACGTGTTGAAGTGATCGAAGCCAAAGCTATAATATGATTTCAACCACGGAATGTTAATCCAATCATATAGTATAACACCCAGGCGACACAACTGTAGAAGAGATATAGCCTTCATTGATCTCCCATCTTTTGGGCTGACATGAAAACGACCGATTAACTTGAAGATGAATTGAAAGGAAAAAAGAAAAGAAAAAAGAATCTACTTACTTCATCCCATCTAAGTAGGCCCTGGTAGTCCCATTGAACACTCCTGATAAGGACGTCATGCTCAACACCCAGTTTGCATTGGTATTCTCATACCCTTCGAATGCCTGAACCAACAAACCAACCAACCAATAAGGCATCCATCCATGTACACCCATTAAACTCTATGATTACCTTGTCGGCAAGCATTTGCTGAAGTGCTCGAACCACCTGGGCTCCCGCAGAATGGCCAACAAAGTGAATAGGATGCTCTTCATCCCATTCAGGATAGTGTCCTGCAAAGCACAATTTCACGCTTCTAACAATATTTATATATATACACACACACACACATCAGGAATGGAAAAAGGCCATAAACCTACCTAGTTCATACAATCGCCCAAATTGGGAGTGCCCATAGACCTTGCTGTGTTCTTCCCCATAGTCCACTCGTCCACCTTTGAGATAATAGAACAGTTGGCGAGCCCTAACATTAAGCCATATAATAATGAGAATTTAGAAGCAAAACAAAGAAAGAAAGAAAGAAAGATTAAGATATGAGTTCACCTGTCATGAATGCTGGTCAAGGATCCTAGATCAGGAACAAGCACCCTATCGTCTTTCATCTCCGCCCCCGCAAAGTAGGACAAACCACCCAATCTCTGAATGGCATATATATAATATCAAACATTATTATTATTATTATTTAGAAGAAGAAGAAGAAGAAGAATATGTAATTGTTTGCTTACTCCTTGGCCAAAACCAAAGATTCCATGGACTAATACAATTGGAGGGAGATGATGAGCATGGTGGGGTGGTGTGGTCAAATGTTGGTGTTTGGGAGAAGGGGAGAAAAGCCATCTGGAGATATCTCCTGCTACGGCTGTGCTAAATATGTAAAAGGCGTACACCAAATGAACCATAGAGCTCAAAATTAATTCCGTCATCTGCAACCCATCAATCCACATCCTGAACATCATATCTCTCAATTAATTTCAAACAGCACCCCTCGGAGCCAGAAAGAAAGGCTCTTCTGGAAAATTCCTTCAAACTCTGCTTCCAGAAGGCCTTCCTGCTCCTGCTCCTGCTCCTGCTCCTCTTTTTATATTATAACTACACAAAAACCAACAATCTTTTAATTCTCTTTCCCCCTCGCAACAAATAATAATTCAATTTCGATAAAGCCTTTTTCTTTTCTCCTTGTTTCATTTGAATCCCACCCTTCCCTCATAACGCGTATACCATTAACCAATTACTGCTCTGTTTCTTCCATAACAAAACAACACACGGTTCATCTTCCCTCCCTTCCAATCCCACGTGCGTATCTTCCTCTTTAGATTAGTAAATTTCACAACAAAACCAAATGACAGCCACTTGATTTTTAAAGGCTACGTCAAAATAAGACAAACAATTTGAATGGCAGTACAAAATAGGATGTTGATTGGATAAGATTTTTCCGTTTTCTTCATTTTCATTCAAAATAATCTAATAACATTCAAACCCTATTGTTTGCAATTTCTCTATATAAATTATTATTCAAACGAACTATATTCATTTTCACAAATTTAAATCCATCGTAAATGACATATAATTAACAAAATAAGTTCATCCAACCAATTACACAAAAAATATTAATGATATATGCCAATAAATATATATATATATATATATATATTACATGATTCAAAATGCAATGAATGAGGAGCGTTTTGATATTGGAATAATGGTGGGGGCAAGTGGATAATGTAAATAAATTCACATTCTGATTGGGAATTGTGTCGTTCAGAAGCAACGTGGGAATGGGGTGGCAAAATTTAAGATGTTCACAAATGTATAATTAAATTAGGGCATGTGTGGGAGTGAGAGATAAATGAAAAGTAAATAAAAAAAAAATTAGTATTAATGAAATAAAAGTGGGTGAATTAAGTTGCGATAAATAATCTTTTTCTTTCCAATTCTTTCTATTACATTAAATATATCTTTTAATTTTTTTAAAAAATAATGAATAAATTGAATTGAACCAATTAAGACCCGTTTGGAGTATTTTATACTATTTTTTTATTAGGACGCAATATTACAAACAATTACATGTATTTCTATCAGAGTACAAATTTCCTCATGTTTAACATCTGTGAGAGACATTTAAGAGAGGTCAACATAGTTGGATTGCCAATTTCTCCTGGGCTTTCCTTAATTAGTTGGTCCAAAATGTGTTTGCATTCCTTAATAGAGACGCATAAAGCAGCTCGTTCCAAGTATCGGGTACCCCAGGCAAGCACCAATGACTGCAATCTTGCACTCGAAGGCCTGCACGTCTTTGTGCATCCGTGTTGTATTCCATTCTGTAAATGGAAGGGTGTGCATCCTTGCGATAATGTGTGAGCCTGGTGATGTTTAAGTACCACACAGGCGTTTTCATCTCATGCATCACATCCTCCAGTGCCCTCATTTTCTTAGGGTACTTCCCTAACTCTGTTTTGTTGTAAATTGGTTCCCTTTCACTTTTGCATTGCCCTCCAGAGTTCCACTGACCACCACTGCCAAACATGCATACTGAGCGATTTCTTTTTCATTCATTCATTTTCTAATTCTCAAGTTTTTTGTCTGACTGTATTCAGATTATAAGCAAGAAAGGGAAAGAAATTTGTTATCTATTTACCTGAAATGAGCATATGAATAGCCTGTGAAGAAAACCATAGTTCGGTTTCTATCAACATTGTTGTCGATCCATCGACCCCAAGTGGTGAGAGCCCTCTTAAATGCTTCCAACACCTCGAGTCTTGGGTGCACGTGGTTGCCTTCTTGGTAATAATACTCCCTGAAAGCCAAAACTCGACTTCAATATCAATAGCAATATTGAATTATGTTTGATTGAGTATTATTATAATCCATTCCATACCCCCTAGATGTTTTGTGGTGAGTCCACCAGTGGCCTGTATTAAAGACTAAAACGTGGGCATCCCGATACATTTTGGTGGTGGGGTCCATTTGATCCAGTCTTAGTGTGTCCATGGTTCCATTGATGTTTGTTTTGAATGAAGATTCCCGAACTAGGAATGGAGAAGTAACAAATTCCAGGGAACAATTATAGTCCTACAGAGATGAGATGCAACAAATATATATATACACACACACATATATGAGTTTAGAAGGCATTATAATATTAGAGAATTAGAATAGGGGGGGGGGGGGGGGGGGGGGGGGTTGCCTGAAGGCGGAGGGCGTAGGAGCCCTTCTTCTTGAACTGTGTCCTTCCAGATATCTCGTACACTGTATTTTTGTGGTTAATAGCATGACGAAGAATGCAGAGCAGAGACTCCCACATGTTCCTACCCAATGAATCCCCAACAAACACCACTCTCTTCCCCCTCAACAACTCTAGAAATTTAGTTGCGTTCAGACTGAAAGCACCATATATATGTATATATGTGAATGGGTAGGTGGTTTATTTATAATAATAATAATAATATAGTTGATATATACATACCTTGGAATGTGACACCCCTTTGGATGCCATTTCCATTTGACATATCCATCATCGGGCCTGTTATTGTGATGACAGTCAAAGTCGGTATCAATGTAAGGGCAAGAGCCGGGAGGATAATATGGGTTCCGATCATCCCTCACCCATCCACCATCAAACATATCGCATTCTTGTTCATCAGTACTATCCAAGCTCTCAGTGTTGTAATTGGTGGTTTGAATGATTGTGTGCGTAGAAGTATAAGTATAAAGCAGAAAAACAAGGGTTAGAAGTAGAGTGAGAGAAAGGGTGATGGTAATGAATCCACATTGTTTCGTAATTGAGTACTCCATGGGGGTGGGGGAGTAATTATTGAAGCATAGGCAGTGTTTATTGAGTTATTAAAAGATGATGAGGATAGATATGACCGCCAGCATTAAATTAAATTATTATTTGTAGTGAAACTCAGTGGATGTCCGCCCGGCCGGCATTTAATCGAATACTTTCGAAATAATTACAAATGTTTATATTTTCTAAATTTATTGTGTCAAAGTAACGGAAGGGGGTGAGGGCAGTTTTTTTTTATTATTAAGCCTTTTCCTTTTATTTCTATTATTTTTTTTTTTTAAATTGGTTATTTGTTTTTCTTTTCATTCTTTTTTTTTTTCTTTGATTTTGTTTTTTATGTATAATCAAATTGCATTTCACTCCTTTCTATTTCTATTTTTCTCTTTTCTTTTATTGATTTGAAGTTTACACTTATTTTTCTCTTTCTTTTTTATTTCAGTTAATCTCGTTTTTTTCTTATTTCATTATTATTTTTTCTTTTGTGGTAAAAATCCCATTAAATGGGTTGTTGATAAATCATATACATGTTTAGGAATGAAATGAATACATACTTTTTGAGATATAAATTAAATTGACATGTTTTAATCAATGAATGTATTCAATCAATTTGCACTTTTGTAAAAGTTACAAATGAATGGTATAGTCAAAATAAGCATAGTTCAACTGACATTAATTCAATCAATGACTTGAATTTTTATTGTATCACTTTGTAGGTAGGGTTTCTGATTTCTCCTCCAATTTGTATTAATTCGAAAAAAAAAAAAAATAAATGATTATAAATAATTGAAATAAATGAATATTTGGTATAAATATTTTAATTAAATTTGAGTATTGTATAAAAAACTAAAATCGTCATATAATAAAACACTTTTTCCCTTCTTCAAAATCAAATTATCTCTAAGTTTTTATTTCTCCAAAGAAAAAATGTCAGAATAAATGATTTTTTTTTTCTTTTCACTTTAATTAATCCACTCATATTGCATGTGAATTTGTATATGCTTACTAATCACATTTTCAAACTGCAAAAAAAAAACCCACTACACTCAAATTTTACTTAACACAAAATTTGAGTTTCTTCATTAATCGCAGTTTCTTCTCAGACAAGGGTTACTTCTCCCATGAGAATTTACAGAATGTTTGTACTGTTAAGCTAAATTTTTGAATTTCAATGTATGTTAGTAAGTTTTTTTTTTTTTTTTTTTTTTTAATGGCAAACATTCCATTCACAACCCAGAACAAGCAATCCTCAACAATAACAGAGACAATGTCGGGGGAAGAAAACCCCTCCAAAAGAGCGGGTTCCCATTCTCAATATCAAGAAGGATCCCATCCAGAGCAAAAAATCAAGATTCCTTACAACGAGCTAACCGATCCGCAATAGTATTATAGGACCTATAACAATGGGAAACCCGAATATTTTCTTAAGAAGATGTAATCTTTCGAATGTCAACAATGATATTGTTGAACTCGGTGAAATCTCTCTAGAGTCGAACAATAAAGCATCAATAACTACTGAAGATTCAGACTCAGATCGAGATCAAAGGAAGTTGAAAACAACCCCTCAACAAAATACCAAGTAGACCTTTCCAGAACCGCCATTGCTTCACAAATCTCCACAGAAGCACTAGAACGCCCACCTTGAAACCCAAAAGAATAGGGCATCCCGAAGCATCACGAAGGATCCATCCAATCCCACCCAAGCCTGATCTTTCCAACCAAGCCGCATCTGTTTTCAGCTTCCAAGATGCACAGGCGGGCGGGCTCCAAGCTCTCGGCCTTTCCAAGCAAGAATCCTTCTCAGAAGTAGAAATAATGCCTAATAGAGAAGAATAATCAATAAGTTTAATATTCTTAAGAATAAAGGATAAGAAACTTACCTAGGAGGCATTGATCGGCTTATGGAGCTCATAGTTCCTGAACTTCCAAATCCCCCGAAGACAATGATAATTTTGCTCTAATCGACCTTTGGAATGAGGGAAGAAAAAATCCCGCCAAAGATCTTTCCCAGATTCAGAAGACCGAAACGCCGCCTCAAATCACTCAAAGAGGGAAAGATTTGCTTCTAAACTGGCGCAAATTTTTGTCCTTCAAGAGTTGAAGAAAGCTTTCCCTGGAAGACTTACACAAGCCGCAATACGACATAATATCAATTCCCCTCTTAATACTATTCTCCTTAGTGGGAATGACATTGTGTTAACAGATTCCATGCACCAATTTTGATTTGAGGATGAGAATTGATAGACCATAATTAGAGGGATATTAGAGGAACATTGTTCGAGGTTGAAGCAACGTCCCCATTCGACTCTTCCACCGCAAGACGGTAGCACTTTTTACAGAGAAAATACATTTCTTATCCCATCCTCAAATAATCTCATCCTCAGATCCCAATCTACTCAACGGAATTTTGAGAATAGAGCAAGACTCATCCAAAAGGAAAATGGCCCAAACTAGATCCGCATCCCAATTGTTACGTAGTAAGAAGCTCAAGCGTCATCAATGCCTACGATCTTTTTACACCCCTCATTAAGCCAAGGATCCAAACCAATGAGAATTTTCCTACCATTATCCACTTTCCAACGGTAGCCTTTCATTTATGGTTGGTAAGTTTTTTTTAATTAGTTTGAAATTTGACACATTATAATGTTTATTTATTTATTTATTTATTACAATAATTGAGGTATGGGAATGAGTGGAATTGAGTTTTTATTGAAATAAAGTATGAGTGGAAGAAAAAACCCAAAAAAGAAAAAAAAAATCATTCATACCAACTTTTCAATTTTCATTTTGAAGAAAGAAAAAACTCAAAAATGATAAAGTGATTTTGGAAAGAGGGGTGGAGTTTTTTTTTTTTTTTTTTGTATATGACGATTTTGTCCTTCTATATAATAATCAAATTTAATTAAAATAATTGATTGCAATACGGAAGAAACTTACAAAAAAAAATGTAATCCATTAAATTGAAAGTTTAAAAATGTAATGTTACAAATCATAGATATTAGGATAATTTATGTATTTTTCTCTTGATTTTTTTGGATATAGTTTAAAATTTAATCTACATTTATCCCTTAAATTTGAAGAAGGGTGTTCATAGGTGGTGTCCACCTGATGAGTTGCATTATAAATTGAATTCTGATGCTGCTTTTAATTTTACAGATAATAAGTTTGATATGAGTTGTGTTATACGAAACGAGGAAGGTGAAGTGATGGCTTCATTGGTGAGTCAACTACAACCAGTGCTGAATGTGAAGATGGGAGAAGCTATAACTATTCGTGATGGTTTACAATGAGCCATCGAGTTGGGCTCTCGTAACCTCATAATTGAATTGGACGCGTTAGGGGTTATTAACAGATTGGCTCATGAAGAAGAGGATCGTTCAGAATTAGCTGTGGTAGTGACGGAGAACCAACATAGTGCAAATCAGTTGGATTCTTGTTCTTTTAGTTGGTGCAATCGTCTAGACAATCGTCTTGCTCATGAATTGGCTAAGGAGGCTCTAAATGTTGACGTTGAGAGATTCTGCTGGATTGAAGAAGTTCTCTCTCGTGTTGCAACAATTTATTTAAAGGACTTAAATGCTTGTTCGAATGAGCCGGCAGCTTCTTCTCCACACTTTTTTTTATCCGTGTCCAACTGTTTCGGTGGCTTGATGGAAGTGTTTACTTTTACGTATAAAAAAAAAAAAAAAAAAAAATTCAATCTATATTTATAATAAGTTTTGGAAAAGAAAAACCCTTTTGATAATTTCCTTTTTTTTCGTGGCAATTTTGTTTTATTTGTACGCACTTTTGCGCGCTCTATCTCCCCTCGAACTCGATCGGCTGGTTCCTTAACCTCCGCTCTCTCTATCTCTTGGAGTCGAATTTCCTCAGAAAGGTAATCGTTTTTCAATATTTTCATGTGAATTTCCAATCCAGTGAAAAGCTTCATCGTTGAGGATTTGATTCCAAGCAATTCATTGTTTTGTTTCTCGATTACTCTGTTCTTCATAGGGTTTCGTTGTTCATCGCTGTTGAAATCACTTTGATTTGTATTTTCTTTCTTGTAATCGCATTTTCAGATTTTTATTCTCTTACTGTCTTCTTCAATCATTCCGATCACGTTTATTGTTGTTTTATCCTTCGTATCTGTTGATTTATTTGGAGTTCTGATTCTGCTATTTTAGGTTAATATAGCAAAATTGAGAACATAATTAGTGGAATTAGTTCGAGTTCATTTCTAAGCAAACAAAAATAGTCGTTGTTTCTTGTTATGTAGAAAAATTCGACGCGATTGATAATCGACTTTTTGTCTTCCCCTTTTTGTCAAAATAATAAAGTTTTTCTTTTTTTCTTTTTCGCAAGAAGCTTTAAAATTCTGGTGCGTTGTTTTAGTTTGCCAACCAAAATTGAGGGAGGTTTTCTTGCAATTATTCCTCACGACTTTTCCCATCTTTCTTATGCATTTCCCTTCATAGCTTTTTTTTTTTTAAGGTTGTAGATTTAGGTCGGGGTAGGTAGGATCTCGATCTTTGATGGCTCTTAATTTCTCTCGTCGTCCTATCTTTCCTCTGCATCTTTCTGAGGACAATTTAGTTTCTCCAATGAGGATTGCCAATGGTTGTATTGTTGAAGGCATTTCTGAGAATAGTGCCGACAGCTTTGGAAAATCATGGCATCGTGCCCAGGAGGTAGATGTATGTTCTGATAGCTCGCAGGACTCTGTCTCCAAGGACATTCTTTATGTTTTACCTGCTGACCCGTTTGGCATGGATATAAGTACCACTTTTACAGCATTTACAGGATGGCTTGAGGACATGGAAGTGGATTATGCTGAGTGTGTCAGCGATATGGGTGGTGCAGGCAGTGCTCGCCAAGGGAATGTTGAGTTATTTGCAGGTCTGAATTTTATTTGGAACAGTGCTTTCAAGTTCCAAGCGTTTACTGAGAGTAATGGGAGCTTTCAGAAGCCTAATCCAATGCGTAGCTGTTATGTGTGTATGGATGGGAAAGAAACTGGCAATGTGACCTGCTGTTGTAATGTTGGATCCATTAGTAGTATGGATAAAGTATCTTTTGCTATTGATAATCCTTCTAGCTGTTGCGAGCGGCAGGCTACGGATTTTCAGGAGCCGAATTGCATCTTTTCCGAGGTAGATGGAGGAGCTCCTCACATAGCCTTAAACATTGTCCTTTATTATCTAGGTGTTCAGGATCTTCTTTCTGTTGGAAGAGTTTGTAGATCTCTGCATTCAGCAGTACAAGGAGACCCCCTTTTATGGACAAACATTCACATAGATCAACCATTAAATGAGAAGATTACCGATGACATACTATTGCAATTAACTAACATGTCTCTAGGTAACCTGCAGTGCTTGAGTCTGGTGGAATGCCTAAGAATTACTGACGAGGGTCTGAAGCCCGTGCTTGAAAGCAATCCTAAGCTTACAAAAGTAAGTGTAACTTGTTCCATTTTTCATTATTAGCTGAATTTGTCTTATTGTTTGCTGTGTTTGTTTCGTCCATTTACATTGTAGTAAACGGTTTATTCTTCTGTATATTGGCACTTGTAGATTTTACCTAGTTTAGTTCCTTTGCGCTTATAAGGGATATGTAAAAGCATTGAGTTAATCATACAATACTATCATACTTTTTGCTTTTTGTTATTTAGCATTCCTTTCTAGATTTGAAGTTTTGAACAATGTTTGAGTTTCATCATGATATTTTCTTAATACAATGATCTTTTTATTGATACGTTGAAGAGACTATACAATACTGTTTGGAAGTCATATATTGATTATTCCAAGGAGAATATCTTATGTTGCTAGCTCATGTGAACATTTATTTATCCACGTCAACTTACCATTTTTTCAAATTAGGATGGATATTATTTGGACAACTTGCACCATTTTTATAAACTAGAATGTATATTATTGGGATATGTTCAACGAGATGTACCTTTGAGATACGATTAACTCTAACACTAACACTCTGCATAAGTGTAAATATGCAATTTTTTTTTTTTCCACAGCATTATACTTATCACTTACCAACCTAGCAAGTTACTTAAATATTTGTCATCTGCATGTTTATGCAGCTGTCTGTACCTGGATGTACTAGACTTACTATTGAAGGTGTTGTTAGTAGCTTGAGGGATTTCAAGTCGACAAGTACCAAAGGAGTGAAATGTCTAAGAGTTGGTGGGTTATATGGGGTGACGCAAGAGCATTTCGAAGAGTTAAAGTTCTTATTAGTAAGTAACTGCAGCCTTATACAGCAAAATTCTTATAAGCCCCAATTTTATCACAGGGGCAACTTTTATGTACCTTGTGATGATGAACGTGCTATTGATATTGAAATATGTCCAAGATGTGAGAACCCGAGGCTTGTCTATGATTGCCCAGCGGATGGTTGTCAAGGGAAAGGACATGCAACTCAGGCATGTAGGGCATGCACACTTTGTATATTGCGGTGTATCCAGTGTGGTCAATGCGTTAATGAGAATGAGTATGTGGAAACATTTAGTTTGGAATTGCTTTGCTCAGATTGTTGGAAGCCATTTCTGAAGTGTCAAGAGAAACAGAATTGGAGGGATCATTCTGGTCCATTTTATTTTGGGGAACAGGAAGATGGCTATCTTCATGGCTAGAGGGGCACGTAGCAAGACTTCTAATTAGTTCTTGGTATGGACGTGAATTGCTCCGTTGGCTTCATAAAAATTAAAAAAGCTAGAATCATTCAAGTTTATCATTCATGTTCTATTTTAATTTTGGCTCTAGAGTCAAGGCAGCTGCCATGTTAATCATCATCCAGTATTGAAGGGAAAAAGGAACACTTAAAAAATTTCAGTGTTGAAGGATGCTTTAAGAGAATAAGTAGCGAATACAAATTAGTGAGGGAATAAGATGAACTGTCTCTTGTGCTGCAGAAGGTTTTTCTCTATCATTGTTTGATGTATGTGTGTTCAGTCAAACTTGGATGAAGATCTTTGTAGCATCTAGGATTTTAATGATTCCGTTGGTGATTTAATGGTGTAGATATGGGAATGCTCAGCTCCATCAGTACCATTCTTACTTGTTGGAGGCTTGAAGGGTTCGAGATCGTTTGAGAGCAAGATGGGGACGTCTTTTCTAATACGATGTCTATTCTTCAAGGATGCCCTCTGCCCCGACTAAGCTCAGCTGTTAGGCCATGGAAAAGAGAACCGAAGCTGATATCGATCCAATTTTCTGAATCCTGGTATCTGCATAATGTCTGGAAGTTTAGTGTCTCTGTTATAGCCCCAGATTCTTAGTGAAGAAAGCTGCCATGCTGCCATGGATATAATTTCTTCTTGGCCATGTCCATTCTCAGGTGCTTTAATGCTGTTTGTCGGAGTTTAAGCTCGGCGCTTTGTTGCTTGTGTTCTCGTTTCCTCATTTTGCAGTACTTTTGCTTGTTTTTATACCAGTGGATGTGGACGGGAATGAAATAAACAATATAGGGTATATTGTATGTGGAAGTTGTCATGATTCATAGAATTAAACAACCTGTTGCCTGTTTACAAAAATGTATTTTTAGATGTCAAGTAGTTAGTATTTCTGTCTCTTCCCTCCTCTGCATGCACGGTGTGGCTCCATCACGGCCGGTCAAGAGGACTGGTTTTACTCCTAAGGTACCGAGCAGTTTTGAGGACCTGTTCTACTTCTGACTGCAAATCATTATTTTTAAATATTCAAAATAAAATCTCATTCTAAATATTCTTAAAATTTTAATAACCTTCCTGGAAACGGCGGACAATATTAGCTGGCCAAGTTGAAATGCTTGCAGTGATGACGTGTAGTTTAAGAAGCCTCAAGGGATTTTTGTTTGGACACGATTTAACTCGTGATTGGATTAGGAATTGAGCAGACTTGCGGAGGAGAGAAAGGAGAAGGATTTGAGAAATCTACATCCTACAACTCTTACTTAACTCTTCTCCCGTTCTTCATCCACCTAATATCAAACATTTTATTTAATTATATCAAATTTTATTTAATTTTCAACTTACTTTTCTGATTTTAATTTAATATACAAATTTTAATTTAATATACAATGATTACAAACAAAAAAAAAATTAATATAAAATAAATATCTCTCCAAAACACCAATTCTCTAATAAAGTTTTTGCAACATCTCTTATAAAGTTTTTGCTAACATCTCTTAATTAAAAGACCAATCTTCAAACAAGTACTTCATAGCTCTAAATCACTCAACTTTCTCATCCTCTACTCCACCAAAATCCAATCGCCCTTACACCTTCAAATTTTAAGCAAAAGTAACGATGAAAATCAACAGCAATTTTAGTTCTAAATTACATTGAATAGAATTAATGAACCGCTGCAGCACCTAAATTAACTTCTTTTATTGGCAGAAACTGGGTAGAAACTTAACTTGTAATTGTAAATTATAATTGCAACTCGAAATGCCTCAACAAAATCTGGGTGTTAAAGGGAGGAAGAAAGTGGCCAGAGGCAACATGTATCGTTTGACAATAAAAACCAAAAACCAGATAATATGACATTCAATGGCCATTTAATCTAAACTCTGAACCATCCTTGCTCACAAGCTTAGTCGTTTGACCTACATAACCATCCCGCCGTCAATGGTAAAAACCTGCAGATCAAACAAACATGGATTGATGAAAGGAGGAAGAAACTCTCGCTTGTAATTTTGTGAAGAACAAGAATGAGTTAATTTACCAATGCGGATCTCTATAGTTTTAAAAGTTATAATTAGTCTAAAACCTTACTTCTTGATTAGATTCTAACTTCTAAAATCATACAGACAAAATCTAACTTTCTACATACAACAGGAAGCCGAGAAAAATAAAAATGTAACTTCCCGCACCTGTCCTGTAATGTAACTAGCAGCAGGGTTAAGTGCCAAGAATTCAACAAGTCCAGCAACTTCTTCAGGTTGGCCATACCTTGCTGAAACAATGAGGAATTAAATTATAGTTACAATCATCATACATTCTTACATAAACAACTTATTATGGATCAATAATATCACAACAGAATCATATACCAGTTCCCCAGACTCACCCAAGGGAATGGTATCCAGAATTTTCTTCTCAATCTCTGGCCCAAGCTTTGCAGTCATGTCGGACGCAATAAACCCAGGAGCAACAGCATTAACCTGGAACAATGTTTCATTATGATGGTTCACATTGACCACTAGCATTTTTTTTTTAATATTCGTGACTAATGCTGAATGCTAGTTGACACTCGTACGAAATTATTCTTATTAAAGAAGTTGGATAATGCAGAACTCACATTGATGTTTCTGCTTGCATATTCCTTGGCAACCGACTTTGTCAGACCAATCACCCCTGCCTTTGCAGCACTGTAGTTTGCTTGCCCAGCATTTCCAACAAGTCCAACAACTGATGCAATATTGATTATTCTTCCCTGTATAAAACCTCTCAGAGTGAGTGGAACATTTCCGTTTCTCCCTTGTTCTTTTAAGGAAGGGTTTTTTTTTTTTATATATATATCATGCATGCCTGAACCGGCTTACATGAACCTTGATATTTTCACAAGGTAGACCGCCTAACTCTACAATATTGGGACAAAGAAACATGTAGGAAATCGATTCCTAGGTAAATGAGCATCATGGATTGAACCCATTATCTCTTCTATCCCCTAAGTCCTTTTGACTACTAGGTCAACCCATGATGGTTAGGGTATGTAATTAGAAAGAAGAAAACATCTGAACTTCAGCTAAAATTAATTAGAGAATCGGAAATATTATATTAAAAAAAATTTGACGTCTAAGTTTTATGAAGGCAATTGTAGAATTCGCTGTAATTAACTGCAGACATTATAAGCAAAAGTTAAGTGTATTGCATCTTGAGTTATAGAAGATTCATCGGCTCAACTGCCTATTTCTAATTTGGAAAATACAAGGGTGAGGTTACCTCCTTCTTTTTCATCATAACTTTGGATGCTGCCTGCAAAAAGAAATCAACTCTACTTTAAGAATAATATGTGCCGGTGGATATAGTTAAATTTACCCCAACCCATAAGTTTAAGCTTTTGGGTTGATTGGTGGTTTACATAATACAACATTGTATCACCAATTAGTTTTGAGGTGAAACTCATACTATCTAATATACTATCAGAGCAGGAAGTCTTAAGTTATTCCTGTCTATTTAAATAGAATCCCACTGGTAGTACATTCCTTAAATTTCTAAGTGCACGAGTGAGGGGGAGCGTTGATTAATATAATTAAATTTACTTCAACCCATTAGCTTAAATTTTTGGGTTGATTGGTGGTTTACATAAATCAACAATATGTTTCAACCACAAACTCTTTTAAAGCAAAAATTCCAAATGCATCATACCTGAACGCAGAGATAAACACCAGTTAGATTCAGATCAATCACCTCCTGCCATTGTGAAGTCTTCATTCTCATCAACAAACCATCCCGAGTAATTCCTGATTTCCATGAAAGAATGGGGTAAAAGTAATCAAAGTTAAATAGCAAGGAAGTTGGAGTTTGTTGAAGAAACGCACCTGCATTGTTGATCAATACATCAACAGTTCCCCATGCTTCAATCACCTGTACAAATGATAACCATAAAGTGAGCAACAAGTAAATGGCAAAGACTAGTTGAAGGGAAGTACTTTACTGTCTTAATCATTGAGTCCACATCAGCTTCCTTTGACACATCTCCACCAAAAGTAAGAGCCTGCCCACCAAAACCCTCAATCTGCGAGTAACAGACCATTTAATCTATCATCTTTTCAAAATGAATCATTAGGCCACCAAAATCAGCAGAAGAAATTGAGCAGCAATATTACAGGTTTGGGAAATAGAACCCTTGCACAATATGAATGTCCTAGCACCATTGGCACATTATTACTTTCGGAATAATGAACAAAACCATGACTGTATGCTTCAGAAAGTAGTATGATCTTTCTTAGCATCCTAAGAAAACTGAAGGAAGAAGCAACGCAATAAACAAAATCATAAAGAAAAAAGAACTCTTGATCAAAGAAGAATTATGTCAATGAAACGCAATAGTCAATTGAATCATGCTTAGTCATTAAAGAACTCTTTCGTGTTTGGGTAGTGAACCATAGATGGCTTTGTGTTAGGACTTTTAGTGAGTAAATAAGTATTAAGGCTTAATTAATCTGTAATTAAGTATTAGGGCGTAATTAATATACAGGTTAACCAGTTTGTTGTTAAATAAGTATTCGGGCCTAACTAGTAAATAGATTAGTTAATTTGCTATTAAAAGAGCATTTATATGAGATGGTAGAGTTTGTTGGAATTATTAGAAACATAAACACTAGAAAGTACTATTTGAAAATAATAAATTATTATTATTATAAAAAAAGAAAGAAAAAAAAAAGAAAAAAGAAAAAGGGGTCTCAAAGGATTACCAAAGTTAACCTTTTGCCCTTTTGTGTAGACAAATTTAGTGGTTCCTATCCTTTGCATATAAAAAGGGAAAGTAATTGTTAAATTCACAAAACTTTGTGGGTTGAACCTTGTTACAGAATTAAATACCAAGCAATCGTAAGAACTGAATACAAATTGCCAAACCACTACATAAGCTAAGCTTTATATTTGAACCTAAAAGCGCAATTCATTGATGTAACCACCATCAGTTCAGTAACTGTGTGGATATTTCCAAGTCACTTCAGTGTCTTCTGAGCATTCTACTGGAAGAACAATCACCAGAGGCTCTATGAAGCTTTACAACATTTGAAGAATGGGTAGATGCAATCAAAAAATGAGAACTGAAATAGGCGGATTCTTTTAAGAGAGCTTGAAATATGTGACTTATTTACCTCTTTGCAAACTTCTTCAGCTTCTTTTGATGATCTAGCATAATTAACCAGGACCTACAACATATTGTTTGATAGAAAATTCAGATTACTTGTTCCATCCGATAAAATGATATGAAAATTGACTGGACAATAACGTCTTCTGAAAACAAATATTAAAGAGGATATGATTGAGCTTATACAGCAAAAAAGAAACAAATAAACAACACCATAAAACAACCGGATACAATAAGAGAAATATTTTTCCATATTCCATCTCTAAAGTGAACACTAGCAGAAAAACTACCTCCAAGGGAACACGGATCCTATTCTGTTTTTATTCAACATTATTAACTAGAAATAAGTAATCGTGCTTTCTACGCAAACAGAAAAAAGAGGTACCTTACAACCCGCCTTTCCCAAGCTCAATGCGATAGCTCTTCCAATTCCTCTTGAGGCTCCGGTCACAATAACCACAGGCGCTTCCACTTGTTGGATTTCCTCGATGCTTGCCTGTTCCGCTGTAGCAACCTGAGCTTTTATTCCTGCGCGTTCACTATAACGTTGAGATCGCAATTTCAAAGGCTTAAGCAACAGTTTCTAAGACCAACTTCCCGAAAAGTAAAGATGGTCGCTGAAAAGCGATAACAACTTACACAAAACCTCAAAAAATTAAAAGCACAGTTTCAAGACGCGTTCGGCATTTCACTTACTCCCTCTCGTCTCGATAGTAATCACTTAAGCAAACACGAATAGAAAAAATGTAAGCAGTCAAACCTGTTGAAGCAAATGCACTCTTCGATCTTAACTGGTGGCCAAAGCAACCTCGAAGGTGATTCGATCCAGCTCCACCGCAAATCGGAGACCATTGCTGAACAGAACCCGCTGTCCGATCAACACCGCCGACAAATTTACCAACGATGCGAACCTTACTAAAAGAAACAGCGTTCGAAACGGTAATAGCCGCCATGAAAGCTCCGGGAGGTCTCCGGAAAAAGAAAATGGCAGGAGAAAAATAAAGTGGCGAAATTGTAGCGAGAAATGCAAGCGGTGAACGTATACGATTCTTGAAAGAGAGGAAAGAAGAAGAAAGTGAATAGGTGGCGTTACGGCTTTGGGATCTTCGGAGGAAATGTGTGTGGATTGGAGTGGGGTGATGAAACCAAAGTGAGAGCAGCTAGTGAAGGAACAGTTGGAAATAGTTTTAGAACAACTTGGGTTTTGTTGGAGGGTTAAAAATGTAAAATTACACGTTTCATCGAAATAGCGTGTTTGTGAAATTGGTAAATTGTATTTTTTTTTTTCATAATGGTTATAGTTTGGCTAACCCAACCAAACCCACCAATTGGGAATGCTGTTGAATAATGTTTTAATATAATCACTACTTTTTTCTCAAGAATATTGCATTACATCAGATAACAAATTAATTCCTTTGCATAATTCAAATAACAAAAAATTGGTACTATCAACTCACATTCAACGTCAAAGATTCAATTTCCAATCCAAAACATTGTTAATAAAGAACACAAATCAGACTCAAATGGACTACCACTAGTTCAAATTTATAAAAATAAAACTAAATCGACGCTCCCCTCTGTTCAATCCAAACCAAAGTTGCATTATTCACTTGACAGTTAAATTGAGCTATAAAAATAGTCCCATGATTTGGTATGTAACATGACTCAGAGGTCAGAGATTTCAATCTCATATTGTCAAGAGCAAAAAAAAAAACAAAAAAAAAAAGCCCTAAACTTCAACATTGAGTAAAAAATACAAGGTTAGAAAACTACACTTGGAAGTAAAAGTTGTTTAAAAACACTTTTTCATAAATTCATAGAACTACGTAACAATGACTATGACACTTTCCTTAAGTAAGTCCGAAAAAACTACACTCAGACAGCTCGGTTTTTCGTCGAAACGATTCTCAAGGGTATTTTTGCAGAGGCTCAAATTGTTCCAAGAAAAGTTCACAATAAATATTGATGCATAGTAACACTATTTTCTTGAAGCCTACATCATGGGAGGTCATATGATCTTCATATAGGGGGAACAGACAATATAGGACAGCATTCAGCACAACTGTCACGGGGCTTACACCAGTAATTTTCACTTCTTAAGAACCGTTTGAGCTGGTTTCTTCGAGTTGTTCTTCCGGCGTATCTTCACCAGAGCTTTGTCCAAATCCTACGTGATGATGGAAATAACACATTAGTTAAGGGAGTTAGATTTTACTCTTGTTTGGTTCAGTTCCTTCAGCAAAAACTTCACTCAATATAAAATATCAGCAGTAATTAGCGAAATGCTTGCGAGTGAAGGTACAAGTACAATATCATTGGTCTTGGTCTGAGAGAGGGATCCATCCATTGAACAATATTATTAGCCAAGATAACCTTGAGGAGAGATTAGCCTACCTAATCAATGCCTGTGAATGTTGGGCAAATTGCACCTAGTTAAGGAAACATGCTAGAAATCGGATGGACTATTGTAAAAGTGTAGATTACCAGCAAAAATCTTGTCTATAGCCTGAAAAGAGATATTAGCAGTGTACGTTTATATCACCTCTAAGTTAGCTAACCTGCCATTTCGACCACCTATTATGAGGGTACCACAAGAAATGATAAATCATGTTCCTTGGATTTAAAACTTCAAACAGAATAAGGTTGAAAGAAGCGCAAGAAAAACCATGCTCAAGTATGTTAGTACCCTCATTAAAGATAGGGCAAAAGAGAAAAGCAAAAAGAATTCACCTGAGAAGAATCATCTTGTGGTGTCTCCGCGGACCAAAGGCTCTCCAGATTGTAATAAGTTCTAGCCTTCTCATCAAGGGCATGAACAACTACTTTACCTGATATAAAATATTAAAAGAGAAGACATAAACCTTTCACACTTGGCAGCAATCAAATTAAAATGTAGACATGGATGGCTTTTCATGGAACACGGCCAGTGTATAGATATAATATTAAGACAACCCTAGGACAAAATTTTTGTTAATCCAATACTAGTATACTAGTTTTCATTATCATTATCATTGTCATTTCTAGATTTCAGTTTGTAAGAGGAAATTCTTCTTAGTTTTATTTCTTTGAATGGGCTTTTTATAGGCCTTTGTGCAGTCAACAAACTAGGTAATTAACAAACTATATAACAGACTATACACATCAGCTAAGTGTAATGACAGAAAGGATTAAACTATTATTTATTATTTTGTTACTAGAAAAGCCTATAGAATTTAAGGAATAAACACTATTTTGAGACGTTGGAAAAAGCAGAAATCAAAGGATCAACTCTATTGAAATGCCGCAGAGAGGGCTAGTGGCAGAAGAATCAGTGCTTCAAAACGTGTGGAACAAATTAGTTCATAGCATTTCGTTTGAAAGTCGGCTAGAATAACACTGTCAATTAGCTTATCTTTATCTGCAAGAAAGTTTCCTACAAAGTTTGTGAACAAGAACATAGGTTCAAGAGATTAGCACAAACCAGAGTCGATGACAATCCACTTCCCGTCCTCTTGCCCTTCCACACTAGGGAGCAATAACTGTCTAGCTCCTTTCTGCTTTTGCTTGACCTGTGGAATCAAATAAGACGCGATCACATATTAAGCCACAACAATCAGAAATGTCTCTTCTTCAAATCCAACTGGAATTTCAGAACAATAAAACCAGAAACAAATGTAAGAGAAGAGACGTGCCTTGTAAATTAGGGCTTGCGCAATGTTCTTAACATGCCATGAAGACCTACCAGTGGCGAACACCATGTAATCAGCCAAATCACATTCTTTTCGGATTGGTATCACTTTTATATCGTCTGCCTTCACGTTATTCAGAATCGTCTCAACCTCCTGAAGATCAAGCAAATCTTTGTCGCTGGAGCTAGCGGTGGAGGAAGACAGAGCACGATTGCGAACAGAAACGCCGCTATTCCATTTTTGAAGAGAACGAATCGTGGAAGATAATGCAGATGCAGATCGAATTCTTTGCGCCGCCAACATGAGATCTCGCCGGTGCGGTGACTGCCGGTGTCCGCCGTAAAGATCGAGTTCTCAGCTTGCTCGCCAGCCGTCATCTTAGAAATGGAAGACGAGTTTATTGCTTCGTCTGTGGATCGGCCCAAATTGTCGAGCTGGGCTATTTCATAGGCCTGTTTTAACCGTGTCCACTTTCTCACTTTTGAGCCCAACCCATATTAATTGGGCCATCTCTTGGATCTTGATGGCCCATAGTCTTAAAGATCATTCTATCAGTTATAGATCTTAGATGTATGCCACCTTTGGACTGTGGGAACGTAATTCCTGCAACGGCCACCGAGACGGTGTGCATAATTAGTAAGATATTAAGGGCCTTTTGTTTTTTGTTTTGTGTTTTTAATATAGATTTTATAAACGAGGTTTTATAATCATTTTGTAAAAATCTTATACAAATGAATTATTATTACAATTTTTCTTTATAACCATTCAAAATCATTTTTCATTTCTATACCCTAAAAATAAACATTCGACCGAAAATATTTGTAAATACTTTACAATAATATTACATGAATATATACAAAATAAAGATAAGTAATTCTCAAATATTAAATAGTTTGAAGAATTATTTAATGGGAGTGGGAATAGATTCTGACTGGTTTGCAGTTTGCAACTTTGCAGCCATGTGAATTGCTCAGTGAAAAAGTCCATCAATTCCCATGCAAATTTATTTCTATTTTATTTTATGATTCAGTTATTCTCTTGGAATTACTTGCCAAGTTGCCACATATTTGCTTCTTTGTCTCCCTTCCCAACCAGCCCATCTTCTTTCTTTTCTTTTCTTTTTTTAATTCCTTTCCATGATAGAGATCTGCTGCTCTCAGCTTTTCATTGCTTTAAATTTACCATAGATTTTAGCTCTTTCATGTTCACCACCTCCTTATGATTTGATCTCTCTTCAATGTTGTGAAGTTCATCATCTAATCAGATCCTAGCAGTATATAGTTCTACAAAATCATTACACTTGTACCCTCTTCCATTAATTTCCCTGCACATTCTGAGCTTCTCTGCTTTAGAAATTACACATTTCATTCACTCTCTGAGTTAATTTGTAAATCTCCATGGCTCTTTACTGCTTCAGATGGGTCCCTTTATCTTCTTCGGTGACGTAAGTTTCAACATACAGACATGGTGAGGTTCTTCTCCTTGTCGGTTTTTGTTGCTTTCGTTTTCTCACTCGTGTTTTGAATGCGACCCAATTTCTTTTTTCAATTCTATGGGCTTTGGGATGTCTCTTTCCTCTGATATTCAAACCTCGATATTGTTAATTTGTGTTTTGCGGATGTTCATGGGATATAGATCTGTTTTTGGTTTGCATTTGAAGTTGGGGTCTAGTGTTTCTTAGTGATCTTTAAAGTATGCACGCCAGGTGTTTGATACAATGTCTGTGACAGAGTGAAGAGCTTTTTTTTTTTTTTTTTTTTCCACCAAAATGAGGGGGAGAGAGGAGAATGGACATCACAACAATGGATCAAAACATGAAAAGAATATGGGTTTTGAGTTTCAAAGAAACGGAGGTAATGGAAGCTTTCATCGCCGGGTAGCCACTGCTAAATCAACTCCATCGAAGTGGGACGATGCACAGAAATGGATATTTAGGTTGCCAAAAGAGGAGTCCAAAACCAAACATAGGAACTCGAATGCTGATGACTTGCGGCTCATAGCTGCTGTGCCACAACAGGAGCATGAGTATTTGAGCGGTGGAGATAAAAGGAATGAAGGGCAAGAAGAAAATGGAAGCTTTGCTTCTGCAACGATCATTCAAAGTGAATCAGAAACAAAGAAGGTGGAGTACAATGGACCCATTTGGAGAATCAACAAGCCATTGGAGAGCTTCAAGACAGTGGCTAGGTCTGTGTGTGTGAGAGACATGGGGACAGAGATGACTCCCATAGCAAGTCTGGAACCTTCAAGGACGGCTACTCCAGTTAGAGCCACAACCCCTGTTCTTCAGAGTCCTATAACTTCTGGATCTTCCACTCCAGCTAGGCCTCACCACGAAATGCAAGCCATTGAAGATCGACAAACAGCTTTTGCTTCTACTGCCATGGCGGTGAAAAACCAGAGCTCTGCTCAGGCTGTAAAGGTTAACTCTATGGAAACTAGAGCAATGGCTTGGGATGAAGCAGAACAAGCCAAGCATGTGGCAAGGTGACCCTTTGAGCCTTTTCATTACTTTTTTAGCTTTGCTTTTGCCCTTCAAGTCTGAAAATCTGGTCTGAGTTGTAACATCTGTTTATTTTTTAAGTTCAGGAATTAGTTGCAAGTTTTGAAAGCAAGATCATTTGTGGGACTTTTCGTTTTTGCATCTATAAAACTCAAAACAAAGAAATCGGGCATATATTCTTTCAGACAAATTCAAAGTGGAAAGCTGAAATGATTGAAATAAATGCTAGAGCTGAAATGATTGAAATAAATGCTAGATTTAACTTGGATGTTCATGATGTGTTTATTGCTTTGCATATCTAGGTATAAACGTGAAGAAGTGAAGATACAAGCATGGGAAACCAGCGAGAAGAGGAAAGCTGAGTCAAAAATGAGAAAAATGGAGGTGTACTCTTTTAGCTAGATTCTTGCTTCTTTTCAATTTGAATGTGCAGTTGAGCTTGATTTCAATCGGCTCTATCAGTATAGTCATATATTTCTCTAAATCTCCTAAAATATTATGTGGTTAAGTTTCATATGGTGCACATTTTCTTTAAATGTATAAAAGAGGGAAGGGAAAGATTCAATTTTTGAAAACATAGGCTGTTTTATCTTCTTTAGTCTTTGATCTAGTTCAAGTATGTATTCTTCGTACAATCGTGGCATGATTGTGAGTGGGCATGTTAAAGATCTCAAAATATTTATAAGATGCATGAGCTATTTTTGACCATGTCAATTAGTTATCCACTGAATTTTATGTTATCTAATCAGTCATTTCCAGAACCTGAAGTGAACATGGAATCTGTAGTATCTTTCTGTATAGAATGCTGTAAACAGTTGTGAATGTTTTGTTGATTGTATGAACAGTGGTTAATGTTTTGTTGATTGAATGAGCAGAAAAAGGCAGAGAAAATGAAAGCTTGTGCGGAAGAAATGTTAGCAGTTAAACTTGCAGCCACAAGAAGGATAGGTGAAGAGAAACGATCAAATGCAGAAGCAAAACTAAACAAGAAATCTGTTAGGACTTCTGAAAAAGCTGATTATATTAGGAGGACTGGCCAGCTGCCTTCTTCTTTCTCCTTCAAGTTGCCTTCACTGCGCTGCTGGTAAAATATCATTCAATATTTCCCTTTTCATCACCTCTGCTTCTTCTACTTTAAATTAATGCCACTCTCTTTGTTTTCTCCTTGAATATATGTATAATGCATTTGTAAAATATTGAAATTTGAAGTGAATTATTGTCTGTTCTGCTTTTTTGGTTGCTTGTAGTGTTTTGTTGTCTTTCTTGTTGCTTTTCGTCCATGATAATATTGGCATGAGCCCCTTTAATTTATTAAACCATTGTACTATCAACACAAACTTTTGATTTTTTTTTTTTTTAAAGAGAGTTTGTCTCCTTGAGCATAAGAAGCAAGTTCGGTCTATAAATTATTACTCTCGGTGGCATGACTCAATTTTAGTTACAATTTCTTTTAACCATTTGAATTTTTGTTAATGGTTTGATAAACTAATAATTTGTTATCAACCATCATGGAATTACTTAGTTAAGAGGATCTTTAGTTACTAAGACGTGACGTGACAAACTTAATCTATAGCGTTGGTGATTGTCTATCTATAAATTATTTTTTTGCGAATTTTCTTAACATCTAAATATTGAAGGTCAAAGGTATATGAATAGCCAAGGCGTTTGGGAGATATTGAAATGCAAGATTTCATAATAGAACAAAGGTTGGAGGTATATCTTTTTTTCAGTTCAACAAATATGCAGAAGTGGAGAATTGAAATCTCTAATTTCTTAACGGACGTTTGAGCAAAAGTATAAAGAAAAAAGAATTCATATCTCCGACTCCTTCAAAGTAGTATGTGTAAGCCAACGATTTAAAGACTAAATTGAAGTACCAATTATTATTAAATTATAAGTTGAGCAAAAAAAAAAAAAATCACTCAAATCTTGGAATAACCAATTTAAATATGGGGATATAAAGTTACAAATATAAAAATTGTTGTTTTCTTATTAGTCAAATAAAAACCTAAATTGAAAAATAAATATAATTTTATTGAAACAAAATTAAACCAATGATTTTGTCTTTTATTGACATCTGTTTAGATTTAATAATTGAAATAAACGATATTGGTTCGGTTGTTTGTTTGACACAAAATTGATAAAAATCAAACCGAAATCTAGTTGAAATTATATTTCATAAATGGTAATTTGTGTACTCTATGTAAAATTTGTTGTCTTCCTCATTTAATTTAGTTTTCAAAAAGAAAATAATAAAATGTGTTATTAGACGTTTGGGGGTGGATTAGGGTGGGAAGTGTTATTAAAACGGCGTTTGGAATGGTGAATTGGGGTGGGATAAAGTAGATGAATGTGATTGATGTGATGTTTTTTTATAAAAAGTAAAATAGATTGTTCTTTTATAAAAAAGTAAAAATAAATAATAAATAATAGTTTTAATTGAATATTTCATTAATAATATTTTCAAGTTAAAAAAAAAAAAAAAATCAACATTTCAAAGTTTCCTTTCTTATTTTATTAAATACTTTTTTTTCCTTATTTACAAAATAATATATTTAAAATTTATTTACATTTTATTATTATTTATGAAATTTAAAAATTGT
>JBBMEG010000015.1:11605568-11622582 GCA_037832605.1 Cyclanthera cordifolia
CAAATTACCCTCAACACTTGAGCACATAAGAAATCTCAACCATAGATCCATTCGAATTACACTTGAGCAACCTTGAAGGCTCAATAACATCCATCCAAATTACCCTTGAGCACATAGAAGCTACTCCTTACTGTAGCAACACCAAATGGTCAACCACAAGAATATTACAAAAGCACCTTCACACCAGAGCACACAGAATGAACAGTTACAAATTCACTATGACTAACTATAACATATGTTATTGAGGCTCACAAATTTTTTGTTCACCAATTGAGGATTCTACAAACATGGCTACAGTAAGGGGAACCACTCTGATAGGAACAACTAATATCAACAAGTCCACACATTGGTATACTTTTAACCATTGTGGGTATAAGCCATCATGTCTTTTGTCATTTTTCACCCAAAAGATCTTGTACTAATGTAGATGTTGTCCCTTACCATATACCCAGATCTTTCCATCATCTATCCAATGTCGGACTACTTTGTTGTACTTCAATAGATAAAAAAACAATCAACGTAAGTAGATAGTTCAGAAAAACAAACGGAAATAAAACAATACCTCTTTGCCAAGGCGCTCTTTGACAAATGCAGCAACCTGAGCCAGATCAAGATTTAAGGCAACTAAACCACTTTTCCCACGCTTTCCAAATAACATGTCAGGCTTCACGACCAATTTTGATGATGAAAGCCAAGGCTCCCTCTCAACGAGCTCATTAAAATCAGTTGATTCAGTAACCTGTGCCAGATTTTACTTGGTATAAAATCAACTACGTCATAGAAAGGGGAAAATGATGAGAGAAAAAAAAATCATGTCTATTCGAGATTTTTTTAATGAAATTAGATCTATTGAATCGGCTATAACTGAAGATCTCTTATCAACAACAAATCCAAGTATTGAAACAGGTAATTTACACTGTCGTCGATTAGAAAAAGGAAAAACAATCGACCATAGACAATATTTATAGGAGGAAAAGATTATGATTCGGAACAAGATCCTAGAGTAACAGTCACAAACCAATTAGTGGTTTCGAAAAGAAAAAAAATGAAACAACACTCACTTGAGCAGATTGAATGGGCAGTTGTCTACCAGAGATTCTTTTGAAATGCTCCTTCAACAATCTCTTCGAATCGTATTCTCGGATCTTCTTGCGAGCCATTTCACAAACCCTATTGTCAATCAAAGAAGAGCCATTAGGTCCGGCTCATACAATTTCAAAGGTAGAAGAAGCAAACCTTTAACAACATTCCATAATCAGTAATTCAAAAGAAAAAAAACGAAGACGCACTCGTTGCTTGCAGATCCAGAAAAGTTGGTAGCAAAGATATGAAACCACAAATGCGGATTGAAAGAAAAACAAAATGCCTTCGGATTGGATCAGACAGAGTCGCGTGTAGTTTACTGCACTATGTTTGCGTTCTAACGGCCCTCCTACTTATAGTTGCAGATCTCAATTTCTTAATTTTGACTTCAACAAAAAATGTAAATAATAAGTTGTTTTTTCTGTAGAAAAGAGTAGGGTTGATTAGAGGGAGGGACTAATAATTTTTTCTTTTAAAATACAAATTCGGGAGGGGACCACGAACTAAAAATGGCATATTGTTCTTAAATAATATTATAAATTAATGTCGTAGATAGATTTCAGAGTCCACATTCAAAACTCCAGACTTAAACCAACTGCGCCACTTTCAGGACGATTTATCACTCTTTGTCTATGAAAAACAAACAATAAGCATGTTAATATTAAGGTTAAAATATGATTATAAATCTTTGATTATATAATTTAATTTTATTCCATTTCAACATTTTATGGTTTATAACCCTAGACTTTGGAGCTTTGCTTGGACAGCAAGGAGCGTATATCTTCAAAGTCAGTGCTCTTGACTAGTCGGCAAAATGAGTATATTTCAATTAATATTACTAACAACAATTAGATAATTATAAAATAAAATGTTGTTGGTATCAAATTTGGCATTGCATATAGTTTTTTTTTTTTTATATATTTCACAACAAAATATTTAACTTTTATTGTTACCTAGCAATTGACCATAAATTTTGTATTGAATTTTGTATAAAATTAGTTTTTAGTATATTTAAATCTTTTCTAAGAAAATCAATCCTTTAAATTATTTTGTTCCTTTATTTTGCTACCGATGAAAATTTTCCTAAAAAAAATAGTGTAAGAAAGACATTATGAAAACACTCTAGTAAATTACTTTTAAACAATTAATAAAAAATATTTTTATTTTGTGCTAAAGTGATATTTTTAACTGCCAAAGCATAACAATATAGATTTAAAATTTTCACCCACAAAAATAAAATTAAAATACGATAATTTAAAAAGAAAATTTACTACACTAGTTAAATGTAAGAAAATGATTATGAATAAGATTACAATAAAAAATATATATATATATAATTATTTTATTAATAAAAATTGTATCACATTTTTTATAATATAGTATTAAAAGATAAATGATTATATATACACTATTTTAAAATTTATCAATATTGATAATGATTTTGTGAGAATATCTAATCAATGCAATGTTTGTAATTTCAATTAATATTAATAAAAGAATACTAAAAAATGTTTGTTTTGAGTGTTTAAGGAGATTTTATAAACGAATTTTTATAATAATTCTTTAAAAACTTTATAAAAATGAATTATTATTATAATTTATTTTTTAAAATCAATCAAAATTATTTATCATTTCTAAACACTCAAAATAAACGCTCTAAGTTTAAAAACAAATACCGGAAAGTAGGTTAGTTTGGTTGGATGAAAAGAGCGGAAAACAGAATTGCTTAAATGGGAAGCACAATGAGAGCAGGCAAACCAAGAGGTAGGACAATCTTTTGCCTGCTGAAGCAATCTCATAGTTTGGTGTGACACGTGGTACCCGTGGGGTTTTTTTTTTTTTTTTTTTTTTAATTTGGGTGAAATACAAATGCATCAATAATTTAATGGTGAATAATTGAAAAACCAAAGCGGTTCATGGAAAGAAATGCACATGAAAAATTACTCGAGGATATGTAATTTCAAATCGTAACTGCTTCCCCTCCACGTCTACAACGTGAAACATGTGTTCCTTGTCCTCTTGCAGCCACTCTATTTATTTTTGAAATACTACAAAAATTAAATACTATTAATTTCCTATTATCAATAATACTATAATCATTTTTACTAAACTGAAATAAATATTCATTTATATTTCTTTAATGTTTTTATTCGGTGAAATACCATTTATTATAATACTTGGAAAATATGCCTTGTTAAATTAGATTTTTCATTTATTATGTCATATTTCACACTTTTTTTAATTTAATACAGAGATGTTCAAATATAGTTTTAGTTATATAGCTTAGTAATTAAAGTTTTAACATTCTTAAATATGACTGAGTAAAAAATATATAAATCATTTTAGATAGCGTGGCCACTTCTTTTTCTATTTTAGTTAATTATTTTTTTATTGATATTTTTCTGGGAGTACAGTGACGTTTAGCTACTTTAATATTATAATAATAAACAATTAATTAGTTGAACATTAATACAACATGGCACTTAAAAGACAGAAGTAGACGAAATTAATGCATACAGCAAAACTTTGTTGTAAATGAAACGGATATAATCGTAATGTATCCTTAAAGTTTAAAGAGGAAATCATTTTTTAACGATTCTATTTTAAAACTACATTTTTGCAAGGAGTTATTTGGATGCATTCTGGTTCTTTAGTGGTGTCTTGTGCATCACAATTTTTTTTTGGAAAAAAAAAACAGATATATGTGTGTTCCATAAAGTGTATGCAAGTATTTTTCTTTTTGTCCCCAAGGGCGTGGCACAGTTGGTTAAAGACGTGTGTGTAGTCTTCACTTCCTTGATGTATTCTGGTGTCGGGCCTAATGACGGGCATGGTTACCCAGATATAGTGTAAAATAGCTATCTCAAAAAAAAGAAAAAGTATTTTTCCTTTTAGTAATTGGGTGGATTTTTTTGGAAAACAATGAAGCCTTGAGAACACATTTGTATACTAGAGAAGTGTTAGAAAACCCAACAAAAGATTTCAATTAGATATAATTACATGATAGTAAAGGTTATCTACGGGGTGGCCTAGTGGTCAAGAAGGATCTTGGGGTGACATCCAAATGTTGTAGGGTCAGACGGTACTCTTCATTCAACAACCCCTCGCAAACAATCACATCCAAGCATATCTTTTATATTACCCCTCTTTCAAACTCTTTTCAAAATTTATAAACAAACTAGAATTTAATCTTCATAATTTGAACAAAGTTAGAATGTATATATGAGTTTAAAAATTAGAAGCAAGTCTTTATAATTTGATAAAATTTCAGAAGAAGTCGTAAGTTTCAAAAATAAAATTTTAAAAACCGTTCATGGCATTCAAAATTGCTTAGAGGTTGTTTATTTGTAGATTTTTAAAGGGAATTTTCATTATAAAAAAAGCCAAAATAATTTTATTTATGGAGAGTTTTTGTAAAATGATCAAAATACCCTTGCCTTAATCAATTCAACTGATAGCTTAAATCAGTTTAACTAATAGCCTTCAATCAGTAGTTTCTGATAACATTCAATCAGTAGTTCAGCTGATAGCCTTCAATCAAGAGTTCAACTGATACACTCAATCAGTTCAGTGATAGATTCAATAAGCTCACTAAGAATTTACAACCGTTTTGCTAAAAAAAGAGGTAAAATTGGAATTTTTGAAAACGAATTAACATCTCCTATGTAGAAATTATTTTTAAGAAAATGTTATAATTAAAATAGGTGAATGAAAAGTTGTTATGTGGAGTAATTACCAATTTTTAAATATATATTTACTAAATACTTCTAATAAAACTACACTCATTTTTTCTAAATAAATCTTCATTCTAAATACTAATTTTAAATACTCTTAAAAACTACATTCAAACAAACTTTTGATTGCAATCATTACTTCTAAATACTCAAAATAACTCCTCATCATAAATATTAATTCTAAATACTATTAAAAACTACATATAAACAATCTTTTGACTGTAATCATTACTTATAAATACTTAAAGTAAATTCTTACTCAATTCAGTTACTAGAAACAATGGTGGGAGGTATGCTCTATTTATATTTTATTTGCTTCCGCTCTTTATGATTTGTTATAATCACATATAGACATTCTTGAATATGTCTAACATTTGGTATTAGAGTCGTGATTCAAGCATAACCATGCCGGTAGATCACCCCAGTGTAGAATAAAGACGTTTGGAGTGTACTCTCTAGAGAAAATGAGTAGTTATATGTATATAGCCGTTGCGAAAAATCCAATCTATTGGACCGACTGTGTACTCTCAGGGGAGTTGGTTTAAGTGTCAGCTAAACGGATTGATTGTATGATGGGAGGCTCGTTTGGAACTTTGTTCTAGGAGAGGATTGTTTGGATGCAAACAAAGTATCTCACATGGGTTAGAAGAGGGGAAGATCGTGGATATATAAGTGATGACAACCATCCCCATTGCATGGGACTTTTTGGGTGAGCCCAAGAACAAAGTCATGAGGGTATTTTTCCGACAATATCATATCAATGGGGGAGATTTGTGAGGGGATTTATTTAAAAATAATGATTGCGATAAAAATGTAATTTTTTTTAATGAATATTTAGTAAATACTCCTAAATACATTTACTAAATACTAGTTCTAAACGTTCCTTAAAAATTAAGTTTAGTTACCGATCCATATATTAAATGATATTATTTTTATTGTTTAATCAATCAATTAACTCATATTGTCATAAATAACCAACTTCCACTTATTAAACTTTTATCATTATAATGACTATTTTTCAGATTTTATAAAATCATATATAAACCAATTTTTAGTTTTTAGAACTAAATTATAGTCATCCGCTGGTTGAATGACAAAGTAACCCTGGCTTTTGAGATGGAATTATTGGAATCCTCTGTTGAATTTGCCTTGTTTCCCTCGGTCTAATATTTCTATTTATGTTTCTCTAGCCACTAATTCTGATTTGACTCTGGTCTTATCTTTTCTGCTCGCCTTAAGTTTGGGTGTCGCCAAAAATGTATAGTTAAGAACTAAATTCTAAATTAGGGGACAAAAAAGAAGGATTTTTTACATTAACGGCACTAATGCTCGATTTTTCCAAAAGTATTGGGATATTGTGGGTAATGATGTGACAGAGCTGTGCTTGGGGGTGCTTAATGGGGGGGGGGGGGAGATTGGCAATCTGAATAAAACGACAATTACTCTTATTCCTAAAGTGTTGCACCCTTGTAAGATCCAAGACTTTAGGTCTATCAGTTTATGTAACACGATCTACAAAATTATTGCCAAAACCATGGCTAACAGGCTCAAAGGTATTTTGCACAAAATGATTTCTCCTAATCAAGCTGCCTTTGTGCCTGGTAGGCTTATTACTGATAATGTGATAATTGGTTTCGAATGCATTCATTCTATTATTAAACGTAAAAAAAGTAAAAATGGGTGGGCGGCTTTTAAACTAGACATGAGTAAGGCGTATGATAGGGTTGAGTGGAAGTATCTTCTTGGTATGATGAAGAAGTTAGGTTTTAGCGAAGGGTGGATTAGTAGGGTAGAAAGATGCATTTCTTCTGTCAGGTATGCAGTCAAGATTAATGGTACTCCGTTCGGGGAGATTACTCAGCAAAAATGGCTGAGACAACCATATCCGCTTTCTCCCTATTTGTTCTTGATTTGTGCGGAAGGTTTATCTGCTCTTCTTAACAGGGAAGAATCCTTAAACTCTTTCAAAAGTCTTAAGATAAATCATTTTTGTCCTCCCATCTCGCATTTATTCTTTGCTGATGATAGCTTGATTTTTTTTCATGGCTGATATGGAAGGGTGGTATAAAATCAAAGATATTATGTAATGCTACGAGCTTGCCTCTGATCAAGAGGTTAATTATGACAAGCCGGGAGTGATTTTCAGTGGGTGCCTTAGAACCTCTAGGATGAATGATCTTAGTAAGGTGTTGGGTGTGAAGATCAATGATAACCTGAGCGTCCACTTGGGAATGCCGTCCCAAAACCAGAGAGACAAAAAAAGCATGTTTAACTCAATTAGGGGAAGGTTAGAGAAGTGTGTTCAGGCGTGGAAGGGGAAAATGCTCTCGAGATGGGGAAAGAAAGTGTTGATTAAAGAGGTTGGCCAAGCTATCCCAACTTACACAATGAGTTGTTTTAAACTTCCTAAATCATTTAATGATTGTTTGGAGCAGCTTTGTGCTAGGTTTTGGTGGGGTGATGATAGGGATCGGAGCAAAGCTCATTGGGTGGCCTGAAAGAATCTTTGTAGGAGGAAAAACGATGGAGGCCTGGGGTTTAAGAACCTAAATTTGTTTAATCAAGTGATGCTTTCCAAGCATAGCTGGAGAATTTTGAAAAATCCTGATAGTCTAATCTGTAAAGTGCTTCCTGGTGAGTATTTTAGGGATGGGGTCTTCTTGAAAGATGAGTTGGGAAGCAATCTCTTTTTCGCTTGGCGTAGCATTTTGTGGGGATGAGAGCTGTTTGAGCAAGGGTATAGATGTAAAGTGGGTGATGGGGCTTTGATTAGGATTGGTGACGATCCTTGGATTGCCAGAAAAGGAAACCCTTTCGTTGTAGGGGAAGTTGGTGTTTGGGAGGGCAGAAGAGTGGCTAAGCTCATTAATGGGGGGTGGCAAATGGAAGGAAGAAGTTATTAGTAATAACTTATGTGTGGAGGATGTCGGGTGATCTTAGCACGCCTCTCTGCGAGTCGGGCGGAAAAGATGAAATCATTTGGAACCATTGTTCTAAGGGGCACTTTGTCAAAAGTGCCGATCAGTTGGCTATGGATTCGGCGGATAGAGGTAGGGCTTGTAACAGTCCTGCCTTCCGCTCCCTATTTGGCAAGGTTAGTTTTGTTATTTTTTTGGGCTCACCAGAAATCCCAGAAGTCGTTTTGAATTTATTTTTGGGCTAGAAGTATTTATTAAAGTTATATCTCGGAAGATGTGAAGTCGAAATTTGAAAACTAGGGGTAATTTAGTCATTTTTAGCCCTAGGGGTATTTTGGTAATTTTTCCATTTTTTGTTTTTATAAATAAGGCCAAAACCGACTTAATTATGGGATTTTGATTGCCTTCTCATTTTCAGCGCCGACATCACCTTTTTCTCTCTTTTCTGCGAAAATCCTAATGCCGACAGCCGTCGCCGACATCATCAGACACCAATCATAGCTGCTGATTTCCTGCACCGACAGCCCCTGACACCAATCATTGCCGCTGCTTTTCTGTGCAGATAGCGTCTGCACTGCCTACAACATTGTCGCCTCGGGAAGTCAGTAGCCGCCTCGTCCAATCGCGAGCTGAGGGAGACAGACTCGACCAATCAGCACCCGCGACAGCCTGCCACCGTCAGCGCCGCCAGCAGAGTTATTCCCCCTACGTGATCCGACAGCCGCGACCACCGTCAGATGTCTCTAGCTCCGGATTGGCCAGCGTGTCCAAGCCTGTTTTCCTGTTGCCCGAGCCTGAGTCAGCAAATCCGAGGGTGCCACATACGCCCGAAGCTGCAGTCGATGTCCCCTGCGCGTGAGCTTCACGCGCTGCCGGCGCCGGTTACTGTTTCGGCCGTGCAGCCGCTGACCTGCCAAAAAATTGCTGGGTAGGGTTTTTTGGGTATTTCCGACGTTCCGAGCCCATTTTTTATGGTTTTAAGGCCAAATTCTTACTTCTTTACCTTGTTTGTTTAGTTAAGCATGGAAAACGGCCCTGGGATACATAGTCGAGCAATTTAAGGAATTTAGTGATTCTTCGGCTAAGGTAAGGGGATTTTACCTGAACTTGTGTGTTTCATAATATGAAAATATACGTGTAGGATAACCTGGATTAAATGTAGGAATATGGAACGCCTTGCTTATCAGATATTCCTATAATGTGGTTGCTTCTGTGTACTTACGGTAATTATATTTTGTCTGGGCTGTTAGGCAAATTGTGTTAAGTCTACGAGCAGATGACTCGACTGAATGCCCGGGAGTGGCATTCCCTAACAAGGTAGCCCCGGAAGTGTACAAAAACATCGTGTGGGACACATGAGTGACATGTTCCTTCGGAATAGCCCTGGAGTCACCTTTCATTACCCTTGAATGTCAAAACTGTCTAAGTCCTTTAGGACTTTGATGTTGCATTTACTCGTTTATCCTTTGTTCCCTAGTTTATATAATATTTGTTTGGGTTGTTTCAATCCTGGTTAGGGATCCTTACCAAGTTTCGTAACTTATCTCGTTTATTTTCTGTGGATCCCACAAGTACGCATGGGCTCTAGCAGGATGGCTGATCGGAGGAGCTAGGTGGACCATGGACTCGTGTTGTGTGGTGTCGGGTTTATAGCATTTCTTTCTTACAACATATTTCATTTCAATGACCTTAATAAAAACTGGTTTCTGTTGCAAGATGATTTTCATTAAATTTCTTAATTTAAATTCTGAACTTTTGGGTACCAATTTTACTTGTTTTAGAACAATCTTCAATGTTATTAAAGAGGGCATTTATTACTCTGTTTACTATTATTTAAGGGTTATTTCAAATATGCATGTATGAGTAGCCTAGGAATGACCCTAGTTCGGGTCGGGTCTTTATAGGGCCTCTCCTTCTGAGCGTGTGGCTACTGCCTCTGTTTGGGATAGCTTCAGGAATATTCGCTATTCTCCGAAAATTAGCTTGGGGCTTGGAGTGTTATCGCAAATGTTATTCCCTCTAAATGTAATATTTATAGTCGAGGGATTGATATCAATACTTGTTGCCCCTTGTGTTTCAAGAGGTGTGAGTCTAACATGCACATTATTAAAGAGTGTAGACTTTCAATCAGGATTTGGAAGGATATTTTCCCTTGGTTTGAAGACTTTTATGAGTACTTTTTGAAGGTGGATAAATGAATTGATTTATGGGGAGGACTTTGTTTGAGAATTGATAAAAAGGATAGGTTCAAGACGTTGATTATCATCTGGAGGTTGTGGAACAAATAGGAATGAAATTTTAAACAAAAGTGGTTTGACTGTGTTCCATAATCTCCAGTCTAGTGTTGTGAAAGCTATTAATGTTCACTGTGTTTCTTTTTCAAGTCTTGCAAGATCTCTTGGAAGAGCGGTCGAGTATAAGGTGGAGATGTGGGTTGCCCCTCCACAAGGTTGCTAGAAGCTTAATGCTGATGTTGTTGTTTGCCCAAGATCGGGAGATGGTAGGACTGGCTGAATCGTGCGCAATTGTAGAGGTTTCCCAATTCTAGCTGGATCTAGATCTGGATTTAGGAATTACTCAGTTAAAGTGCTCGAGGGAGTGGTAACTAGAGAAGGGGTGAAGAATTTGCTGAATGCTCGACGGTGGATTCCTCCCTTGCTAGTTGTCTGATGCGATGGGAGTGATCCAAGCTTTGGTGGGTAACGATAGACCTCTCTGAGTTTAACAATATTGATGGTGATATTGATTACCTTTCCATTAGGCTTGGAGATGTGTACTTTTTATACTGTAATAGATGTAGTAACAGGGTGGCTGACTTGCTAGCCAAAAATCCTGATGAACATTTGATGAACAGTCTGTCATTTGGAACTCTCCCCCTTTGGTGGCCTCATGTGTTGAGGATGATTGTCTTCGTTATTCCGTTGGTAGTTAATATAATTTCTTTTTCAAAAAAAAATCTAAATTAGAAAAATATAAAAGTTAAATTCTAGTTTTTTTTAAATTTATAATTCAACCTACTTTTTAATAATCTTTTGAACTGCTCAACAGTAGTTATCAATGTCTGAGGCAATTAACAAGGCTTTTCATGGAATTCTTTTCCCCTTTCCATATCTAACTTATACAGTAACCATCCATCAATAATTTGAAACTGAAATTCCTGAACTCAACTCTCTAAAAAGAGGTTGAATATGTATAGGTGCAGTAGAAATAGGTAAGAATAACATTATTGCAGATTTTTTAGTAAAAAGTTGGAAACAAGAAATAAAAAATGGCAATGAGATGTACATTTCATATAGACAATCCTCCAATAAAACTTATTTTAGAGTGAATTAAGCCAGATGAGAAAGGAAAGAGAAGATAGTAAGGCGACTAGGACACAAAAAGAATATTAGTAAATAATTGGGAAAAAGATGCAAGTAAGTTTAAAAATAAGCTTACAAAAATTTGCACCCTCTGCCTATTTGAACAAATGTTAAGTATGGGATCCATCCATTCCAACGCCTGTGTTTCTTGCATTTCACCACGTTAATGTTTGGTTGCGCTCAATACGTTGCATTGGTGTAATATTTACGTCCTCAACACTAAGATTAGAAGCAAACATGATGGAACTCTGGGAAGCACTGCTTCACAAGTCTTAACCACCACCCGTTCAATAATTGTCTGTTTCAATCGTCAGCTTGATCTCTGAAACGACTGGGGAACAATTTTGGCAATAGAAATTGCTTCATTTTCACCACCAGAGCGAAAACACCAAAGCAAGGGATATTCATCAACCCCACCCCCACATACCTGGCAAAGGAATGACCATAACCACAGAAAATACATAAACAAGAATACAAAGATATCGGAGTAAACAACTTAACCAATTTATATTTGTGAGTATTTGTCAAGACACCGTGAGCCGAACCCTTAGCCTTTCGAGAGGGCTAATTCTCTTCCAATAGTTTTTCGAGAGGGCTACTCTCTCCCACCAAAGTCTTCTCGAAGACAATGCTACCAATCTTTTTCCTCTCCTGACCCTAATAGTTCTATTTATACAAAAACCCATAAGTACTAACTACCATTATACCCTAACATATTCAATATTAATATCCCCAAAACTATCCTTCTTAGGGGTAAAACAGTATATTGGTCCATTTTGTGCACACCTTAACTATTCTCAAAGCGGATAAGCTACAAAATTTGAATGTCAAGAAAACGCGTATAGATTTATTTCCTAGGTACCAGTGATCATGAATTGGAATTGGAATTGGAATTGGAATTGGAATTGGAATTGGAATTGGAATCCATCCCCTCTTGGATTATCAAGGTCTCCTTTAACAACTTAAATAGTTGGCTTGTAATGTATAACTAATTCGAACAATCCAAAGTTGCAACAAACTAGACAGTTAATAGTTGTATAATATATATATAACAAGAGCCAGTGTTTCATACTTACCATAACGGAGCAGATGGGGGTGACAAGTCAAGAAACGGATAAGGCCACCTGCATTGATACAAGTTCAAATAAATTCAACAATCACATTCATATGTTCAATGTAAAATCGTCTTTGCAAGAAATTATGTAAGAGCTGAGTGGGAAGTTACGGCATTGAAACTACGGCATGGAGGATCCATTGGAAAATGACGAATGTCCCGGTCCACAGCACAAAATATCCAATCCGAAAGAATGGATATCGCTGCAGTTTAAAGCAACCATAAATCATGGGCCAAATTCAATAGAATACCAAAAGAGAAGGCTAATGGCAGTTCAAACTTACCAAACCATTCAAAATTGTTTCACCAAGTAGACAAACAGCATTTACCGAGTGCATGGCAACAATGAACTGGGGGCAAATAGTGAATACATCATAACATTAATCAAACAAAACAAAAGGCAACGATCCAACTCTAAAATAAGCATTATAAAAGACTAGCTAGATAGAGAGGTGGGACAGAAAAACAAATACTTACAAAACTTAGCCCACGATTTCCAGCTAGAAGAAATGGATAAAGAATTATCCAAAATACTAAGTCTGTAAGTATTACAGCACCTGCGGATATCTATGAAAACAAAACAAAGAAAGAATCATTAGGATACACTTGGTACTTTTTACATGGATGAGAAAATAATACTAACAGATGTGATAACATAACTCAAATATGAACTAGGAAGGTCAAATTAATATCATGTCAGAGACTTCGCCAACTTTTGCCGATCCAATGGATTGCAATGAAAAAGCTGTTTCCACCGAGTTTTTTTTTTAATCTGTTTTATATCAGTGTGTGTGGAGCACCTCTCAGCCATGATGGACCCTTAGAGGAATATTATAGGGGTAAATGGGCAATTAATTAGGCAGTTAGAGCTTAGAGGATTATTATTATAAATATGAGAGGAGTAGAGAAAGGTATATTTGAATTGAGTAAAGTCTGTAGAGCTTGAGACAGGTTCACAAGAGTAAGGGGTTTCAAATTCTATTAATACTTGGCTTATCTTGTATTCATATTTTCATATTTCAATACAATTTTCTTGTTCTAGTTTGGATCCTAACCATTCGGCATCAAAGCAGCTTCAATCCGTTTTGGCCATAGAGTTGGATGACAAAGATGTTTGTGTTGTTCGTGAAAGGTTGCGACATGGTCGTTGATTGGTTCATTTCAAGTAGAATGAAAACCACATTTTAAAGAAACTAGAGAGACGATGAAGTGGTGGAAGACGAGAGCACAGAAACAAAAATGACATGTCAAGAGAAGTAACATCATTGCAGAAGCAGAAGAAAAGGAGGAAAACAAAAACACAAAAGTAGAAGAGAATATCAAGAAGTCAAATGTCTCCAAAATTGCAAAGAAAAACTTACGGTTTTGAAGAACAGTTTGTAACCAAAAAAGCATTGAAGCGAAACAGATTGAAGAACCACCGATTGATGAAAGATCGATTGAAGAAAAATCATTTAAAATAAAGTCATATGGAGCTAAATGAGGGAAGACAAACCACAATAATATCGGAGCGCAAAACTCGAAGCAAACAATGGAGATCAAAGAAAAACACTATCGTTTGAAATAGAAGTCAGAAGATGATTTGTTATTCACGGAATCCAGAGAAGACGGGTCATTGTTTGCAGAAGCCAGAGAAGACAAGTCATTGTTCACGAAAGTCGGAGAAGACAAATCGTAGTTCAAAGAAGCTAGAGAAGGCTAGTCATCATTTGCAAAAGCCGGAGAAGAAAACCATGAGTGAAGGACGAGGAAGAAATGAAATATCAGATTCTTGTTACGTATTTTGTGAGGAAAAAAGAAAGAAGAGAAAACAACTTGTTAGAGTGAAGCCGAGGAAGAGAATAGAAAGAATGATTTGGTTTCTCTCATGAGTTGTTAGGAAATTTAGAAAAATAAATAAATGAGAACAAGTAGCAGCAAGGGTTTCTGTTTTTTACAACAAGATGGAGTTGCAAAGACGATAATGAGCTCGCTTGTGATTTCGACCAATTTTTATACAATTGGTTAAGCCCATTGTTGTTATTGAATTAAGGTTTTTACTTTGAGCTTGGATTTAAGAGATTGAGTCTTGTTGGTTAATACTCTCGTTCAATACTGCCAGCCACCACCATTGTTGTCATTGCTCCGACCACCGCTGTTGCCACTCCGGCAACCGCCACCAAAAGGAGAAAAAAAAACTCAAGTTTCATTTTAAATTTTGTACACACACCTTGAGGACAATGTGAGTTTTTATGGCCCGATATAGGCAATTAGGGAGTTAATTAGAGGACTGTTGTTATAAATAGGAAGGCAGGAGTAGTGAAAGGCATCTTTCAATTGAGTGAAGTCCACGCGGCTTAGCGAGGTTATCAAGAGCAAAAGGGAGTAAAAACTAAAGTATTTTGAGATTATTAAAGGTAGGCTTATAAATTTTGATTTGTGTGGTTTTATATTCATTTAAAGAATGATGAGATTTTGTTCTTTATTGGATTTAAATGGACTCATATAACTAACTACGTGAGTTAACTTCATATTCATCCTTGTATGAAATATTTTTCATAGTTAGTAAATATTTTTATTATTTTGGATTTTATCTTTTAATAGTATATCATATAAAATTATAATAAATAACGTGTCCTTGACGTATCCGTGTCCTACATTTTAAAATAAATGTGTGTCTACGTGTCTGTATCGTGTCGTATCTGTACCTCGTGTCCGTGTCATTGCTTCTTAGGTTCCAAGACCTACTCTTATTGAAACTTGGCTTATCCTGTATTCCTACTTACATATTTCATCAAGATATTCTTCTTCTAGTTTGAATCCTATCACTTTCATGCACCTAAACAATTCTTGCGTCCCTATAATATTTGGTTGTTAAAAAACTTGTAAGAAACTAGTTCCTATGTACGTGAATACATTGATTGAATTCATTCTTTCCATCCTATTGACCATTAGGTTAACGTATGATGGTTTGTATTAGACAAGTTTTCAGAGAAAAATAACACCTGAAAAATAATTTGAAATGCATATCCCCCCACACCAGCAGCTTTGTGAGAATGAAAATCTTCACGGGAGTTCAAACTCTTGGTTGTATTGGACTTTTCGGGCCTCTCCTCTCCGAGTGTTGGTGGCACATATGTGCCTCGCTCTGCGTCTAAACTTGATTGCTCGGTCGAGATGCTATTATTTTTACATTTTATGCAACAACCATATATGGAGAATGAAGTTGCAAGCTGCAAGATGATAACATAAGAGCAAAGTTAATAATTTAAAGCTAATGGAAAACTAGACCACTATTATTAAAAAAATCATAAATAAGTAGATGATGCTACACTACATATAATATCTAATGTTGGATCGTTATTAATTTCTTGAAGGACTCCAAATGTCAAGGACAAATTTTCATGGAAAATTTCTTAGTCCAACACACATAACATACTTCTACACCATCCCACTTTGTGTCTACCAAATGTCAATCAAGTACGACCTCAATTTCTAGGAAACATGTATTGTTTTCAAAGTTATAAAGCATACCCCAAAGTAGAGCGTGACCAATGTGAATGTCCACCTGCACAAAATAAATATGTTAATCTAAGGTTACAAAAATAGTTTGAAATTTGTTTTTTGTACATTCAAGATTATTAATTGATCATGTATGACCTGAGATGATCGGAACCTCCTGGACAGTCTAAGAGACATATCTCAGAAAGATACCATTTAAATCAATTTTTGTAAACTTCTCTAAAATCATTGATGAAAGATGATAAAGTTTTCTACATAAGAAATCTACAGCATTTCGACCTCATCTTGCACAAAGTTATATAAAGCAAGATTGAAAAATAGGTTGCACAACCTGATCGTGCAGGTGCAATATTTATAGTTTTCAACAATAGATATCAACGAAGAATTAACAAATTATCAAATGCAATGATGCAAGCAGTTGCTATTGAACAGTCTCTGAGCAGGTCACTTAACTATGTAAGTCTTCCGAAATTTGAACCAGAAATGAGCCAATCAGAACTCTAGTCATTAAAGTTTGACAAACGTGAAAATAATGGGAAGAACAAGATTGTTTCAAACCTTGCCAATTGAGTAAGAAGTACAGTCCTCGCTTAACCGCAGAATACAAAAATATTCAGTTAAGAATGGTACAAGAATATAAGGTTTGTAAATGACTTACTGAGTATAAAATAAGAAAATGCGGCCTCCAGTAAGAACAGCTTCGCTTAATATCAAAGAGAAAAGCACAGCAAAAGCAATCGTTCTGTAAGCTAGCAGCCAAGCTGGATGAATTCCTTTCAAACACGTCTGCCAGAGTTCATCCTCATACAATGTGCCAACTGAATCTTTTGAATTGTCTCTCGATCCAGGTTTGGGTCTCTTGGAACCTTCATATTTCCATATTAAAAGGGCTGCTAAAACCATAAACGTTGATAGAAACAATGCACACAGACCGAATCTCCAGTTCAACCAATAACTTAAAGTATTAGTTTCCGTAGTCATGGCAGGCGTCCAAGTACGGTCCGATAATCCTGCTAAGAAACTCATAATGAGTTAATTGTAGAGAACTCAGAATTTCCGTAGCTGTGCTTGAAAAGATAATCTAAACTTGAATTAAACAGTTAAATGAACGATCCAGAGCAGGCTGGATCCAAATGACAGAAAGAAAACTAAAAAAATCAAACAAGGATTAGTCAATCAAATCCAGTAATCGAAAAGGTAGTTGCCATTATTAGTCAGAAGAGAACAACAACAGAACTTTTCAGACCTGTTGAAAGGTCGATATGGGCTAAAGGAGGCGAAATTTCCAGATTCGTTGCTTTA
>JBBMEG010000015.1:11622682-11649449 GCA_037832605.1 Cyclanthera cordifolia
GGGTCGACAATGGTGTTGGTCGACCCCCGGGGGGTCGGCTTTGGTCCTTTTGTACTTTGTTCGGGTCCCGACATCTTCCGAGACTTCCGGGCCATATTTTACGTCACAACAAAACTATTTCTCTAATTTCATATAAGTGTATATATTTCTAAAATTTCTTCGATTGGAATGAAAACAATATTGACCTCAAATTATATAATGAATATTGTATGAAATTAAGATAATCAAATGAAAAACAACCATAATCAATGAGACTTAATGTAGGTGCTTAATTAACATATTATTGAGACTTTAGTATAATGTATTTTCGATTATTAGTCATACTCACACATTGAATTTATATCACAAGTACATCACTGCATAAAATTATATTTCAATTGCACGTATATGTACATGCATATACACATTCTATTAAAAATGCAGACTTACTCAGAAAAATCACCGATTCGGGTTGTGCATACAGTTCGTAGATAGTTGAACTACAAAAATCAGAGAAAAATTGACGAAATTTTGGAAGTTTCAAATGATGGAATTGAAGGGTTGAACTCATCCTATGTAAGATGGAACTGAAGAGAACTAAAGAGATGCTCACATTCATCCTTTGTTCATTCAGCATATAAGCTGGACATTCTCACACTACAAGAATGTGTATTTTTTCCGACGACAAAAAATGTTGGAGTCAATAAACCGTTGACAAAAATGTTTTGCCGATGGTGAAAAGGACGTCCGGAAAACCCCGTCGGAATTCCCGAAGGAAAAAAGTCGCCATCACAAATTCCTACTTTTCCCGACGACTATTTTGCCATTGGAAATTCCTACTTTTCTCGACGGTTTTTTTCCGTCGGAAATTCTCACTTTTTCCCACGATAGTTTGCAGTTGGGAATTCTCACTTTTTCGACTGTTTTTTGCCATCGGGAATTCTCACTTTTTCCGATGGCTATTTTGCCGTCGGAAATTCTTATGAAAGACGTCGGGAAAAGCCACTTTTTCAATATTTTATTTCCAAAATGAAAACATCCTTTATAAAATAATTTATGTATCTATAATCATTATCATAAAATTATAATTTCATATATAAGTAATAAAATATACTACAATATATATTAAAAGGATTAAAACACCAAATTAAGTTCTAAAACCAACCTAAGATTATAAATTAAGTTTTAAAACACACTAAAAATTACAAATTAAGTTCTACAACTTACTAAGCATTATATCAATCAAATATTTTTAGTGCAGGATAGTCCGATCGATATAGTTTCATTATACGTCATCCGAAGTTCCATACAAGTTATAAGGTCACCTAATAAGAAAAAAAAACTTAGTTAATATATAAAAATTAAATATACAAAATATTACAAGTTAACATATTTTTAAAGTTCAAATAACATAACTATATCAATGTAATAAAACAAATTAACATGATTTCATAATGAAATAACGTAATTAGTTTAAAAAAATTGGACAGGATAACGACGTAATTACATGATTCCTAAATTTTATAAACACCCAAAATGAGAAAAAATTGGGCTATCTGTAGTGCAGGATAGCCATAATATCATAAAAAACTAATCGATTCAAAATTGATCTAACTATATGCAACAAAATATACTACATTGTTTAAGTTAATACTAAAGACATACCTAAGAAGAATGTCCTGCTTGTGATTCGCCTTGTGATCCGCTTTCCTGATTCATCCAAAATTGGATCATGTTCTCAAAGTTTCGATGGTCCTCCTCAAATTTTTGACGCACCTCCACAACGTTTTTATCTCGGTGTGCATCTTCTTCTCGATGACATTCATCTTCTTCCCGACGCCATTCATCTTCTTCTCGACGACGTTCATCTTCGTCTTTATGTCGTTCATGTTTATCCATAAGTCGTGTTAGTAGTTCATGCTCATTTCGACTTAGTCCACTAGTAGATGAAGAGCATCGATTCATCCTTCTTAATTCCTTTGGCTAATAACCATCCATTTTACACTATCTGATCGAGTTCCTAAAACAGATGCTCGTATCACCTCTCCAATCATAGGTTGTGAGCTTACTTGTGATTCTTCATGCATATCACACATTCACGAAAAAATAAAATGAGAATATACAAAAATGCAAAAAAAAAAAAACAAAAAAAAAAAACAATAACACTGATTTTTAACTAATTAATATTTGAACAATCATTTATTATTTTAATACGTGTTCAAGAATTAAAACTAAATTGATTTTAAACTTAAAATTTAACTTAAGCTCTAACCTACACTTAGATCTACGAAAATGAAACTTTTTCTAACATGCAAGAAAGAAATAGAATTAGAATATACAAAAATGCAAAAAAAAAAAAAAAAAACAAAAACAAAAAGAACAAAAACAAAAACAAAACAATGACTTTCAATTAATGTAATAGGTATTTCAATTAATTATAACTAAAAATCACAAACTTAAAATTAAACTTAAATCTACATTAGAATTTTAGATCTACAAAAATGAAAAAAAAAAAATATTTATAGCATATAAAAAAATTGATGTTCAACCAGAACTTTAGATCTACACCAAAAAATTAACTTTAAATCTACACCAAAAAATTATGGCATACAACAAAAAATTGAAAAACTAATGAACTTAGATGAACTTTTAGATCTACACACGTAGATCAACTTAGATGAACTTTTAGATCTACATTTATAGAATTTTAGATCTATAAAATGAAAAGAAATTAAAATACCTAGTGTGGAGGAGGAGATCGGCGAAGATGGATTGGCCGGCGGATAACGGTCAGCGAAGATGGGTGCCGGCGAAGAACAGGTCGACGCTTTTAAGTGGGCTGGCAGAGTAAAGAGGCCGGCAGAGATGGGTGCCGGCGGATAGGGTGGCCGGTGGAGATGATGGCTGGTAGAGAGGGTGGAAGGCAACAGAGGGTGGAAGGCAATGGTCAGGTAAAGGTTTAGGGAGGGTAAATGAAAATGAGTTTTTTACCATTGTTATTTTTTTTAGGTCACATTTGTCTATGGTTAATCCAACTATCGGCTATTCTACCCCTTTATTTCTCCCAAATCAAAATTTTAGAGGGAACTCAATTATTTTTCCGACGATTTTATTTAGCCGTTGGCCATTCTTGGACTTTTTTTGACGGTTATATTAAACTCGATAATTCTTGGACTTTTTCCGACGGTTTTATTTAGCCGTCTGCAATTCTTGGACTTTTTCGACGGTAAAATTTTTGGACTTTTTCCGACGGTTTTATTAACCGTAAAATTTTTTTAGACTTTTTTTGATGGTTTTATTAACCGTCGGTAATTCTTGGACTTTTTTCGATAGTTACATTTGTCGTCACATATTGTCACTTTTTTCGACGGAAAATTAACCGTCGGCGATTCCATCGTCGGGAAAAAGGTGTTTTCTAGAAGTTTCAAGTTATGAGTGGAGTAAACAACCTTTACGTTCTCTCCCAAACTCATATGGTATCTCCAAGACATTCTTTGTGGCAACTACATTCAGAATGAATAATGTGGTCTCCAACACGTATCTCGAAAACGAGACTTGCAACTAAGCAAACCTTATCACCGATCGAACAATTTCTAAAAGAATTATGTTTCTCCTTTCTGAAACCATTCTGTTGAGGTGTTCAAGGTGTCGAGAGTTCATACATTGTTTCATGTTCTAAGTAGTTTTAGAATTTTAAGTCGATATACTCTTTCATACGATCCAATCATAATGTCTTAATCTTTTTAACTAATAAGTTTTCAACTTCAACCTTAAACTCCTTGAATTTTTCACAAGTTTTGGACTTATGCTGCATTAGATAAATATATTCATATATCGATTAGTCATCTGTAAAGAATTCAAAGTACACTTATCCTCCTTAAGCTCTAACATTCATCGGACCGCATAGGTCTGAATGGATGCACTAGTAGAAATCGGAGTTTTAGTGTCGGTCATATGCCGACATCTTTCATATTTGGTGTCGGTCAAACGACCTCATCAATACTGGTGTCATTAAAGACATTTAGTGACGGGCAGGAACCGACATTAAAAATCTTTGGTGTCACGCAAGATGATCGACACCAAAGGCTTTTAGTGTCGGTCATGACCGACACCACTTTTTGTGTCTGTCAGGACCGACACCAAAAGTCTCTTGTGTCACTCATTGGTGTTGGTTTGGAGTGACTAAAAGCCTTTGATGTTGGTCATCTTGCGTGACACTAAAGACTTTTGGTGTCGGATTTTGCCCGTCACTAAATGTGCCAGACATTAAAAATAACTTTTTTTAATTTTTAAAAAACATATTTTTATGGGTGACCACATATATGCATGTGGTTCACCATTTTCATTTAAACTTGGCTTTATTATAATCGGTCACCATTTGTGACGGACATTAAAAGTATCAAAACTTGTATAAAAAAAAAGCTAAGTGATGATTTGTCTATTTCAAGGAAAATAAGAAACAAATGCCTTCAAAATTGCAAACCACCAAAATTCACCTCTAAACTCATCTTTACAAACATAATATAACTTCAAACTTTAGTTAAATTAACTGGAATTTCGGCAGCATAACGACGAACTTTAAGATTACCAAAAAATTTATGTTAATCCTGTAAATTCCAGAAATGATATATATAGAGACTACTAATCAAAATCAACAATATAAGAGACTTTGTCTCGATAGAAAGATTTGCAGAATAGATATATATAGAGACTACTTTAGTAAACAATACACAATATCCAATATTCAAAATGCTATAACTTAAGTACAATGCTATATATAAACAATATTCAAAATGATACACTATAACTAATTGTTGTTCAGTAATAAAAAACTACTTATGAAGTCTGGCCATTCGATTCGTACTTCATCTATATCTTCTTGGCTATATGGTTTCGTGGAGCTAAACTAAATCATAAAAAAATATTTTGAAATTAGTAAACAAAAAATTTTGCAGAATTTATAAACTAAAATTGTTAATGAAGTAAAACAAAAACTTACCCGTTTATTTATAGGGGTGCGCGTGTTGGATATCATCTCTCGCATAAAAAGTGTTGGGATGCAAACAAAGTATCCCACATTGGTTAGAAGAGGGGAGGATCATGGGTATATAAGTGATGACAAACATCTCCATTGATATGAGGCCTTTTGGGAGAAACCAAAGCAAAGCCATGCGGTTACCTTAAATTCCTCTAATAATCGAATATTTACAAAATGATCTCATTGTTCTTGTGTGATGTATGGGTATTTTGTAGGGGTGGACTAACTTTTCATGGTCTATGTTTATAAACGGCTTGATATAATCTTTAGTGAGATTATATCTAAACGTTCTGAATGTCCTCGCCATAGACATCTGATTCTATGTTTGGACATATGATCCACCTGAAAGGACATCTGCTTAAAATAGAATAAAATCTTGTTAGTTATAGTATGTAATACATGATAATATTTAGTTAAGTAAGTATTTACCTCTATGGAATCTCAGACATTCTTTTTTAATTGATCTGGGACATCTGCCCAAGTATCGTAGGTGAGAGGTATATGTGATCTAACATATACACCAATATAACTACGTAGTTTCTTTGCACTATCTCTGACTTCTTGACCCATTGAGTAATATTGAACTACCTGCCGTTCTCCAGTCATTCTTTCCTGAGGGAGCTCACGTAAGAGTTACGCCTCTAGTGAATGTGTTTCGAGCAAGTGTGGTTCGCGGGTGTACCATTAACATGATCGCTCTCGGAGCTAGACATGATGTATGAATCTGCACAACAGAGAGAAGATATGTTAATAAAAATAGATAATTGGTTAAATTATCTTCAGAATGATTAATATATAAGTAAATGAGTCATCATCAAAATCACTAACCTATTTATTAATCTATGTACCCTCACAATCATTTCTAGTATAGGTGAACGAGTCATCATCAATAATATTAGGCAATATTTCGATGACCCCGTACCTACAATCTTGGCGGTATCAACTTCATCACGAACATGATCTTCAACCGTTCTTTGTGGAGGTATCAAACCACCGATCGACGAGGATCAAGTGGATATTTTATATAGAAGACTTGCTACACTTGAGTGGCTAAAATGGAGGAGTTAGATTTATGTCCAATGCGATTAAGGTTTATAGTTGTAAATCCAACATCGTCTACGTTAATTTCATAATTATTTTCCACTCAATCACATTTGAATAAAACGACTGTAAAATTATGAAAACCAAGCTCCCAAATTTCTTGAAGTACGCCATAAAATGTCATTTCTGACATAAGGGGATTTTTGTCCTTCGAACTAGAAACTTGCAAAGTTTGTGCCATTATCATAACTCCACTATTTTGCACTTCTAAGATCATCTCGTTTTTTTGACTGATATTGAATACCATTGACCATATAACTATTATAAGTGGTCACTTCGGAACGAGGTCCATGTGATATCCACCTCAACGTAGATGATATAGAATTGTTCTAAACCCCTAAAGCGAGTCCAACACGATCACACAACCAAGTACTGAATTTTCGATTATGTTTGTCTTGAAGCCATTTTTTATTTTTAGACATACTAGGATTCAATTTAGACAACATCTGCATGTGTTGATCTACTAATGGAAGCACATTGTCTAAGTTATGTAGTACATAAAAATGAGCTTGATCAATCATATCCTCAGTTAGTGTTTTATAATTGGCAGCAGATAATGGCTGATCAATCTTATTTGCATCTGCATTATTTGATGATCGCAATCCAACAGATTCAACTCCTTGTAAGAATTCAGAGCAAAACTCTATCGACTCTTCTACTAATATGCAAACACTGTTTTTAATCCATCTATTGTTTTGCCAGGAATATCAAGCAGGGTTCCAATAATATTAGAAAAACATTTTTCTCGATGTGCATGACATCTAAACAATGTCGCACAGTGAAAATGTTTCCAATACTCAAACTAAAAAAAAAATTGATTTCTTCTTCCAATAAGTGTTTGCATATTCCTCTTTTCTACGTCCTTTACCATGAGTAAATTGAATAGTATTTAGTTATGCAATAATCTCTTTACCGCTTAACGATTCAGGAGCTACTCCGAATTCTTGTTCCCCATTAAACTCTTTCTTTTTTCGTCTATATGGTTACCCAATAGGTAGATATCTCCGATGTCCGAGGTATGTCATATTTTTTCCCTTAGGTAAATAAGTAGATGTTGTTTTCTCTTTACATATTGGACATGCATGATACCTTTTACAGTACACTCACACAAATTAACGTATGCAGGGAAATTATTAATGGTCCACAACAAAATAGCTTTCAAGGTGAAACGTTGTTGACGGTGTGCATCAAAACATTCAATACCTCTATTCCATAGCATTTTCAAATCGTCGACTAATGATGCTAAATAGACATCGATGTCATTCCTGGTTGTTTGGGTCCAAAAATCAAAAACATCAAATATTTTTGCTTCATGCACAACCATGGAGGTAGATTGTAAGTAACCAACATCACTGACCAACAACTATATCTGGTACTTTGGTCTCCGTGTGGTTGATAAGTCTATATGAAGATTCTTCGATTCTAAACTAAATTCGGGCCATCTTTCATCTATTTGTTTTCATGAGAGTGTATCCGGCTAGATGTCTTATATTCCCTATGACTTGCTGGTCAGTCGCATGCCACGTCAATACTTTTGAAGTTTCTTTACTTCGAAACATTCGTTCAAATCTTGGAATGAGAGAGAAATACCACATGACTTTGATTGGAATATTTTTACCCCTACTTGCACATTCTTCCAAACTTTCCATCTTGATGTTCCACATGTAGGACACAATTCGGCATTAGCGAGTTCTTTTCGATACAAACAACAGTCATTGATGCAGGCATGAATCTTTTCATAATTCATTCCTAATGTACTTAAAATCTTCTTGGCATAATAGGTAGATATCAGAATTTCATTAGGAAAAGGCAGTAGAACGCTCAATAGTTCTAACAACTCTGTGATACTCTTATCGCTCCATTCAAACTTTGCTTTTAAATTATAAAGCTTAATAAATGCAGATATCTTAGTAAAATTATTACAATTTTGGTATAATGGTTTCTTGGCATCCTCTAATGATTGCTCAATATTGGCGATTTTTCGTTAAAATAATCGTGTGTAGCCTCAAACATACGTATTTGGTCATCCAAATCCTCATCTATAATTTGATCGATTGGAACGTCACTTTCAATATTTCTTCTTTTCCTCGATATAGATTCTCCATGCCAAATCCATGTGTCATAACTTTGATCGATACCATTTACAAATAAATTATCTCTTACTACATTCACATTTTGGTACTTGACATTCACACATTTCAAACATGCACAACAAACAACATTTGGCCATTTGGAATGTCGTAAAGTGTTTTCTATAAAACTCTCAACTCCTAAACTATATTCTTGTGACATTCGATCCTTAAGCATCCACAACTTATCCATATCCCAACTAAAATAATACCTACACACAAGGTAAAATCCAAACACAAATTTAGAAGGCATTATTTACTTTAAGACACTACTACTTTAAGGCACTACTTTAAACATATAAATAAACCCACAAACAAATAAATAAATAAATAAAATAGATATTCAAAGATTAAATGAATGCATAATGTAGGTTAGAACCCTAGATATTCAAAGATTAAAGGGATGCATAAGACTAAAGAAAAATGAGTGAATTAGATGTTGTTGAAAAGAAAAACAAACAAAACCAACACTAACACTTCCTTTATTCAAACTAAAAAAAATAAACTATAGCAAACTAAAAAATAGCAAACTATAGCAAACTGTACCAAACTAAAAAATAGAAAAAAAACGAAAAAAAACAAAGAAATTAGTACCTTTGAAATGTAGTAGGTGGAAGAGAAGCTAGGAGCCCGAAAATGAAGAAGAAGAAGAAGAAAGCTTGAAAATTAGAGATGTTTGGCCGCGGGTAAAGGAGAAAAGAAAGCTAAGAAGAAGAAGAAAAAAGTAGTGGAGTTTTTGGGAAGAAGACGAAGAAAATGCTTGAAAATGGAATAGGGTTTCAATGAAAATTATGGAGAAATAAGGTTGAAATGAAGAAGAAAACAGAAGAAATGAGAGAGAGGATAGAAAAAAAACTAAAGTTTTGAAAATATAACCGAAGCTTTATGGTGTCGGTCGACCCTTTTGGTGTCAGTCAGACCGACACTAAAAGTAATTTGGACCGGTTTTTTAATAGAACATTTGGTGTCGGTCATATTTAGTGTCAGTTGGGGTGTTGGTTAGGCCGGTTTGGTGTCGGTTCTTTGGTGTCATTCTGGCCGAAATTAAAAATAGATTTGGCGTCGGTCTGACCGACACCCATTGTCAAGACTAACACCAAATGTCCGACAACAAAGGTGACTGACACCAAATATCCGTGTTTTTTTAAAAAAATTTGGATTGACTGTCACCTATTCACTCTTTTGTAGCAGTGATTTAATCTCAACTTAATTGGGCGTGGAAATTTGTCCGCTGGATATCGATTAGAATTTTCTTCAATGAAGAAAACCTCAGTGATTTGAGTCTCGTGCTGATAACGTGTTATAAAATTAATATTAATATTAAAAGTAAAGCAAAACAACATCAATAAGTAAAAGAAGAGAATGTAGAGAGAAAGTTGGAGAATTCTTTTTCAATGGTGTGATCTTTACAATGTTTCACACACATATTTATATTATTAAGACCTAATAGTTACATTACATTGGTATTAAATAGATTCATCATAACTATTTCAAAGAAAGTGGCAAACTTCTATATTAGGATTCAACGGTTTAATGAATATTATTTCATAACACTAATTATAAAAAAAAAAAAAACCCCAAATAACATTTCATTATAATCTTCCAACTACAATACTCAACCAATCAAACAAAGAGTCCCTAAATTATTGTTTTGATTGATTGATTAAAGTATATATTTTTAAAACTTTTATCTGATTTTTAAAATCAAATATTTTTATTTTTACCTTTTAAAATCAAATATTTTATTTTTTAACATTTTAATAATAGTTTGTATTTATATTAACAGATTTAGTTATTTTCTTTTAAATTTAAGTTAATATCAAAATCAAAGTAATGAGTTCATCAATATGAATTTAAAATTGGTATATTCATCATTTTAGTCAACTATCTACTTTGTAACTGATAATTTTATTATTTCAATATTATTAAACTATTAAAGTACAAATATTTTTGTAATATAAACATTAAATAATAACTTCATCCATAATTCAAGGACCGTTTTATTTTCTTCAAAATCATGTATAACTATTTAAAAGGAAAGGTTTTGACCAATCATTTGTCTGATAAATCAAACTCTCCACCCGCAAAAATAAACTAGTGTCACTTTTTTTTTTCAAGGTAATCGACTAATTTATTAACATGATGTAATTATTAATAAGGGTATGTTTATTTATTTTGTAAAAAATGAGTGGTAAGTTATATTTGGTAATAAACATCACTCTTAGGTTAAAGCGAGCATGTAACGGTCATACTTGTCCCCTGCGTGTTGCACATGGCCACATGTCCGTTCAACCTCATTTCATCATGCTTTTATGGTATTTTGTTATTATTGCATGTTAGAATAGTTTCCTTCATTTTATTTTAGGTGTTGATACTCCTCGTCATTTTCATATGCAAGTGTGTCGCATTAGTTATGGTCCAAAATGTACTATAGGGGTATTACTTCTTGAAACTTCCTTCCTACCAAGTTATTATATGATAAGTGCAATCGTTTATATGTCCCTTGTTGTATCTTGTCATAGAGCTTTTAAAGAGAAAATTATTTATAAAACTCTCTTTCTCCCTTTTTCGAAAATTTTTTCACGACGCTTGTGATAGAGGTTGCACCTGTTGTGCCACCCGCTCTGCCATTTTGGTTTGGCTGATTTACTCGCCGGGTTAGAGCAAGTGTCGCACAATCGCCATTCTGCTGCATCTGAAGTGCGAATGTGACAAGTGGTATCAGAGCCTAATTTGGCTCATTTGTTATGACAATGAGTTCACCAATGAGGGATTAGTGGGAAAAGTCTCATGTTGATCGGCTGTTCGACCTGAAAGAACAGATGGTCGACCTAGCTGGAATGTCTCAGTATGTGCATACCTTGGATTCTCGCCTAAATGAGATTGCTGCCATGGCTGACACGGTTGATGCGGTAGCTGGCCGCTTAGACGGGGTGCACGTCCAAGAGTTGATGGTGAGGGTAGAGACCCTCGAAGATAAAGCCACACAGTCTGGTGGCAATGAGCTTGGAGAAAGCTCGTTGGGATGTGTTGCCTGCATAGAGGAGCGCATCGAAACAATTGACAGCGCGCAAAAAGTAATGGCTCAGATGGTGTCTGAGCTGTCCGAAGAAATGAGAGCGACCATTAACGTCGTTAGGACAGAAATAGCTGATTTGAATGCTCGAGTTAATCTCACCATGAGAGTAGTGGGAAATCAAGCCTCAGCTGGAGGCGTCGTTCAAACCAGTAAGGTCAAGGTGCCTAAACCAAAGCCCTTCTGTGGGGTTCGCTATGCAAAAGCTTTGGAAAACTTCATATTTGATATGGAACAATATTTCAAAGCTACAAATACAGTGTATGAAGATATGAAAGTCACATTAGCGACAATGCATTTGGCAGACGATGCCAAATTGTGGTGGAGATCGCCCTATATGAACATCCAAGAAGGAAGATGTACCATTGATAGCTGGGAGTTGTTGAGACATGAATTGCACTCATAATTCTTCCCTGAAAATGTTGAAGTCTTGCAAGACGCAAGCCGCGAATGTTGAAGCACACTGGAACAATCAGAGAATATGTCAAACAATTTGCGGGGTTGAGCTTGATATCCGAGACATGACAGAGAAAGATAAGGTCTTTAACTTTATCGAAGGATTGAAGCCGTTAGCAAAGGCCAAGTTCTACGAGTAGAAAGTACAAAGCTTGACTGAAGCATATGACGCCGTAGAAAGACTATTAAATTGGGTCAGTGAACCAACGGACGAGAAGCCTCAAGAGTGAAGAGAAAGTATAACCTCTTCGAACCAAGACAATATACATTTTCAACCAACCTCTCCTATGAGTTGGGAGGAGACCGACCGAGTGGTCAAAGTGGGGAACGCAGACCTTCCCCGTCTAAAAGTGAAAACTCGTGGCAAATGCCACATCACCTTAGGCAAAGCCACATATTTTTAAGGATTATAAGATTGCTCTCGAGATGAACAAGAGACTTGAAGCTCAGTCGACCAAAGATGCAGTAGCGAAGGTTGAGCAAGAGGAAACTGAAGTGATCCCTCGCATAGGGGCCATAAGGTATTTGTCCGCCTTTCGATATAACAAGTGTCTAGCCGAAAGTCGAGACTAAGTGTCTCGCCAGAACGTCCATCCTTGGTCACAAAGGAGACGACATAAGTATAACCCCACGAGAGAGTGGAAGGATAAACAAAGTGGAGTACGAAGTCATCAAGGTAATGCAACAAGGTACGAAAGTGGCTGAGTCAGTCCGAAGAGATACTCCAATCAGTTCAAAGTCGATAGTGCAGTTCCTATGGGATCATATATATATATAAATAAAGTTTAGAAACAAATATGTAAAAGAAATATTAACGAAATCTAGTTTACTAGTATTCTTTGTTAAAGGTTAAACGGTATAAGATAATAATTAAAAAGGAACTATTAATTAGGGGTTTTTTTTTCCAAAACGAGCTTAGCTCAGCTGGAACTAATGAAGCATTTTACCTGTAGTGTTCTTCTATGTAGGGTTTATTGCCCCCGTTTCTCAACTTATACTAAAAATAAAGAGTTACATTTTTATTTTTTATAATATTTTTATGTCTAGAGTGTAGCTTGTGCACGTATGTACTATTGTTCGTAGATATATTGTCTCGAATTAAAATATTTAGATGCTAATAAAATCTATGGAACATTAATGTATATACAAGTAAATGATAATATAGACTAAATACGTCAAATTAAATCGAGCATAGTTCAGCTGATATTAGAGATATACTAGCATTCGCTCTATCTGTGATTCGAGTCCCATACCTATTTTTTAGAATTTCTTTTAACACTAAAATTTTTTCATGACCATTTATCAAAACCTTATGAAATCCAATCCCCTCAATGTTGGTGAACTAAAAAAATTTTCAATGTATCCAAATTTTAGAAAGTTCAACTATTCTTTTTTAAGCTAACGAAGTTCAAAATAATCCTAAACCATTAAATGTCTTTGGCATTTTTAAATTGCTGTATTTAAATTAATATTTAAGTTCTCATTAGAGATATAATTTGAGATCTAGTCCCTGACATAAATAGTGATAAGATGATTATTTTAGTTTTGATGCTAGCATTATTGAAATATTAAAATCTTTCAATGTTCAAATCTAGGAAATTTTAATTTAATTACAATTTTATCTAATTTTTAAATTATTGACAATAATATTCAAACATTAAATAAATAGAAATATATTTATTATTAAATGACAATTATATTCTACATTAAAAATAAGAAAATTTACACATAAAAAAAAAATAAAAATCTCCATTACCGCTAACCTTCCATTAAAATCCAACCTCCAACCTTCCATCGTCACAGTCGACAACGATCTTCATCGTCATTGCCGTCGAACTTGACCTCGCCCTTCATAGTCGCTATCGAACTCGTCGTTCATTGTTGCTGTTTTACTCGTCGTTCGTTGCAACCGTTTTACTCCCGTTCACCGCCGCAGTAACGACTGTGTGACTGTATTTAAGGAGATTATGAAACCCATGACTTTATTTACAAAAATGTCGTTAATGATGTATTATTTAGGTATTATATATTACTAAGGTATTCTATATCTATTTGTGTTAATATTGTATTTATTAATCCACCAACTAGTATTATATTATACTACATTAATATATATTAGAAAAGTCAACAAATTTAATTAGCACAACCCGGGTATTATTATTGTATTTATACGAATCAGCATATTATTTTGAAAAGCATCTAGGTATTATTATTGTTAGCATATTAGTGGTTTATAACCTAGAGTATTAAATTGGTATTTTTATCATTGGTTTTGATATAACATAATACAATAATATATGAACTATTATAATACAATATCAACTATAAATATCATATAGGTAACAAAGTATTAATATATGATTGTAAGGGTTTTTTTTGCAGCTGCCATCATCAACAATCTTAGAGAAATTTTAGCATCAAATAAAGAAGATCATTGAACATTGATGGATGAAGCATTGAACAACATGTCCATCTCTGGTCATCGACGACGAAGGACGGTTGCGGCCATCTTCTCCGGTTGTTCGAGGCCGTCTTCTCCAGACGTTCGCGGCTTTCTTCTCTGGCTGTTCGCGGCCTTCTTCTCCAGTTGTTCGCAAAAATCTTCTCTGATCGTCGGCGACTATATTTTCTCCGTTTTGTGCTTACATTCTATTAGTGAAAAAAAAACACCTAGGGTTTGAGATGAGGAAAGAGGCATTTAAGATTATTAAAAAGTAAAATAAGTATTAAATAAATAAATAAATGAATGAATAAATGAATATTTATGTAATTTAAATTAATTTTAGATATATATGTAAAATTTATGCTCAACTTGAATATCCATGATAAATACTCATTAAATAAATTAAAACATAATTTTAATCCCTCAATTATCATTAATATTCTGTTTTGGTTCATCAACTTTCAAAAGTCCAATTTTAGTCATTAAACTATAATTTTGTTTTATTTTGCTTTTTAAACTTTTAAATGTTCATTTTTAGTTTTGAACTTTTTAAAAAGTTTAAAAATAATCTGTTAAAGAAAAGCTTAACCATAATTTAAAAATTGATAAAGTGTTAAAAAAAAATAATAAATAAATGGTTATGTTTCAACACCTAATCGTGTATTTCAAGGTAAAAAAAATAGAGTTTCATGGTGATCTCGTAGAAATTTGAGAAACTATTGGAGACTTCCCTAGTTGATTTTGTTGTATTTTAGATCATTTCAGACTGTTTGGTTAGAAGCGGAGGAGGATGAGTAGAGACGAGCTCAAGGCCTTGCATTTGGGACCATTTGCACGGCTAACTCCTTTTTTCGGTTTATCAACAATTTCCCCCCCTTCTCTGCCTTTAAATTTAAAAATTTTAAAAACATTGGAAATAGAGCCAAGTGACACATATTGAGAAATGAGCATAACAAGGAAAACCATGAAGTCTCTCCACCAACAAAAGAAAATCTCTAACAACAAGACTAAGCTCAAACAAATTCAAATTTTCTTCTCAAAAATTTGAGACGATCAACATGGAACTCTATTTGAGAGAGGTGTCAGATTTGGGAAGAAGATGAGAACAATTTTTTTGTTATTATTTCTTGTTCTAACACACGGATTATTTTTAAACTTTTTACTAAAAATGAATATTTAAAAGTTTATGGATCAAAATAAAACAAAAATGATAGTTTAAGGTCCAAAGTTGAACTTTTAAAAGTTGAGAAACCAAAATGAAACTTTAATGATAAAAGCCTAAAGACTTAAAAATTTATTTTTTTTCCTTTACGAAATTTAATAAAAAATATCTATCGTCTTAAGTTATTTAAATAAATGTCTAAATATAAGTTCTATAAATAATCAAATATATTTTAATTGATTTTTTTTGAAATAATATTGTACTTATCCTCATACGTAGGAGAGTTCATCGGTTAGTCGGTGTCAGTGAAAATTGACACCAAACCGACCCTATCAATTTGCTTGAAAATAAAAAGCAAACCGACCGACTGAACGATCGATGAACACTCCTATACTTAAATCGATCGGTTGATTTTTTCGATCAGTTAAATCGATCGATTTGGTCGGTTAAATCGGTCAAAGTAGTTTGATCGGTTAAGTTGGTTAATTAATTTTTTTTTTTTTTACTTTTTATAATTAAAAAGCATATTTCTCATACAATTTTTTTTATTAACTTTTGAGAATTAATTTTTAAAAATGAACATATTAAATACTTTTTAGAAACAATTAAAAAAATTAAGTTAATTTAACAATAAATATATGAAAAATATAAAAGAAATTTATATTAACCGATAAATTGAACCGATCGACTTAACCGACCGAACCGATCGAAAAATTCAGTTATTTTTTTTATCCGACACTCCGACATATACTTGAAAATCGACCGATCACCTTAATTCGGTCGGTCGAATCAGTTTTCGGAGAATGTATGAACACCATACTCATATCATTCATATATTTTTATGAGTTTGTTAATTTTAATTTAGATTCTTTAATAATCATGTATATAAAAGGGACACTATAATTATAGCACAAACTTATCAAAAGTTAATTTGTAAGCAGATTTTTTAAATTTTTTCTCGTAAGTCCAGTTTTACTCCTAGTAGACTTGAATCACTTAACTGATAGATTTCAATCAGTATACCGATTGACTTCAATCACTTAACTGATGGACTTCAATCACTTAATTAATCAACTTCAATCAATGTACTGATCAACTTCGATCACTTAACTGATCGAATTCAATCAACTGATAGACTTCAATACTTAATTAATAGACTTCAATTAGTGTACTGACCGAGTTTAATCACTTAACTGATCGACTTCAATCAAATAATTAATGGACTTCAATCACTTAGACTGATCGAATTCAATCAGTTCAATCACTTAACTAATCGAATTCAATTACTTAACACATGCATCATATCGATTAGGGTTTCAAAATACGTACCGATTGAGAGATCCAAGAGTCTTATGTAAATTGATTTAAAGAAATGAAATCGATAAAAGAATCGATTGAGAGAATGGTAGAAAACATTGATCGACTTCAATCAGTATACTAATCGACTTCAATCACTAGCATTGATCGAATTCAATTACTAGGCTAATTGACCTCAATCACTAGACTGATCAACTTCAATCAGTTTTTGGGCTAGAGGCTTTTTGATCATTTTGATAGGTCTGCCCAAAAAAATTGCTATAAATGCAAATAGTTTCAAAATGTGCTATACACTAAATATTTATGATTTTTTTTAATATACATGCAAAAGGGGCCTTATAAAAATCAAGTCTAATTCGTTCAAAAAATTCCTATATAAAACAAATATAATTTATTTGTTTAAAAATAAGAAGCAAAATTCTTTGACAAAATAGTTATTTTTTTGTTCACAATATTCTGAAATTTGGAAAAAAAAAAAAAAGAAAGTTGAATAAATTGACATATCAGATTTCGGATTTCTTGTCAGCTGAAACAGGCCAGGAATGATGAATGACTCTGGGAACAAAAAGCCGGCTTATACAAAATCAATCCGGCCCATTTTTCATGCTAATTTATAAATTTCCAATCGGAATAAACCCTAATTCGTCAGTCTTCCTTTCCTCGTTCTCTCGGTCGTCTGCGACTACAACAACATGCAGATCTTCGTGAAAACGCTTACCGGGAAGACCATAACTCTCGAGGTCGAGAGTTCTGACACCATCGACAATGTGAAGGCAAAGATTCAGGACAAGGAAGGCATTCCGCCGGACCAGCAGCGTCTCATATTTGCCGGCAAGCAGCTGGAGGATGGTCGAACGCTCGCCGATTACAACATACAGAAGGAGTCCACGCTTCATCTCGTGTTAAGGCTGCGTGGTGGCGCTAAGAAGCGCAAGAAGAAAACCTACACCAAGCCTAAGAAGATCAAGCACAAGAAGAAGAAGGTCAAGCTCGCCGTTCTTCAGTTTTACAAGGTCGATGATTCCGGAAAGGTTCAGAGGCTCAGGAAAGAATGTCCTAACGCCGAATGCGGAGCCGGTACTTTTATGGCCAATCATTTCGATCGTCATTACTGTGGCAAGTGTGGTTTGACTTACGTCTACCAGAAGCCCGGCGGTGATTAGGTTTTTTTTTTTAAAATTTAAATTTATTTATTAATTTCTAAGAATGATTTTTGTGATAAACATCATTTTGCGACAGTACTAGGATTACAAAGATTAAATAGATCTATTTTCATTAACTATACTACCTTTCAAGACGTTCAATGCTCAATTTTGATTGTATTTTTGACGATTAAATGCTTATATAGTAGTTTATACATATGTAGTTTTACTTTCTTCGTTAATTCCATCACTGAATCTTAATTCAAGTCAGTATCTCTTGTACTTGTAAATGAGATGTTGTTAGGCTCTCTGTAGGTCACTTGGAACACTTCCTAATTTCTGGTGCATCTCTTTAAGATCATTCGACCCATTTTTTTCATTTATTATAATTATTATTGCAACACTATATTAGCTACGTGGATGTTTACTTCAATGGATATGGATTAGACGGATTTGCTTCTTCTATTATTTTTGTGTGCAAGTTATTGAAGAGAACTGCGAAGATTTGTTGAAGTTTTCTATTGGTGACTTGTGGGGCAGAAACGACAATTAAGTTTGGTATGATCTTTGATAGTGTTCACTTTTTAAGATAATCAATTGTTGATGTTGTATTTTTGAGATTCGGCTGTGATACTATGTAGACTGATCTGAGTAGGGGTAAAGCTTTGGCTATGCTTTTGAGCAATTGGTTAGGCTATGCTTTTACTCCCTAGCAATAAGCTTTCGATTTCGAACGTGCACCATTTCTATCTGGCCTTGAAATATTGGCCACTGATGTGAATAGAAGTGAAGGTTTTGGTGGTTAATGTTGGACTTCTAATTATTCGTATATGTCCTGGAAGGAAAACTAGGTATTTGGAATGTTGAGACAAGTGATTAGTGACTGGTGGGGATGTATTTGGAAGGTTAGACAAGTGATTAGTGACTGGTGGGGGTGTTTATTGGGGTAGAGAATATATGTATGGTGTAGAGGTTAGAGGAAAGAAATGCATGTATTTTGTTGAAAGTTTTGGAACCTAGAGAAAAGTTTCTAACACTCTTAAGATGTTTGAATTAATTATTTAGAAGTAGGTTTTAATAAATACTCCTAAAAAAATAAAACAAGTTTTTTACTGCAATCATTACTTCTAAATACTCAAAATAAATCTTTATTCTAAATACTAATTCTAAATACTCTTAAAATCTGATCAAGTACCCTCCCTTAAATTTGTTGGATAGCCTGTAAGCTTGTTATTCTTACTTGATATCTTGCCAGCTTGTTATTCTTGCTTGACTGCATGCTTATTAGTTCGATTATCGTTTTTGTTGATTAACCACCATGGAGTAACCTAGTGGTCAAGTAGGGTTTTTGGGTGCTTAATGTGATGGGTTCAATCCATGGTGGCCATCTACTAGGAATTAAATTCTTACGGAGTTTTTTTTTCAAAACTTGTCTGGTACTAAGGGGCCCGTCGCCCCATTGCAACATGGCGCAAGTTGCAAAATATTTTTTTTAATTTTTTTCCTCTTATTTATTCAAATATATTTACAAAAAAAAAAAAATTTTAAAAAATTCATAAATGTCACATCATATAAAAAACAACAAACATTTTTCACAACTTCCCCCACAAACTCTTTACTAAAACCTTCAAACAAACAAAAATTAATATCATCTCTTTCTAAACACTCTACTAAAACTTTCAAACAAACGAGCTATTACTAAACACTCAAAATAACTTTTTCATAAAAACTCAAACAAACACCACCTAAATGTTGTAGGGTCAGATCCCGTGACAATAGTCGAGGTGTGTGCAAGCTGGCCCGAATATTGATGGATATCAAACAATTTTTTTTTTTTATCATTTTTGTCTATTGTTGTATATCTGTCATCTGTGTTGAATACTCTTGTGACTAATTTCTGGAGGTTTAATTTGGTAGATACGTAATTAGTTACACCACTATCTGTGTTTGCACCATATTGACTGTTGAGAATGTTTGAACCATATGTTGTTATGAATGAAAGATCAGCTGGTGTGTAATGCAATAATTCATTCATCTCATATCTTATACCTGTACAATATTATATATTTGAAAGATTCCCATTTCAGATTTTGATTATTGCTTTTGAAGAATGAATGTTGTTGACTGCTCTACATGTAACGATGTTTGCTCGTACCTTAACAATCTATTGGTTGGATTTGACTATTTGGATCATGTTCATCTCCTCTTCCCTCTATGGCCGTTCACTGCGCCATAAAACAGGAAATATTAAGCACAGGTGTACGATTGGTGTTTGAACACAAGACTATGCCAGTGCACATTAGTAACTATGCTAGTGTATATTTGTTACTGATATGTTAAATAATCTTACACACAAAGTTTGGGTTCAGTTCCCTAGAGCTAATAATTGTCCAAACATAAATCCGTTTGCCAACCATTTCATTTTATGTTTTTTGTTTTTGAAATTTAAGTCTACAACTATTAATTCGACAGTAATTTTAAAAATAAAACCAAAATTATAAGCTAAAATAAATAGCTTTCAAATACTTACCTTGGTTTATGAAATTTGGTTAGGAAATCTCAAAAATCAAAAACGAAAAATCAAATTGTTACTAAACGAGACTTTAATAATTAATTCTCATACCTAAGAAAATATAAATTCCAATAGGGTGATTTCGATTTGGTTTTATGTCAAATTGACAATATCTTAATTTTTAAAGAATTAGGTCTAAATCAATGTCCAATTAAAGACAAAATCACTGGTTTGGTTTTGGTTTGATTTTTGAATTTTATTTCAATTAAATTTTGGTTTATTTTTCAAATTTTGTCTTATTTTTAACTTGATATTTATATTTCTAACTAGAAATAACATTTTTCATCAATAACATTATATTTATAATGATTTTGCTACATAAGTAAATTTGCTTTTCCATTCAAATCAAATCTAAACACAAATATATTTATATTTTTCTTTAGTATTTATATATTTGATTTGGTTCGATTTTGTATTTGTTCTTCCATCAAGAATCAAAATCGAATAAATATATTTCAGTTTTTTAAAATATGAGATTGAATGATTAATATTGTTCTAAAGATTCATTGGTTTGGTGATTTTATTTGGTTTAGTTTTGTCTGTGGTGGCGTCTCTTAAGATAGGGTAGGAGTGGTTTTATTTTGGTTTGATTGGTGAAGGAGTTAGTTGATAAAGGTGGTTTTATGTAGTTGTTAATTTGGTTGTGGCGGGGTGAGGGTCGGTTGTTGGAATCGAACCCCTCCTTTCTAACTTTGGTGGAGTCCTATCCTCAATAGTTCAGACAAAACTAAAAAATAGTTCAAAAGCCATTTCTCTAAGACTTGAAGTTGTTTGACTGGCTTTCGTCAGAGATTATTTTCTCCTTAGGGTGCTGTTTGACTCAAATTAGTGTTGATTTAATTGCTATTATCTTATGAATTATATATTCGGTTACCCTCTTGTTAGATAATTTTATACCTAACATGAACCTAAGATCTTGAATAACATGATGATCACTAGTTGTATTTGAATCTTGATGAGATTGAAATATATCTCCTGACATCGTGATGCAAGAATCTTCCAAATTCAACAAAGAATTGTTGTTGATATTGAAACCTCTTATCAATTGCTTCAATGGAAGATATTGGTATCTCCCTCCTTGCCTATAAGCTTGAATGTGTTTTTCAAGCTTCTTTATTCTTCTTTCTCTTTCACTTTGACACACTTATGATGAACATATGTGTTCATATTTATAGGTAGAGGGAGGACCAATGTTGAACTTTCATTAACGTAAGTTTTAACTTTTCATCAAAGTTAACTTAAGAAATCATAAATTTTAGTGAAGTGAAACTCATACATCTCATAAACAAAGAGAAGTGAAACTCATACATCTCATAAACATTTCTCATAACTTAACACTACAAGATTCAACAGCTAAAGCGACGGAACAATCTGTCGCCTTAACCCTCATTTTCCATCACCTTAGCCTACGGCGACGTAACATTTTCTGTCGCTAGCTTCGTCTCCTTATCTTCGTCGCCTTAGCCTAAAGCAACGAAAAAATAATTCCGTCGCAGTTTAGTTCCCATCGGTGGCGAAAGAGAAATTTGTCGCCTTAGACACCTAAGGCGACACAAATTTTCTTCGTCGCCTTAAACTTCTTAGGCGACAAAGCTCTTCCGTCGCCTTAGGTGATCTTGTTTAAGGTTTCTAAGACGACGAAATATGTTTCCGCCGCCTTAGATGTCTTCGGCGACAGAGTTCTTCTGTCACCTTAGGTGATCCTGTTTTTTGTTTTTTAAATCAATTATTTTGTTTATGATTCGGTTTTTTAAAAGAAAATATAACTTCAAAATCCGAAGACATAAACAGAATTCAACACTGAACATTTCCATTAATATAGACATTCAATACAAATAAAATCTTGAAATTGAATGTAAAATAAAGTAATGTTAAACAAATATCCAAGAAATGAATGTAAATAAAAGTCTTTCTTTAGAGATGACATTTTTGAAATGTAAAAAAACCTCCAAACACCCTAGAGATAACACGATCGAGATGGGGATGCCGTGCATACAAGTTCGATCCAGTTTGACCTACAATAAGCTAGAATAATATGAATGTTAAAAAAACTTGAATATCGAAAATAGAACAGAAACTAAATTATTTCTAGAAATTTCGATAACATGACAACGTATTTTGAATTTACCCAAAAAGTTTGAACCTGCAAAAAGAACATATATTCGAAAATAAAAGTTATCTTTACTATAGGATAGCCATAACAAAATTTAAACAAATTTGTAATCAATATTAAAAATTGAAGTAAAAACTTTACCTTTTTACTTGGATGACGAGCCACCACCATTGAGTCTCTTCAATATTTTACTGCCATAAACATAAACAAAGTACAAATGCATCTATTGTATGAGTAAGGCTAGCATTACTACAAGATAGCCATAAAAAAAAAAGTTAATATATAAAACCGGTCCAAATCGACTAACTGAACCAAATTGGTCGGTTTGATTCGGTTTTTACTTCATAATCTAAACCAACGATCGGTTGTCCAAAACCGATTAACATCTGTTCGGTTTTCGCTTCCAAGAATTGAAAATCTGAAGGAAGTGAACCGATTTTCGCTTGTTGAATTCCATTTCAATTTTGTTGATTTTATTAATCCCTTTCACTTCTTTATTATAAACAAATCCCTCCTTATAAAAAATTAATAGCAATTCACCCAATTTTGCAAACAAATGCCAACTAAAAAAATAATGACAATACACTCAAGTTATCTATAGTATAAAGAAAGAACAAAAACAAAAAGAATTGTAACAAAAATCTCAAAACAACAAGTATAACAAGAATAGATTGAAGATGGTTTTTCTAAATCATCATTGATAAGATAACAATATTCGAAAAAATTCATTATCCACTCTTGGCAACGAAAAAAAAAACTTTAACATTATGAAATCAGATTCCAAACAATTCGATAAACACAAACGAATTGACCAATATAATTAAGAAGAACTTAAAACTAAGCAGTACCGAGTTAGAAGTTTGGAGATGACGGATATTAATGAGGAGTAGCAGCGGAGAAGGAGCAGCGCTGAAGGTGGTGGGGGATGGGGGGGGGGGGGGATTTTGAGATAGTTTTGAGGGGTTGAGGGGAGGGAAAGTAAGAAAATGAAAAAAGAGGGCGATTTTGTGTTCTGTAATAGAGGCTATGGCGATGAAACAAAGTTTCGTCGCCTTCGCCTCATTAAAAAATAAAAACGAAAGTTACGACGACGGAACTATAATAATATGTCGCCTTAGCCTTCCGCTTTCCCCCACATTTTCACTTTTGGGGGGAAAATGAAATTTTGCGAGGGACCTACGGCGAAAAAGACGGTTGCGTCACCTTAGTCTCTTTTAAAATTAAAGAAAGATGGAAGGCTAAGGCGACGGACCTTTAAGACTCTGTTGCCGTATCCTTTCGATTTCCCCCCATTTTCGATTTTCAGAGGAAAAATAAAAAATGTTTTCGGGGACCTACGGCAACGCAGCCGATATCCGTCGCCTTAACCTTTCGTTTTCCCCTGACCTACGGCGACGAAGGCTTGATTCTTGGCCTTAGCCTTACCGTTTTTCCTAAACCAAAAAATAAAACGTCAAGCCTGAAGCGACAGACGCGGGGCTACGTCGCCATAACGCAACGCTACAGCGACGGAAGACAAGTTTCGTCGCTGTAGCCTGGGGGAGGAGGCGACAGAACACCATTTGCATCGTTGTATGTTGACAGACAAATGCTTTTTCGACATAAGCTGAGTGGTCAAGGAGACGAAAATGGTGTTCTGTCGCCTTAGCCCTAGGCGACGGCGACAGATTTTCTTTTCTGTCACCATAGGTGATGTAAAGCGACGAATTAGACCGTCGTCGCTGTAGCCTCTGTCACCTAAATCTAATTTTCTTGTAGTGTAAAGAGAAGTTAAAATTCATTTAGAGAAGTGAAACTCATATCTCATAAACATAAGAGAAGTTAGAACTCATATAGAGAAGTAAAACTCACATCTCATAAACATGTCAATAGGAAAACATGTTTTTCTAAGATCATATTAATGAAGATAAGATGCTTAATTCTTATTTTCCAACAGTCTCCCACTTGGTCGGTAGAAAAATCCATAAATGTTTTCGTATTAAGATCATCAGGCGCGCGTTGTATATTAATAAGTTTATGAGTATGTTATAATAAGTTCCTTAACTAATCTAGTTGTCAATGGGAGTCATGGCGTGTGCACATTATTTCGCAACATGCTTACTTCCATGTAGTACAACATTAATAACTTTCATAGTCAGGCCATAAATGAGATTAACTTAATGGTCATATAATGTCTTGAAGTAAAGACTATTTCTGTTTTTCATCTTTACATAAATGTATACACATTAGAAAACAGAAAATTGAAAGAAGATTAAAATATTAAGAGCCCGATACCTAGTATATGTAAGTGAAAAATTAAATGACATAAAAAAATATTCATGAGCTATTTGCAAGACCCATACTTTTAGTATGTCTCTGAAAAGTCTTTGGAGGTAGCCTTTTCGTAAATATGTCAGTCACTTGTAAGTCCGTACGTATTGACTTTACAACAATTTTCTTTAGTTTAACATCTTGCTTCAATAATAGGTATTTTAGGTCCATGTGTTTTGAACTCTTTGTTATCCTATCGTGCTTCGAGAAAAAAGTTGCAGCTTCATTGTCGCAGTAGACAGTTAATGGCTTAGAGATAAAATTTAAAGGGCCAAATTGCGTGACAAAATTACGCAGCTATATTTCCTGAATTGAAGCCTCATAACATGCTACATATTAAGCCATCATGGTGGATCCAAACAACATCTCGAATTTTTGGCTTCTCCATGATATTGCACCTCCACATAAGAGATACACATAGCCAAGAGTGCAAATCCTAGTGTCATGACATCCAGCAAGTTCTGAGTCAGAATAACCAGTCACATGTAGGTAACTTGATTTTCTGTAGGTAAGCATATAATTCCTTGTCCCTTTTAGGTATCTCAGTACTTTCTTTGCAGCTTTCCAATGAGAGATTCTTGGGTTACTTTGAAATCAACCTAACATACCAACTATATGACTGATGTCAGGTCTTGTACAGACCTGTGAATACATCAAACTCCCACAAGAGATGCATAAGAATATTTGGCCATTTCTTCTCATTCCATTGGAGTCTTTGGACACTGCTTAATAACAAATTTGTCTCCTTTATGTGGTGGGACAGGACTAGAGGAACAATTCATCATGCCAAATCTCTCAAGAAGTTTATCATTATATGCCTTTTGAGACAATCCTATGAGCCTTGTGATCTATCAAAGAATATTTCTATTCCTATGAGCCTTGTGAGACAATCCAAGGCCCACTACTAGCTAATAATATGTCATCAACATACAAAAGCAAAATTATCAACTTGCTCCCACTAAACTTGAGATATATACAAGGGTCAACTAAGTTTTTTGTGAAATCGAAAACAGTAATGATTTCGTGAAACTTAAGATACTATTGTCTAGAAGCTTGTTTTAGTCAATAGATTGATTTCTTAAGTTTGCAGACCATGTCTTCCTGTTCTTCAATCATAAAGCCTTCAGGTTAACACATATAGACTTCTTATTCTAAGTCTCCATTTAAAAAGGCAGTTTTCACATCCATTTGATGTAACTCAAGGTCATAATGAGCTACTAATCCATGATAATTCTAAGAAAATCTTTCCTAGAAATAGGAGCAAGAGTTTCATTATAGTAAATTCTTTCTTTCTAATTAAAACCTTTGAAAACAAGTCTAGCTTTATATCGTTCAATATTACCATTGCAGTCACGTTTGGTTTTGAAAACCCACTTACAACATACTACTTTTTGACCTGAAGGCAATTGAACGACTTCGCATACTTAATTATAATTCATAGATTTCAATTCATCTTAATTTCATGGCCTCAACCCATTTAGTGGAATTAACATTATTAATGGCTTGTGAATAAGAAATCGAGTCATTTGTCCCTTTAGATTCTATTAAGTAAAGCAAATAATCATCAGTAATAGAAGATCTTCTTTGTCTCTGAGATCTTTTTAAGGTTGATTCCTGTGGTGCTTCAGTATCATTCTAATTAGTGTTGATCTCATTATGGAGTTGTTGATCATTTATTATGTGTTCCTCATTATGAACAAGTTCAACAATGAGATAATTTACAATATCTTTCGAAAAAGAGGGTAAAAGGATAGGTACCCTTATTTCATGAATGACCACATCTTGCTGTTTTGTACTCCCACTAATCTCACCATTCTCATAGAATTTGGCATTATCGGTTTCAACAAATCTCGTACTATGGTTAGGACAGTAAAACTTATATCATTTGGATTTGTCTGGGTAACCTATAAAGTAACCACTAACTGTTTT
>JBBMEG010000015.1:11654204-11701743 GCA_037832605.1 Cyclanthera cordifolia
AAAGTCATGAGCAACCTGTGTTGGATCACCAGGAAGTCCAGACTTGAAGGCCGGCAAAGAAAGGTCAGCGACCTCTGCTGCTGTGGTGGCACAAAAGGACATAGAGAGAGACAAGGGGTAACATAGGTAACCCGTCCTTTCATTCGGTCTAGCGCCCAACCGGTAGTAGCCGTGCCAAAATCGTTCTCTAAGGTTACAAAGGCAGGAGAGCATTTTAACTAAATTGACTAAGTGCGAGGCATCTACAGCTTCACTTTAGAAGAAGTCAAACTCCTGACAAAGTCGAGCGAGGTAGATAAGTCGTCTTTGCAAGTTCAAGCGACAAGACTTTGGACCGCCTTGGCAGAAGTACGAAAGTCAGCCAAGGTGACTTCAGCAATGCCCTAGGCATCACGAGCTTGGGCTAAGTCCTATTTGAATTGATCGATGCTAGTAGACAAAGAGGAGCGTGTAAGACGCAAGTCCTCTCGAAGGTATCAAGAGGTTGAAGCATGTGCATAAAGACTTGCCCTCCAAAAACTACAAGGAAGCGGGCAGTCCTCTGAAGTAAGGTCCACCATACCATTGGTAGGAGTCATAAAAGCAGCGAGGGAAAAACATCCCGACTACTAAAGGAACATCCGAGTCGGTGTACCCGGCAAGATGTGGATTCCAAAGAACACGATCCAAGTGTTGGAAGCCACCTACTACTACCAATGCCTTATTCCAAGTCCTCTTTTGAAAAAAATGAGACTAAGGTGGTGGGACTCAGTCTCGTAATCGGATGAAGGGTCCGTGACATACAAATAGCAAAGTTAGGAAAAGGCAAGTCTCTAACAAGGAGAGCCTAAGTATCTTACGAAATTCGAAAAGGGCTAAATGGGCAAAACTTTTATAAAAAGTGCCTAAGTAGCCTTAACATTTCGAAAGGAAAATAAATGGGCAAGACTTTTACAAAAAGAGCCTAAGTAGCTCGTGAGTTTCGAAAGACACTTGAAAATAGGCAAGTCCCTGCCAAGGGAGCCTAAGAAACCTTAAAGTCAAAAAAAGGTGCCTAAGTAACCTAAAGGTTCCAAAAATAGGTGAAAAAGGCAATACTTCTTATAAAAGTGCCTAAGTAACCTAAAGGTTCCAAAAATAGGTGAAAAATGCAAGACTTTTTATAAAAAGTGCCTAAGTAACCTAAAGGTTCCAAAAAGATGTGAAAAAGGTAAGACTTTTTATAAAAGTGCCTAAGTAACCTAAAGGTTCCAAAATAAGGTGAAAAATGCAAGACTTTTCATAAAAAGTGCCTAAGTAACCTAAAGGTTCCAAAAAGAGGTGAATAAGGCAAGACTTTTTTATAAAAAGTGTCTAAGTAGCCTAAAAACTTCAAAAAAGAGACAAGAACCTAAAACTACTCTTCACAATCTGGCAAGCTCGGAAATGAGAGTGGGGGTAATGTTATAACCTAAAAATATCCCAAAAGATTCGTAAGAGGTGGGACCCGAACGAAGGACAAAGGAGCCAATGCTGACCCCCCAAGTCGGCCAAATAGAGGCATCGATCCCTAGGGGGTCGGCCAAAGCCCTTGCCGACCCCCTCAGGGGTCGGCCACGCCAGCGCCGACCCCCTGGGGGTCGGCCAAAGCTCTTGTCGACCCCTGCGGGTTGGCCAAATGGAGGTCATAACCCTCCGGGGTTGGCCAAGTCCATTTCCGACCCCTTAAGGGTCAGCCTCGCCATCACCGACCCCCCGGGGGTCGGCTAAATGGAGGCCACAACCCCCCCCCCACCCCGGGGTCGGCCAAGTCCATTTCTGACCCCCCGGGGTCGGCCAAACAAGTCCGACACCTCCGGGAGTCGGCCAAGGAAGGCCAGGACCCCCTCGGGGTCGGCCCTTGCACCCTTACCCTTCTCGAGTCCAGCAACGAGTAGGTCCATTCAGGTGGATGGGTCGTGGAGGTCAGGACTCTCCGAAGAGTCAACCGAGTCCAAGTAACGTTTAGAGGCGTTGCACCCCGTGGCGTCGTCCGTTACAATGAGTAGGTCGGCCCCATTGGGTCGACCATGGAGGTCAGGACTCTCCGAAGAGTCGACTGAGTGCAGAATCAAAACTTTTAAACCTCTAAAGGGTAACGGCCAGGAGTTACGCCGATATTCATACGCGGCTTAATGACGGACGTTTCTAACTGCCGAACGTTACATCGCCCGCAGCGATTACAAGGCCGACTGCTATAAAAGTCAATTCATTCCTCCCTTTCGAGGGGCGATTCCTAAGCTAAGTTCTTTGTGCTTTAGTTATTTCTCCCTAAATTCATTTTCTGACTTAGGCATCGGAGGCCCTGTGACTCACACCACACCGGTGTGACCTAAATTTGCTTTTTTGCAGGCCCTTTCGTCCTCAGCTAAATAAATCTTACTGTGGATAACCCGTTGACAATTTTTCGGCATCAACAGGTAGTAAAGATCTTTAACTCAAAGTAATGAATAGACAGAGAGTGTGACATGAAGTTAATCATGAATCCTTCCCCAATTCTGACCCACGAAGGATTGGCCAACTCAAATTCATCAAGGGATCAACCAAGTCAGGTCTCTTGAGTGATAAGCCGAGTCTGCTCACATTACCTTGAAGATGATCCTCCAATTTTGATGCACGCAAGTATGATTGATTTATGAGCAACAATGGAAAGTGTGTCGTAAGATATTTTGAACGTCATGTATCTATTCTCTAGTAAATGGTGATGATCGTCGGAAGAAGTGTTGGCTAGATATGTCTAACGCCATCGTGGTTATTCTATGGATCATTTTACAATTGTCATATCTCTTTACTCTTTTTACAGAGCTTTTATATACAAGTGCATTTACTCTTTAATTAAACCGTTAGCTTACAATTTCAAGTTACAAGTGCATATAAGCGTTTATTCTGTTTTATCCATCACAATAATTTTTTTTATGTTTTCTTCTCTCTTTGCTTTCGATAAGATTTCACAAATCGGTTGTAAAGTTTTAGCTCAAGCAACTCTTTCTCTAACTTCATCGAAGTTATTCTTAAGGTCAAAGAGACACTTGAGTGTTCTCTGCAAGCCGGGTGTTCTTCAGTTGGTCGATGTCAGTTTTTGGTGAAAATTTACACCAAACCGACCTTATCTCTTAACTTAAAAACGAAACCGACCGATTGGTTTGGTCGGTTAACTCGATTAAAACGATCGGTTAAGTCAATTAAATCGGTTAATTTTTTTTTTTTAATTAAAAACATATTCATCATACAATTTTATATTAAAATTTTGAGAATTAATTAAAAAATTGAATCTATGGAATATATTTTAGGAACATATTTAAAACTAAATTGATTTTACCATAATTTAATTATAAATCTAATTAGTTGTATGAAAATATTAATATTTTATAAAGGAAAATTTTATTAATTACCGACCGACCCGAACCGACCGACTTAACCGACCGAACCGATGGAAAATATCTAGTTAACTTTTTTTTTTTTTAACCGACACCGACTGGCATATTCATGAAAACTAACCGACCACCTTTAATTCGGTCAGTCGAATCAATTTTTTGGATAATGCTTGAACAACCTAGTTCTCTATTAATTGTTCCACAATCTTCATGCATGCATTGGTATATTAAACACATTTCCATTAATTGTTCCACAATCTTCATGCATGCATTGGTATATTAAACACATTCCATGTATTACCTTTAAATATATCGGTTATAGCCAATAAGGAACAAAATAATAGAAGTAATCGACGATAAATTGATCACCAATTGATCACCTTCACTATTATTTTGTTATATGTGTAACTTAGCTCAATGAACAAAGAATTTGTGGCTAGCTCCTGTTTACTTAATGGAGTTGCACAGCAACTGCAAGGTTGTGCTGCCATTGGTGATCAGCAGAATCAATTTGGTGTCTTTACAGTATGTTTGGCTGTGGCATAGTGGAAAACAGAATTAAAATGAAACATAATTTGCTGCTGGAATGGAATCAAGTCAAATGACATAAGAATGAGGACACAAATGGTTGTAACGCATGTGAGCGAGGAAGCTGCACCGCATGTGGATTTGGTTCATTCATGTACTCTTCCTAACTGCAGGCATTACATTAGTTAACGAGAAACTACATAAACATAGTACTATCTAATAATTTTCGAATGATTCTAAGTTACCGAAACGTTTATCATGATCCATAAGTGTAGAATATAAGAATATTGACAGCAGACTTAGCCATGAATCATGGTAACGAAAGTTGGAGCTACTGATAACAAGCATGATTTAAGGTCACAAATGGAGATTATTTGACTGACTGGTGATTGAATAGCTAGTTAAATAAATTATCTAAGGGCTGTTGATTTTTTACCACAACTATTCCTAACTCTTAACACTTGAATCTAAGATCCTTTAGTTTGAATCTACAATTCTTTAGTTTTTATTGTTCTTTTGACCACCATTAGTAATGGCTTTTATTTTTTCAATGGTACACATCTTAAATTAGAAAAATTAGGAAATTAGTACTCTGCTTATGATTAGTATGACAAAAATAAATTACATTGTAAAATATGCATCAAGTTAGAGAGTATCGTTTAGTTCATGCATAGAGTACTGATTATTATAATAAGGTTTTATGAGAGTAAACTGTCTATCCTGATCAGTATTTTTGTACTCGTTTTCCTCTAATAAAATTATTCTCCTCTTCTGTCTGTGATAATAATCAATTATATTGTTAGTGAATCACGTAAATTTATATGTTATTTTTGGCTTTCTCTTTTTTTTTTTCTTTCTTTTTTTTTTTTTTCTTAACTCTTACTTATTATCTCTATCTAATCAACCTTTACCAACAGTTTTTATAGTTTCAATTAACTAGTAGCTGGCTTATGAGTAGGGGCATTCCCTGATTTAGTAAAATTATATGTAATTCTTATTTTGATTCACATTAGACATTGAAATTTTAGAATAAACTGAAGTTTTTACCGATTGATGTGACAGTTCCATTGAAAGACTCCACATCTCAGAAATCTCTTTGCTATAATTTCCTTCCATAAGAGTACAACCCTCGTAGCTCCAGATTTTCACTTGCACATTTGTTCTGCCACTGAACTCATACATGTGCTTCCAATGATTTTGATAAACTCAAGTGGGATTCTTTTTTTATACATTGGTGATTGTTCTGTTAACTATTCAACACATTGGAATAGACGAGCCTAATTTCTTGTCTAGCGAAACCTTCACGGCTATATTTTGTACCAAATTCCATATATAATATGGATTTATGAGCGTATAGTTATCGTTCCATTAAAAAAACGTTTAAACTATCATTTTTGTCTCTTGACTTTAAATTTTGAAAGGTCGAAGTTTAGTTTTTGGAATTTGAGTATGTTTTATTTTGGTTACTCGATTTTCAAAAATTCAATTATAGTTATCTGAATTTTTAAGTTTGTTTCATTTTAATTCTTAAATAAAAAAAAGTATTTGGTAAACTAGACCCTATGGTAAATTAGAAATTAATATATGTTCTCATCGTTTCAACAATCTCAATAACTTTAATATAAATGATGAAAATATGTGAACCAACGTTCAAAAATATATAGAAAAAGGTGGACTAATTTAGTGAAATTGTAATGAATGTGCTATTCTCACAAAATAAATACAAATGTAGAGTCAAATTTTAAAATATTTGCATATAAAGTCATTAATATTGTATTATAAATACTGTATAATAAAAAAAATGATTTGCTAAAGAAAGTGACTATATTTATAATTATTTTCTAGATTTAACTAGTTTGGTAAGTTTTCCTTTAATTTATTTTTAAACTCAAAGAACTAAAATAGAATATTTGAAAGTTCAATAAACAAAATTAGACTGTCAAAGCAAGCAAGAGTGTCATGGTCGCTCCCTTTAACTTGTGCGGCGTCATGATCGCACACTCGTCATGGCCAGCCTTAGCCTTAGTGTGGAACTCAAGCCCCAAACTCAGATCGCCCATACTTTGTGACATGTCGGGTCGTTAAGCGAGGTTCTCCAGGCCTCGACTAAGCTTTCATCGAATACGCAGCGGAATAATCTTGGTTTATGCTTAATCGCACACGCATCCATTCGGCCCACGGGATTCCAACATGAGGTGGCGGCTCGCCCCTCAGATATTGTGACAAGCCTCTATCCCGAAGGCAGGGGTGCAATGTCGGCACCCGTGCCGTCCGACACTGTCTCCGGGTTTCCACTCCCGAAGGAAGATACCCAAGACATTCGGCTTGCAGGCGCTCGCTCACACCATGACACACGCATGTGCTATAGGGTAGCTCACTCTGGTCACAGGGCCCAAGGGTGGTGGAGAGCTGACACTATGCCTCCCTTATAGTACATTCTGGACCATTTTCAGTCACCTTCCAATGCATGTCTTTTTGGCGTGGAATCATACGCCAGCGTGGAGCGTTCGTCCGATGTCCGATTGACATCAAACTTGGTGAGCTTACATCTTAGCTTCATACGGACTTAACTCCAGAGCCTTTCGTCAAAACTCAATCTCGAACTTTGAAATCGTCGGGATGGCTCGGCCCCATCGTGCCCACACTAAGCCTTGACACTGACACATTGACACCACTGTAGTTCACTTTCTTATGCATTCAACTGACACTAATCAACACTATACTTGGTGTGATAGATGATGTACCGTCCTCCTCGGTCACATCACGGCTTATCGAGACGTGGGTCGTAAGAATATATTCTATGACTATGACACAGAGCAGACACACTAATGATACATTAATATCTCACCCTCTTAATAGAGTTTGTGATGCATCCTTCAATTTGTACTCAAAATATTAATAAAAAAAAATAATTATACTTCAAAAAGTTTATGAATCTAAAAAAAACTAATATTTTGCATGTTAACTAAAAAATTGATATGGAAAATGCACAAGTCAGAAGAACGATAGGGTAGTGGGATGGTTGAAGTTAGAAAGAAAAAACAAAAGACAATTGATGAAAGGATTGAATGTGACTATAGCTTAATTGGACATGTGGCTTGGCCACATAAAAGAGATCACACCACAAATTTATTAATACACACATTTCTGTGTCCGTGAGTCTTTGCCAGAATGCCCTTTTTGTACGTACTTCTCTCCATTTTAACCCTTAAAAACCTTCACAACACTAACCATGTGGGGGCAACCATTCTCCTCCTCAAATTTGATTTTTCTTTTTCTTTTTTTTTTTTCTCTTACTTATTCATCCTTTTGCCCTCCTTTACTTCTAACTGTTCTGCCTCTTGTCCTTTCCAGTGCCACAACTTTTTTTAGTTAAAAGTGAATCATATCTTTCTTTTGTTTTTGTGAAGAATTTTAAAAATGATTTCCTTTTCACATGGATTGTTTGATGCTCTATTACAAAAAAAAAAAAAAAAAACAACAAAAAAAAAAAAAATTCTACCAGTGTTCTGTATTTGTGGTTCTCGTTAGATATGTCCATTTTTCTGGCGGAGCTAGGTTCTTAGGACCCAACTCCTAACTAGACGGGTAACGGGATTGAAATTTTTTCAGTTGTCTAAATGATATCTATACAGGGTTGGGTTCCTGAATCCCCTCTCGATTTTTTTTTAAATATTTTTCTTTATATTTATTACTTTTTTATATAATATATATATATATATATATGTGTGTGTGTGTGTTGGTAAAATTATATATATTCAAATGAGTATTTTTTTTTTAAATGTACAATATAATTGAATTTGGATAGATATTCTTTAAAAATATTTAATTATTTGGATTTATTACTTAAAAAAAAGTTTTTTTAAAATTAAACTCTCCGTGGGGAACGCAATCCCCGCCGTTACCAACGAGGAACTCCCGCCTAGATCTCTACGAAAAAAATGGTGAATTTGCAGAGATGAAAATTGATTTAGAAAGTGGGGACGGGGATGTGGAAGTCATACCCCTACCCCGTGGACACCTCTAGGAACAAATTTAGATAATAGATTATTGTAATAAACTAAATTTGGAGACATCGTTGGATATGGCAAGAGCGCGATAGAAAAAGTTCCTATCATAGAAGTTTATAATTTTGCACCTTTCTTTGATTTCATTGTCAAGATGGTTTGTATCTTGGTTTAAGTGTTCCCTTTTTATGGATTTTTGCTATTTGTCCCTTTTCTTTAATTGGAAAATACTTTTGTAATACTCATCATTTGGGTTCCTTTAATTTCAATCATTAATGAAATTGTTTTTATAAAAACAAAAAACTACGCTGGAGGTGTAAATTATTATAAGAGGTATTATGATAAATGTTAGGGACAACGAACATCAATATATCATCCACATTGGTATGATATAGTCGACTTTGGACATTAAGCTATCATGATTTTATTTTTTGTCATCATCCAAAAAGTCTCATATCAATAGAGATGTTGTCGAATGCATTTTTATCAAAACTCATGACCAAAGTATTATATTCGGGAGACTTGCCCCTCGAAAAAAATCCAAGTTGGGGAGGGGGACAACAAACTCTACATAAAAGGCACTACAAAGACTCGAACAACTAAATGAGTGGATGTTGATGCATCACTAATGTCAGTTTAGCTATGTGTCACGGTCTTGCTTGTCCAGTACATGTTCCACATGGCCGCATGAACCTCTAGACCCCTTTTTATCATGCTTTTTTAGTATAGGATTTACGTTTCATGTCATTGTAATTTTCTTTATGTTTTGGAGTCGTATGACACCTCGCCCTTTTTGACGTTTAAGCCGGCCACATCAAATATGTGCCAGAATGTATTATAGGGGTATGACTCTTGAAGCTTTCCTCTTACTAAGCTATTATATGATGAATGCTAGCTAGTTGTTGTGTCTCTTATTGCATCTTGTCATATACTTTTCAAAGTCAAAATGTATTTCAAAACATTCTTTCTCTCTCTTTCGAAAACCTTTTCACGAGGCCCGTGATAGAGGTTGCTCCCGTTGTGCCACCCACTTAGAATTTTTGTTTGGCTGACTTGCTCGCTGGGTTAGAGCAGGTGCCTCATGATCACTTTGCAACAACAATGAAGTTGGATCGTGATAGTTGGTATCACAGCTTTGTTAGCTCAGTTTGAAAAGTAATTGCGGAAATGGACGAGAAGAAAACGATGGGCAAGGCCCACGTCGACCGGTTGGTTGAGTTGGAAGAAGGAATGCTCTATATGAGAGAGCTTTCAGACATTGTTCGGTTCTTGAAATCTCGCCTGGAAGAGATTAGTTCCAAAGTCGACAAGATTGAATTGGTAGCTAGCCGCGTAGACGGAATGCTCGTCCAAGAGTTGATGATGAGGGTCGAGAACCTCGAAGGCAAAACCTTACGACTTGAAACGTTCGAGCATGATGACAGTTCATCAGGCTCTGTTGCCCATATGGAAGAGCGTAGTGGTAAAATTGAAAGCGCTCAAAGGTCGATTGGAGAGTTAGTCACAAGCCTTTCGGAAAGTGTCAAAGCGGCACTCGATGACCTCATGACTGAGTTGGGCGAGATGAATTCTCGTATAAACTTCACCATGATGGCGGTGGGTAATCAAGCCTCAACTGGAGCATTGTTCAACTGAACAAGATCAGGTGCTTGAGCCGAAGCTTTTCCGAGGCGCTCGAGATGCCAAAGCTTTGGAAAACTTCTTGTTTGACATGGAGCAGTATTTCAAGGCTACAAACACTATCGTTTAAGAGTCGAAGGTCACTCTAGCGAAGATGCATCTAGGCGACGACGCCAAACTGTGGTGGCAGTCGCGATATATGGACATCCAATAAGGGAGATGTATCATCGATACATGGGAAAAGCTGAAGCAAGAGTTGCAGTCTCAGTTCTTCTCCTAGAACGTCGAAATCTAGGCAAGACGTAAGCTGCGTGAACTAAGACATACAGGGTTGATCCAAGATTATGTCAAGCAGTTTGCGGGGTTAAAGTTAGACATTCGAGACATGTTAGAGAAAGAAAAATTCTTCTGTTTTGTTGAGGGACTAAAGTCGTGGGCAAGGTCAAAAGTTTACGAACAAAGAGTTCAAACCTTGTTAGAAGCCTATGCAGACGCAGAAAGGTTGTTTGACTTGAAAGTCGATGGCAACAGCGAGAAAACTCAAGATGTGAGGTGAGACAAGGCCTCCCCGCGACGAGATACAAGGAACAACCGCCCTAATTCTCCCAATAGTGAGGAGCAGACCGGTTAGGGACAAACCAAGAACAAAGGTCACCATCGAGAACAAGGCGAAGACCATTTCAACTGACTGGCTATAATCGAGGGCCTCTCAGTTATTTTCTCTACAACAACCCCCATCCTCAATGCTCTACGAGTGTCACATGAGGATAAGACAAGGGCCAAAGAGGACGACGAAGCCGAGAAAACCTTCACACCGGTGCGCTCAAGTATTTGTCGGCCTTGCAAAACAGTGTCACTGAGCCAGTTATCAAGAAAAGACCTTATGTATGTCGATGCATGGATAAACCATAAGGTAGAGAAAAGCACTATGGTTGACTCTGAGCGACCCACAATTTTATGTCCAAAACAGAAACAAGACGTATAAATGTAAGCTAGCAAAAGGATGAAGGACAGATAAAAGTCGTCAATTCTGCAACCCTACCCGTGCCAGGACTCGCGAAGAACGCGAGTGTCAAGCTGGGCGATTGGACCGAAAAAGCTTGCTAACTTTGTAATCGTTAAGATAGATGACTTTGATGTCATATTGAGGATGAAGTTCCTTCTCAAGCACAAAGACATTCCTATACTGCTCACTGAATGTTTAATCATCACCTTGTCCAGCCCCACGACCCTGAAGACCAAGATGAAGCACCCAAGTAGCGTGCACTTAATGTAGGCCTTCCAAATAAAAATGGGGCCTAGCGATGGCCGAGACAAATGGTCTTGAGTCGAGAAGTCTCCCTCCAAGAATTGGACACAGAAGCAGAAGTTCCCCGATGATGCTGCCATGCGCGCAAACGACAGGGTCAGCTCGAGGCGATGCCCTTCTAAAATGAGCAGTCTGTCGGTTCCTCTACACAATGCCTTTGAAGTCTTAGCTGAAGAGACAGACCAAGCCGACGTCAAGAGTCCAAGCCTGCAAAAGTTTCTAGAAGACTGATGAAGCGTGGTGAACACTGAAGTTCGATGGAACCACAAAGACAAATGGTAAGCCTGAACCGTCACTAAGTTACAGTAGAGTTGGTTGATGAGGCCGTCGACAGCTTTAGTGGGGGAAAACGTCGCGATCTTTCTTGTTAATTGCTTGTTGCACATGGCCACATAAATCTCTAGACCATATTTTATCATGCTTTTCTAGTATAGGATTTACTTTTCATGTCATTATAATTTCTTTTATGTTTTAGAGTCGTATGACTCCTCGCCCTTTTTGACGTTCAAGTCTGCCACATTAAATATGTGCCAGAATGTACTATAGGGGGTATGACTCTTGAAGCTTCCCTCTTACTAAGCTATTATATGATGAATGCAAGCTAGTTGTTGCGTCCCTTATTGCATCTTGTCATATACCTTTCAAAGACAAAACGTATTTAAAAACGTTCTTTCTCTCTCTTTCAAAAACCTTTTCACGATGCTCGTGATAGAGCTTGTCCTGTTGTGCCGCCCGCTCTGCGATTTTCATTTGGTTGACTTGCTCACTGGGGTAGAGTAGGTGCGCGCTTAGCAACGACAACGAAGTTAGATCGTGATACTATACTCAATTTGGCTTAATAGATGTTATTATTACAACAAAATGGTGTTTGTGGTCAGGTTATTATAAACGAAATTATAATAAAGGGTGTTTGAGGTTTATATTGTTATAACATGGAATAAGAAATAGTTAATCCCATACAAAAACAAATTATGTGAAACAATGGATTAGGTTTGATCTAACCCAACAATCATTATAGTCGATAGGGCAAAGAAAAACATGGTCGCGATTACGTGAAACATAAGTTTTGATAATTCTTTTTGATAATCGGTGAACAACCCCCGAGCGTAAAGGGCATTTCGCCACGAAGTGGACAATGTGAAACCAAAGATTGTTTTTGTTAGTGAAGCTAAGCTTTGTGATAATTATGTTTCAAAGTTAAAAATGTTGTTAAAAATTTTGATCATTATTTTTTTGTTCCAATTGAGGGCCTACTTCTTTTCTGAAATTCCTCGAGGACACGCATCATCTCTTTCTCCCAAGGTCGCATTGATGTCTCTATCAAAGACCATTTGAAGTGTTGGAGATTCACTAGTGTTTATGTTAACCATACTCTTACTAAGATGAGAGATTCTTGAAACTTATTGGGGCAGTTTTGTGAAACCTCTTCCCTTTCTTGGATGGTTGGAAGGGATATCAATGAAATTCTGGTTGAAGAGTAGCAGGATTTTGGCTCGTCCAGGAATTTTTCAAGTATGTTTATGTTTAAAAATGTAGCCTATGAGTGCTCGCTCATTGATTTAGACTTCTCATGATATCAGTTTATGTGAATCAAAAACAAGCATTCTGATACTGCTGCCATAATTCGACTTGACATGTACTTTGCGAACCCTTCTTTTATCGCTTAAGTTAGTAAAATTTTAATTGAGCATTTAAATTTTCACTCTTATTATCATATGACATGCAAGATTTTCTTGGGTTGGGGAAGGCTCTAGGGTAGTTGGTTCTTTCAAATCTCTTAAATTTGAGGATAGCTATGTTAATTTTAAGAAGTATTGTAAAAATGTGTTGAGGGAAAAGTGGAGGTTTGAGAAGTCGAGGGGTTCTCTCATCATCAATTTTCTTACTTGTGTGCAGGTTGTTTAAAAGGTATGGGTTACTGGAACAAAAATAGGCTTAAATGTTTAAATGGTAAGGCTATTGAGTTCAAAGAGAATGAGTTGTCCCAACTTTTAGTAAAGGAAGGGAGTCATAGGTCCTATATGATTCAAAAGGCTGAAATTGAGCGGATAGTATTCTTTAGGAGGAGAAATATTTTTGGAAGCAAATATTGAAAGAGAAAGGAAAAAAAAAAAAGAAATAGAATAGACAAGTTAATGAAGAGAAGGAAGAGGTGATTGCTACCATTAATAATGGCTACTTTCGAAATACTTTTAAAGCTCAACCTAGAGATTTATATACGAAAGAAATAGAGAGTCAATAGGATGCTTTCAATTAAGGATGTTTATGATATGGACATTTTTGTTACTAGGGTTGAGATAAAGGCGGCATAGAAAAGTATGAGTTCTTCTACTACTCTTGGTCTCAAAGGTAATAATGTTTTATTCTTAGGAAAAATTTAGGGGTATTGTTGGAAATGATGTTGTAAGAGTTTTTTCACAGTTCATTAGTTGAATGTTATGATCTAGATCCAGCTAAAAAAACTTTAATTATGTTGATTCCTGAAACGTTAACTCTGATACTAAAAAAAAAAACGTTAGCTCCAGAAAAGATGATAAATTTTCACCTCATAAGCGTTCAATTTTTAATATTATTCCTAAGATTATGCCTAATAGATTATGCCTAACCGTTTCTGTGCTTAATAGACTTAATACTGACAAAATGTTGTGCTTGGTTATGAGTACATTCATACTATCAATAAAAGAAAAACATGTATACAAGGTTGGGTGGCGCTCAAACTTGACATGAGCAAAGCCTATATGAAGGTGGAATAAAGGTTTTTGCATGAGATGGAGAACTTGAGTTTTAGCAACGTCTGGATTACGAAGGTGAACGCTTGCATTTTCTTAGTATGCTACGCTTTTGGTTAAGGAAACCCCTTACGGGGAAATTATTCCTCATAGAGGGTTAAGGCAACAGGATTCTCATTCCCCTGTTTTTTTCTAATATGTGTTCTAGGGTTGTCATCGCTTCTAAAAATTGAAGAAATCTTACACTCTTTCAAAAGTTTTCAAATTAATAATTATTGACCCTCGATTTCATATCTATTCTTTGACGATAAAATTTTATTATTTTGCAAGGAGAAGAAAGAGGTAAAGAGGTTTTTTGCTAAAGTTGAAGAAATATTATGTTGTTATGAGAAAGCCTCGAATCAAACAATCAATTTGGAAAATTCTTCCATGTTGTTTAGTATGGGTGATTTCAGTTCAATTTTTGTCAGTTTTGCGACAAACCGATAATCGAACTAATATCTTCGATTTTCAAAAATTGGGTCAAAACCGATGTCTAATAAATGGAAAAACCATTGGTTTGGTATTTAATTGGTTTCGTTCCATTTTCGATTTTGATTTGAATACAAATTTTGATTATTTTTCAAATTTTTTTTGGTCTCATTCTCAATTTGATTTGAACTTTCATTTTACTAACAAAAAACAATACTATTTTTCATAAGTGTCATCATATTTACAATATTTTTTTACTTCATATTTCACATTTAAATTGGTTCTTCAATTAAATTTAAATATCAACATTTTTTTTTCTTATTATTATATATTCGGTTCGTTTTGATTTTTTTTATTGGTTCTTCCATCAAGAACCGAAAAAGAACCGATATATTTCGTTATCTAAAATATTAAACCGATTGATCCAATATGGTTCTAGAAAACCAGACCAACCTATTGGTTCGGTTTTGTCAATTTTCAGTTTTCCTTTCACCCCTATTGTTTAGTGAGAATGTTAGTCCGAGAGTGAGCGACAAAATGAGTAAATTATCGGAAGTTGGGGTTAAGGAAAACGTAAGGGTTCATCTGGTTATGTCATCTCAAATTTGTAGGAAGAACATTTTTTGGCTTGACATGGTACCATTTGGGGCATAGAGATTTTTGAAAAGGGCTATTAATAGAAGGTGGCGAGTGGCAGAAGGATTACCACTGGATGTCACCCTTGTGATTTCTAGGGTTGGAAATCCTTATACCGATGGAGTTAGAATTGTTTGTAAAGACATGCTGGTTTTTTAATTGAACGAGAATCTGATTAGTGATGGATGTTTTAAGCAGAGTTAATGCCACAATAATCACTAATACTCTGTTGAGCGGGTCTGTAATCACTGAAGGATTTGCTTTCCAAAAGTTCTTCTTGTGAAGAGTGTGTATCATATTGCTACCAAGAAGAATATGAAGGTTCATCCTCATTAATTTAGGTAATTAGTTATACGCTTAATAGTCTTAATTAGTTGTCAAAGTCATTGGGATTTGTGAGAATGTAATTACAAGACGACGTCGTCTTCTTAGTATGAATGCCTTTCAAATGACGTCGTCCTTCAATATTCTTTTTCCTTCTCTTTTCTGTTACTTAGTGTATACGTGTATTGATTCTATGTGTTGCCCTGTAACCATTTCTTTGCCTTTTGTATTTATATTGTTTCATTCTTTTCTAATAAATCGTTGAGTATTTTCCTCTGTTGTCCAATTCATCTTCTTCCCTCTGTGTTTATTTCGTTTTCGAAACTTGGTATCAGAACTATGGCAGATAGCTCGTCCTCGACTAGCGCACCTCAAGCTGTCACTCCTGTTAATCAAGTGGCATTATGAGGTATGTTGAACACGTCGTTTGGTCACCCTCTTGGGACAGCTATTTCGGTAAAATTAAACGACAAGAATTATCTCATATGGAGAGAAATGATTCTTGCCATTCTTCGTGGCCAACGTATTAATGGTCATGTGTTAGGAACGAAAGAGGTGTCGAGTTCTTATGTTAACGTGTCTATTGAGAATGGCAATCGATCGAAAGCCAATCCTCTGTTTGAAGAATGGAGAGCTACTGATCAAGCTCTCTGTGGTTGTCTCTTTGGTTTGATTTCTCCTTCCATAGCAGCAAGTGTGGTGAATTTTGAAACATCCAGGGAGGTCTGAAAAGCTTTGGAAGATTTTTTCGGGGCCTCGTGCAAAGCACGCATTAATCAACTGCGTGCTATTCTTCAAGGAACCAAGAAAGGAAGCTCAATAATGTCCGAATATCTCAGTGTCATGAAACAAGCCTCTAAGGCTCTACAGTTTGCTGGTAAGTCTCTTGCCTTAGATGATTTAATCTCTTATGTTCTCGCTGGTCTTGATGCAGAGTACATCCCTGTTATATGTTCGAATGAGAATAGAAAGTTTGTGTCGTGGCTTGAATTTAGCTTTGTTCTGGTCACATTTGAGGGTACCTTGTCTAGGTATGTTGTGTCAAGCTCAGACACCCTTGTTGATCCCTCGGCGAATCTCTCCTATCGTCAAGGATCTAATCGATCTCAGAGTCGTTCAAATGTCAGTCGGGAACATCATTCTAATGGTGGTCGAGGTAATCAGAATGGGAAGTTCTCTAGAGGATCTAATAGCTCAAGAAGGCGAAGAGGTAGATCTGGCAATAACTGTTACAATAATGTGCAGAACTTCAGTAATAGTCCAGCAGACTCACAATCCTCCAACTCTGCTTCTAGCAAATACCACTATCAGCTATGTAACAAAGATGGACACAGTTCCCCATTCTGTTTTTAAAGGTTTGAGGAAGCAGTTAACAATCCTCGTGGACTTAGTAGCTAGAACCCTATGAGATCAAATCAGAGATCTACCAATTCCTCTACTTATGTTGCATCACCTAAATTGTCAATGACCCTCGCTGGATAGCTAATACTGGTGCCACAAATCACATTACCTCTGACTTAGGTAACATGTTATCTTCTTCTTCTTATGTTGGTTCACATTCTTTATCTGTTGGTGATGGAACAAAACTTCCTATTGCTAATGTTGGTCATAGTGTTCTTTGTTCTAATAATTCTCCTGGACATCTATTACCCTCACAAATGTTCTACATGTTCCAAAAATTAAGAGAAATTTACTGAGCATTTCTCAATTGACTGCTGATAATAATGTTATTGCTGAGTTTTATCCTAACTCTTTTTTTAAGAAGGACATTGAAACCAAAAAGGTGTTGCTGCACAGGAAACTTAAAGATGGTCTTTATCAACTTGATACTTCTCAGCCCCCTACTAGTCCTCCTCATTCTAATAATGTGTCCATGTCATGTGTTGTTGAATCTCAAAATCCTACTTTCTACATCTTGTAATGTCTCTTTGTCAGTTTGGCACTGTCGTCTTGGTCATGCTTCATCTAATGTTGCCAATACTGTTCTCAAGTTGTGTAACTCTTAAGTTTCTAGTTATGAAAAGTTCTTTTGTGATGCGTGTCAATATGGAAAATCTCATAAACTCCCTTTTTCTACGTCTTAACTCACTCTGGTTTTCCTCTTGATCTTGTTTATTGTGATTTTGGGGTCCTGCACCTCTTGCCTCTTCTTCAGGTTTTCGCTATTACATTAGTTTTGTGGATGATTGCACAAGATTAACACATATCTATCCACTTAAACTCAAGAGTGAAGTCTTGTCCTCATTCATTCAATACAAAAATCTTGTTGAAAATCACTTTTGCCTCAAAATAAAAACTCTTCAGTCTGACTGGGGTGGTGAGTTTAAGTCGTTCTCTTCCTTTCTAGATTCCTATGGTATTTCTTTTCGTCATCATTATCCTCATACCAGTCAGCAAAATGGTGTTGTTGAAAGGAAGCATCGTCACATTGTTGAAATGGGGCTCACCTTCCTTGCCAAAGCATCTTTACCTCTTATATACTGATGGGAAGCATTATCTTCGGCTGTGTATGTCATAAATAGATTACCTACACCTGTTCTAAGCCAAAAGTCTCCTTGGGAAGTTGCTTTTAAACTATTCCTGATTATATGTTCCTCAAAACCTTTGGTTGTACTGCTTTTCCCTGTCGTCGTCCCTCTCATAAGGTAAAGTTTCAGTTTCATAGTGTTAAATGCATTTTTCTTGGATATGGTCCTTCTCATAAAGGGTATAAATGCCTTATTCCTACATGTCGTATTTATATATCTCGTCATGTTGTCTTCAATGAAAATGAATTTCCATATACTCCACAGTTCCTTCAGTCAGATTCTCTTTCTGCATCTCCTCTAATTGTCTCTACCATACCTTTTCCCTCGCTTGTTTCTTCATCATTTTCAACTGTTATTCCTCAGTCTAAGTCTCCTCATGTTGGTGATCAATATACTAACACATATGTGGTTTTACCTGCTGCAACATCATCTCATTCAAGTCCTACTCCTCATGAATGTCCTCCTGGCACTACTGATTCACCTTCTTTTTCTCCCTTGCCAGAGTATCCTCCTTCTCCTATAAATTCTTGTTCTTCTCCTGACCTCACAACCTCTCCCTCTGGGTCTAATGTTCCATTGGCCTAATCCCTTCATCAAATGCAAACTAGAGCTAAAAGTGGCATCTCAAACCAAAGTCATTACTTCTATGCTTGGTACCATTGATTTCCCTATTATTCAGGAACCAAGATCTGTTCAAGAAGCCTTAAAATCCCCTCATTGGCTTGTTGCAATGGATGCTAAATGGTAGCTCTCAAGTGAAACAATACTTAGGACTTTTGTCTCTCCTTCTTCTAATCTTAACCTCATTGGTAGTAGATGGGTTTTCAAAGCTAAACTCAAGCCTGATGGCACTCTAGACCGGTGCAAGGCTAGGCTTGTTGCCAAAGGATTCAATCAGATCCCTACAGTTGACTTTCATGAGACATTTAGTCCTGTTGTTAAGGCTCCAACTATTCGAATTGTCCTGTCTTTAGCTGTGATGAATGACTGGTCTATTCATTAGCTTGACATTAACAATGCTTTTCTGAATGGTTGACTTGTTGAAGATGTTTTCATGAAACAACCTGATGGATTTGTTGACTCTACTCATCCTGATTATGTATGCAAGCTCCATAGAGCTATTTATGGCCTCCATCAAGCCCCAGAGCTTGGTACGACCGCTTAAAAAGCTTCTTTATACAATGGAAGTTTAGAAATTTTGTTGCTGATTCTTCTCTGTTTTTTCTTGCAGTCGACAGCTCTGGTTTTGGTTTTGATATATGTGGATGATATATTAATTACTGGTAACTCCTTTTCCATGGTTAACAAATTTGTGCAGCCGCTGAGTAACAGGTTTGCTCTTAAGGACATGTGCCTCTTGTCATATTATCTTGAAGTTGAAGTGTGTCGAACTAGTAATGGGATGCATTTTTCTCAATCCAAATATTTTCAAGACTTACTCAACCGGTCAGGAATGGCTCATGTCAAGCCGTGTCCAACTCCAGTCATTGCTGGTAAACGGTTCTCTACTCATCAAGGAAATCCCATGTCCACCCCAACATTGTATTGGTCAGTTATTGGTGCCCTTCAATACCTTACTCACACAAGGCCTGACATTGCTTTCATTGTTAACTATCTAAGTCAATTTATGCAATCTCCTTCTGATATTCATTGGGCTGCTGTAAAACGAGTTCTTAGATACCTTAAAGGGTCGGCTAATCTTGGTCTATTTTTATCTAAGGATTCGTCTCTCCAAGTTACTGCTTTTACAGATGCCGACTGGGCCTGCAATATTGATGACCGCCGCTTTGTTGCTGCACACTGTCTGTTTCTCGGTTCCTCATTAGTTTCACGGTCCTCCAAGAAACAACATGTTATGTCTCGATCTAGTGCTGAAAGTGAATATCGTTCCCTTGCGCAAACCACAGCTGAAGTTACATGGATTCAATCGCTTCTGTTGGAGATTGGTTGTTTACCTTCCTTTGTTTCAACGGTCTGGTGTGACAACCAGAGTGCTCTTGCTCTTGCTGCCAATCCCGTCTTTCATGCTCGGAGTAAGCACGTTGAACTAGATGTCCACTTTGTCCGTGAGAAAGTTGCTGCTAAGACCGTTTTTGTTCAATATGTTCCTTCATCATATCAATTAGCCGACGGTCTTACCAAAGCTCTATCTCTATCTGCGTTTCTGCAGTTTCGGGCCAATCTTAGAGTGCTTGAAAATCCCTCTCGATTGAGGGGGGATGTGAGAATGTAATTACAAGACGACGCCATATGCTCAGTATGAATGCCTTTCAAACGACGTCGTCCTTCAATATTCTTTTTCCTTCTCTTTTCTGTTACTTAGTATATACGTGTATTGATTCTATTTGTTGTCCTGTAACCATTTCTTTGCCTTGCCGTGTATTTATATTGTTTCATTCTTTTCTAATAAATCATTGAGTATTTTCCTTTGTTGGCCAATCCATCTTCTTCCTTTTGTGTTTATTTCGTTTTCCAAACTGGATTAATAATTAAAATATATAGTAAGAAAAAGGAGTGAATAACTGAAGAATTCACATGGGGAACAAAGGTTTTGGCAAAGTGTGAATCCACACATACACTTGGCAGCCACAGAGAAACCCCTCTTGTTCTTCGTGAAAGATATGGACAAAACTTTTGCGTTAATTTTGTCCTAACTTCAAATTCTAGAATCATCCGTGAACTCCCTTCTTCATAAAGGCCCCTTCTTCTTTTTCTTTTTTTTTTAATCAGATCTCTCTAAATTAAAAACCCCACTATCAAAAAATTAATCAGATTACAAAACAAAAAGTATAAGTTCATGAAATTTTTGGCATTTTGAGAACCTATAATTGTTTATAGTGTTGGTAGGTAAGCTTGAGTCAGTTTGTATTTTATTGAAAATTTCTCAAATTTGATTATGAAGAAATTAAAATTAGAATTTATTATCAAAAGTAGAATTTAATTGGAAGAAACTATATTTAGTAATATCTATAAAAATTAAAATTTATTCTTTAATATTTTGATAAAACTTGAGACATAGTCTATAGAGTTCAGAATCGGTGGCGCATACATTGATTTTATTGTTTTCTAGTAATTCAGTTTAACACACACGTCACGAGTTCAGTTCTGAAAATTGATATTTAGCATTTATAGCAAGTTTGTTTCATTATTTGGTGGTAATCAATTCAACATCTATTTGAAGATAGTGGTGTCATATATGTAATGTTTGTGATCTCCTTCTCCGATTTGTATTAAAAAAAAAATGAGGATTTCTCACAAACTTATACGTGTGGTTGTTCATTTCTTTATACAATCTAATATGATAGTGGATAATTTCGGTCACTAAATTTGAATCAAAGTCAAAATAATATTGCCAAATTAGCATGGTCCTAAATAGTTTTTTTTTAGTATAAATTAAAAATAACATATTAAAATGATCACCTTGCACATTTGATATTAATGAAAATGTGACATAAAACATTTCAACCAATTCGATAATTTACCCTATTTTATTTTGTTATTTATATTATTATTTTGTACCAAAATGTCATCAATTGGTATATTTTTTTATTTTTATTTTTTTTTAAAAAAAACATTTGGTGAACCTAACGAACCGTACGCCATGGTTTGGGGGTAATATGGGAAAATGAAATGGGGTAGAGATGTTGAAGAGTTTGGTGCCTCGGTTGGTGAGGCAAACAATTCCTAAAAAAATAAAAGAAAAAGAAATGGAAGGTAATGAGTTCACGGGGGAAGAACAATTGCAAAGCAAAGTTCACGCGCACAAATAATAATTTCTTTGTCTTTTACTTCCTCCTCCGCTGCCCTACGTACAAATTAATTATTACTTAACATTTTATATTGTCTTATTTCTAATGCTTCAAATTAAATGAAAGTAATTAATTAATTTGAATATCTGATTTTATATATAATTAACACTTTTCATGTAATTAATTAGATTTCTCACTAAATGATTGGAGAGCTAACCAAAAAAATTTGTTTAAATTTTTAAAATTAATTATCAAACTTTTAATACGAATATGTTTTTTAATTAAAAAAAAAAGAATGAATTAATTAATCAAATTATATAAACTGGTATGACGTGAGTAGCAAATTAATTAATGAAAAAACAAGAATAGTAAATTTAATAATAATATAATGAAAGAGGGAGGGAGGGAGGGGGATGGAGATTGTGTTTGTTTGGTTGGAAATTAGAAGGGAAAATGACAGGTTAAATTCCCCCCGTAGCTATTCTGTTTTACAAAGGATAGGATAGAGAGAGAGAGAGAGAGAGAGAGAGAGAGAGAGAGGATAGGTATGAACAAAAGCTGTGGTTGAAGGGAAGCTTCAACAGCCACACATCATATTCTTTTCTTTGCTTTGACAGTAGTAGTACTCTTCTTCGTCTAGATATCGCCATATATATCAAACTCTTTTCTAAATAAACTACTTTTTATGTAATTAAACTGCTACCCATATCCATACACATATATACACATTATAATAATAATAATAATAATAATAATAATAATATCAATGCGTACATAAGTAATTAATAATGACTTAAATACTATTTACAACTAATTAACTTTTCAACTATTATTAACAAACCATTAGTTAATTACTTTAATCACTACTTATATCATATATCCAAATATGTAACTTATCATCCTAATTACCTTCCACTCTTTCCCTCCGCCCCCATTTTTTTCTATCAATTTCAAACATACCTAAGTGCATGCCTCCCGCAGGTTCTTTTTTTTTCCCTTAATTCAACAATACTTTTGAGGGTGGTTTTTTTTTTTTTTTTTTTTTTTTTTTTTTTTGGAGATTACAACGATTGAAATGGGACATTTGAATCCATCGCTTTATGATCATTAGGCGTACGTATGCCAGTCGTGTTGAACTACTAGTGCAAGTCTAACTCAGATTGTTGCCCCTTTTTTTCTTGTAAGTTGCTTCTACGATTATAAAGAATTTCTCCTCATAATCACATGGTATTTGTACTCTGCTTTTTTTTTTTCTTCCTTTTCTTAACTTACGAAATAAGGCAATTAATTCATCCACACACCCCACAACAAAGGAGAGAGAGAGAGAGAAAAAGATATGGTTTTTTCTCTTTTTTTGGATGAAAAATATGTCAGTTTTTATAATAAAATAAATAAGGAACTTTCTATCTAAATCTCCATATTATCAAACCCTCAAATATAATCGCTTTTAATGAAAAAAAAAAAAGAATTAAGTTATCAAACAAATGCCTGAAACACACATGACTATACAGAAAAACAGGTTAGGATTATGATTGAAATGTGATGATTAAGAATTTACTTCATATATGTCTCTACATTTGATCTCATAAAATTGTCTATACACTTAATTTTGATATTCAAAAGAAATGTTACAAGTATTTATTTCTTATGTTATGAATTCGTATTATTATTACTATAAATCGTTGAAATGGCATTACAGCTTACAAGTGTGACGTGTGGTACTATCATTTGATAATAAGATCAATGTACGAGTCTATAGTGCTATTTTCGTCTTTTTTAAAGAAAAAGATCATGCAATTTTAATTATTGGTGCTTTCAAAATTGTATACTTGTTTTTCTCATATTATTTATTTTTGTAAGAAATATATTATTGAAGGAAACAATGGGCGCTACTTTCTTTTTCTTTTTTTTTTTGAGGGGAAAGAAGTTCCCGAAGGGTTGCTTTCCATCCAACTTCTCTCCTTTATCATCTTTGTACGTCATTAATATTTGTGACACATTAAGATTACAAAATAAATAATAATAATATTAATAAATCCCAATAAAGAGCCAAACAGAGACAACACCAAAATAGCTGAAACTAACAACTTACGGTAACCGTAAATTTCAGCTTTTATATTTATATTTATATATATATATATATATATATATATATATATAATTTAAGAAAATTACTCCAACTTTTCATTTATCTATTTTAATTCTAACATTTTCTTAAAAATAATTTTTACCAAGCAAATTTTCTTTCGATTTTCAAAATTTTCAATTTTACCTCTTTTCAACATATTGATTAAAGACTATTAGTAAGTTAATTAAATCTATTAACAAATTGATTGAGTAAAGTTAAACTAACTATTGAAGCAAGCACATTTTGATCATTTTAAATAAATGATCTGTCTTTCTAATATATAGTAAATATTTTCAGGATTTTGCTTTTTTTTTTTTTTTTTTTTTTGCTGTACATTAAAAATCCCCATATATTATTTATTTAATTTAATTTTAGTTGATTGGTTGTTGATGGTCTCCATTTTTTGTTTTGCAAAAAAATGTATATCTAGAGCGTAGGGGAATTGAAGTGGGTGTTGTGAGAGAGAGGAAATAAAATGAGAAGCAAATCCAGGGAAGCAGAGGGAGTTTTGTATGTTTGTAGTTAATGGCAGAGCAAAAAAAGGAGAGAAGATTGGCCCGTGAACTTTGCATGTGACCAAAAAGAGCTGCTGTTATATTCAGTGCTGGCCTGACCTCGATACCTTGTAGACCCACTCACGTGTGTCTTTTTGGCTTTAACATCACACCTACTTAAAATAATATTTACAACTTCGCTTCTTAACCATACAAATCCCATAATATAGCCTACTAAAGGCCTCACTTTCAATTCATGGTAAATACTAACACTTGTGCAAACATTGCAAAGCCAGTAAAAAATTATAAACGACTACGATCAATCTCACTTGTTTACTTAATGCAGTTAGTGATTTTGTTGACATGTAAGAAAAGGCAAAGTGGTGTATACTTTAGAATGAAAAAATGATTTAAGGTATAAAGGGTACAGAATTCAAATAAGGTGAGAGAAGAGGGGGAAGATAGAGGAAGTTCATCGCAGCAGCATATGTAGATGTTGTTAGATGGGTGAGTTTTTAAGAGGCAAATGGATGAGTCACATGCAATGACATATGAACATGTGGCCAAAACGCCATGTCGCTGTTTTTGAGCTAAACAATTCCTACCAGAATTCACAAAAAAGAAAGCTCCCTAATTAATATAAAGGATGGAAAGCAGGAAAAACAGAGTGAAGAAGGGGAATGACAAAAATAAATGCCTGCCATTATCAAAATGGTATGTTGGCTTAGCCTTTGTCTGCACAGTCTTCTCAAGCTAACACACCCACTACCTATTTAACCCCGCTTCACCTTCCACTTGCTTTGGCACTCTCAAACACATCAGCTCTCTCTCTCTCTCTCTCTCTCTCTCTCTCTCTCTCTCTCTCTCTCTCTTTCTCTCTCTGCCTCCCTCACATTTCCCGCGAAGATGATGAGTTCTAAAAGCTTAACACTTGTGGTTTTGATTGCTTTTCTGGTTTGGTCTACAAACTTTGAAGCCTGCATTGCAAGGAGAGGTAAACACTGGAGACAGAGCAGGCAGGCTTCGGCTTCGGCTTCTCTATCAAAGAAGAAAGGAAGTCATGGAGGTAGCAAGAGCCACGGTCATTTCGGTGGTTCGAACCCAAAAGCACCCCCAGCACACAATGCACCTCCTCCATCAACAATTCCACCTAAACCAAAACAAGATAGTGTTCCAACTCCACCCAAGAAAGGATACATTAGTGGTGATTCTCCCATATTCAACGTTCTAAATTTTGGTGCTAAAGGCAATGGAGACACTGATGACACTAAGGTACTTCCGTTTCTTCAATATTCGACTTTCTGCTTTCTTATAGAATTACTTGGAGATTGACATCTAACAGAATTTGGTCATTTCAAAAGGATAACATTTAAACAACTGGCCAAACCATAGATTTACTAAATGTTGCTAGTTGTGACTTTGAGAAACTGAAGGACTACGAGAGATCTCTTACTATCTGATATGGTCAAAAACAATAGTTAATATCAACGAGTGCATGCTTACGTATGCCTTGACTATTTTCACGTGACAACAAATACGGATAGTAATGCATTAATCATAAAATTGCATGAATATTAATAATAGCATTTGAATTTTACATTTAAGATCCTTCTAACTAATCATCATGAATTGGTCTATTGGTTAAAGATTGTCCTAGTAATCTACAAAGTAATAGGTTCCACTTACCAACTTCCTTTGACATCCAAATATCGTAGGATCAGACAGTATGTCCTACGAGAATAGTCAATGTGCACGTTAGAGCACCCAACAAATATCAAAAAAAATTATCATTCTAATTTATCTCAAAATTTACTTACAATCCAGTATATGGTAGTGGTACAACGCGTTGAATGTACAATTTCTTAAGGTTTACCTACTACCCATGACAAGTTGTATAGAAAACTATTCATAGAAGAAAAAAAGATAGGTGACACACAAGTTAAGGTAAGCCGACCTCCAGGACCAACTACCAGAGCAGGCGGGACCCACAGCTAAGAATAGAAAATAAGCAATAATTATGTATGTGGCGCATGGCAATTGTATGTCATCAACTGCTGGTTCTGATGCTTAGAAAATATTTGCATGATCCTTTTCAGGCATTTGAAGACGCTTGGGCAGCAGCTTGTAAGGTTGAGGGATCGACGGTCATGGTTCCCGCAGACTATGTGTTCTTCGTAGGACCCATTTCCTTCTCTGGCCCATATTGCCAACCAGACATAGTATTTCAGGTAAAGATTATCCTATACAGAAGCAATCTCATTCAAGCTAACCAGCCTTGTTACATAACCAACTTACAATGGTACAAGAACATTTGAGAGATCTGAAAAATTATGAGTTCAATCCACTATAAAACTTGGAGTGTTCGTCAGCTGGCCTAGACACTCTAAGATTAATCTGTTTTCGGCCTGACAATTATGAAGCCAATTACCAAGTAATCTTTTACCGATATTATATTTAGCTAATTAAACTTAATTTGCAGCTGGATGGAACAATTATCGCTCCCACTGATCAGCAAACTTGGGGGAAAGGTCTCTTACAATGGATCCAATTTACAAAGCTAATGGGGATTACCATACGGGGAAGTGGAATAATTGACGGAAGAGGATCTGTCTGGTGGCAAGATTTCTCTTTTGACGAGCCTATAGATGATGAGATGAAACTCATTATCCCCATAAACAAGACCAGAGATGAAACAAAACCGACGCCGGTAATGAACACTGTCTAATACTATGCTTTCCTTCCTCAATACTTCGTTTTCTAATAGTAAAAAGAAAAGAAAAATGATCGTGTTTCACTCCTAAAATATATGGCAGATAGGAAGCAATTTAGAAGGGAAAATGCCAAGCATCAAGCCAACTGTAAGGATCACTTTCTCACAAGCTCCTCCGATGATTTCATTCATTCTCATCCTGTAGAATTATTTGAAATGTTATGTTATACAGGCACTTAGGTTTTATGGGAGCTTCAATGTTACTGTCACGGGCATAACAATCCAAAACAGTCCCCAATGCCACCTCAAGTTTGACAACTGCGTAGGAGTACTGGTGCATGATATCAGTGTCTCATCCCCTGGAGATAGTCTTAATACTGATGGAATTCACTTGCAGAACTCCAAAGACGTTCTAATCCACAGCACCAGCTTATCTTGCGGTAATTATGTCTCTTGCAATCACCTGATCCTGTTAAATATTTGAATATTGGTAAATGCACGGACCAACTTATGCGCACCTCAACTAACATTACTGGGCAAACGTCAAAATCCACTACGTTTAGTTGATAGAAAACATGTAAGATATTAAATACTAAAATCCTAGGAAAGTAGTTACTGCCAAAATCCTAGGTAAAGTAGTTACTAGTGAACTCATTCTCTTAGTTCACTATGATGGGTAAAATGCTAATATTTACATAATGTGATAGGGTCCTGAACACATGCAACCTTATCTTTTTCGTAGACTTAAAGAGGTTTCACTACAGCAATTTGCAACCGTTCAAAGTTCGATATCACAATAATCAATCTTCTATCCTATATAATGCCAATCTGTCAATCATATGTTCCGTGTCCAGAATGCTTATTTTGTTTGCATCATTCAGTTTTTATTGTCTCTATAGGCACAACCGCACATAAGTTATTTCTATTCTTCCTCCTTATGTCTGTTTGTTCCAACATGGGGGTCCACTGATCTTCATATTGAATAATGATATTCGATAGATCTTAAAGTTAGCCAACACCTTTCATTTTCTCTCTTCCTTTTTCTTTTCGTTTTTAATGGAATAACCCCTTTCTTACATGGTGTGCCCCCAACTCGACTATTCTGCCACTTTTTTACCTAGATGTAATTATTATAAAAGCTAAGACCTATAGTGTCCCCAAAGGGCAGCCTCATAGGTAGAGGTTTGGGATCTCCAAGGTATGCTTGTCTGGAGATCTCCAGTTCGAAACCTACAAGTGGGCTTAATAGTAAAATTCATAGATATCTTCCAAGTCTAGGGCTTGGGACGGACACAGGTACCCCGAGTATAGTGGGACGAAGCTTTGATACTAGATATATATATATAATTAAATAATTTAAATTTAAATTTAAATAAAAACTAAAAACTATAGTAATAATGCTACAGAAATATGAGTGCAGCACTCAAACAATTTGGCATATTGGTTTTTCTAGAACGAGAAAACAACAACAACAATTAAGATCATAAGAAGGCACGAGTTTAAGTTGAACTAAACAGGTGACTGATGATTTTTATCTGATCTTTTCAGGAGATGATTGTGTTTCTATTCAAACTGGATGCTCAAACGTTTACATCCACAATGTGAACTGCGGGCCAGGTCATGGAATCAGCATTGGGAGTCTAGGAAAGGACAATACAAAAGCTTGTGTTTCAAACATAACTGTTCGTGATGTCACAATGCATAACACCATGAACGGTGTTAGAATCAAAACATGGCAGGTACTACAATGTTAATTAGCTAGCACAAAAATAATCATAATTCACCACATTCTTTTATGGGGCAAACAAAGCATTTTCTAGAATTTGGAGGCCCCATAAGTCATCTACAATGTGAAGAATTGAATATCCCGAAGTATTGATAGAATGTCAATGATAACTTTACAGGGTGGATTAGGATCTGTTCAGAACGTTCTCTTCTCAAACATTCAAATGACTGAAGTCCAATTACCAATTGTGATCGACCAATTTTACTGTGACAAAGCCAAATGCACCAACCAGACTTCAGCAGTGGCTCTATCAGGAATTAATTATGAGAAAATCCGAGGGACTTACACCGTCAAGCCAGTACACTTTGCCTGTAGCGACAGCCTACCATGTACAGATGTAACACTGACTACTATAGAGCTAAAACCACTGCAAGAACGGTATCACTTATATGATCCTTTCTGCTGGCAGACTTTTGGAGAACTGAGAACTCCTACTTCACCTCCAATTGGATGCTTACAGATTGGCAAGCCATCTAGCAACAGAGTTCAGTATGAAGAAAATGATTCCTGCTGAGCATAGAGAATCATACTTGATTCTTGGTGGTCTTTACGTGTGTGGTCGGCATTCTCGACCCCTTATTACACTTCTAGATGGTTAGGTAAAGCATATATTCTGGGAAGATCTAGTTCATAGAAATCTTCCCATATAGGGTTAAATTTATCTGAATAATAATAGTATATAGGCGCAGATGTTTATCTCGAAGTTTATAGTTAGTAACTAAGAAGTAGATTGTTTGATGATGCAAATCTTAATATGCAAGATGCAAAAATGTGCTTACAACCAATCATGATCTACAATCAAAACATTGGCCTCCTAAATATAGCCGAAACGTGGATATATAAAATAAAATGATGAGTAAGTGCTCTAAAATTATAGAAATGGAAACAATGATGAGATGCCCAAAGCCGGTGAATTGAATTGAAGGAACTGTAAGAGTGATTGAAATAGAATTAGCCATGAAACACAAACGTCGGCATGTTAACTCGAAACTTACCATTAAAGAAGCAGATTAGAAGGAAAACTATTGGTTTGAAAGAACCCTGGTCAGACAAATTTTCTTCCATAATTCTATTCCTCTCCGAAATGCGTTCTTCAATTCGAACTCTCTATCAAATATTGTTGAAAATCTGAAGCATGACAAGATTCAGGAGTTAAGAATCTCTTACCGGTACTCCAATGGCCATGCGGTCCAGTCCAGGAACAGGGCGATACTGAGAACAATTTGCAAATTGTCAAGTCCCAGACTCCGTCGCAAGAGCAGGCGATGAACAAGGTTATCGGGAACGTGTTACAGAGAGACGCGCACGGATGTAATAGCCTTGCCCATATTGTTATGTAAATTTGTAATTCTTAAGCCAGTTTTAGTCTCCTAAATTAATTTAAACAATTTTTTTAAAAAAAATTCATAAATATTAAAATAATGATTTTAATTTAATTTGAAAATTTTCACTTGATCCAAGCCTATGAATATAACTTTCTATTCACGTGTAGCATGAGAGATAGAAGGAGGCTTGTACCAAATTAAGAAAAATGTTAATCTTTCTTTAAAAGTTATTTTTTTAGTATTTGTGTAACTCGTTGCGTCCCATCGAGTCACCAACTTGTGCATAAATAAGTATGCAAGTCTATAGTTGAAATATACGAACAAACATGCAAGATCGACCTTATCAAACAAACATATGATTGATCACACATGTCTAGTCATACAATATATCAACACATTAATCTACGTGCTCACCCTATTTATAATTTAAACAACATATACTGCATGTTCTCGATGTGACCAATACAAACATACAGTCAAAGCATATTATGCTATAACATACGAGTGATACAGTCAAATAACGCATGTCTTAAACTATCAGCTCATGTAGGGGAGAAAGGTCTCTTACCTTAGTTGAATCAAAACTAACAACTTAAACTATCAAAATCAATACTAAGAAATTGAACTTACAAAAAATGAATTTTGTCGACTTATGGCATGTAAACTAACTGGCAGCATCGTGTGAATTTGAATCTCACTCACGACTCCACGTCTACAATATTGGAATCGAAGAGTATTTTGGCTCGGTAAACAGTAAGTGTACTACTGCTGCCAAGTGATGTGGCTTGGTTAAGACGCAGATTGACGATTCAATCAATGAACTTTATAAAGTGGTGTACTATCGAATCATAGTCCATTCTTTTTTTGTTCTTTTACATCCCTCGACAGGTCATTGCTAACGTATCTGCTTTCAAATAATCTCACATTCTTCCCCAACCAGATCACCCTGTGGATCGCCCATACAAAACCCTTCTTGTCCCACCATCCATTTCATTTGAGTTCTAAAAAAGCTGCTCGCACTAACTCCAACAAAAATTTCTCTAAACTCCACCCCCATCTAGCCCAAAGTTCATAAACTCAACAAAAGCTTTTCTTTCTTCTAGAGAAATGGTCTTAACTAAAATGAAAAAAACAATATTTTAAATTAAATCTTTTTGATATACTTCCCTTAGCGAGGTGATTTCGGTTTGGTTTTTATCAGTTTCGAGCCAAACTGACAATTCAACTAATATCTTCGATTTTATCCAAAACGATGTTCAACAAATGAAAATAACTATTAGTTCAATTTTATTTACTTTTGTTCAATTTTCAATTTTGATTTCAATAAAAAATAGGTTTATTTTTTACAATTTTGTCTCATTTTCGATTTGGTTTTAATAATTTGAGTTTTACAAACAAAAAACAACATTTTATCATAAATATCACACTATTAAAAATGTTTTCGTTCCTATTTAACATTTAAACTTGTTCTTCTATCCATTTTAAATATCAATAATATATATATATTTTTTTTCGTAATAATTCAATTTTCGATTAGATCTTCTCTTAAAAATAAAATGGTTATCGATATTTAGTTTGTTAAGATATCAAATTAAATGATCTAACAATTAAATCAATTAATCAATTTGATGTGATTTCATTTGGTTGATTTATCACCCTTCCTGCCGTAGTTTGTGGCACGGCGGCAGAGAACCAGAAATATCGTAGGAGTACGAGTGATGCCATATCTCTGTTTGATGATTAGCTGCTCCGCGAAAAATCCGAAGTATAATCGAGGCTTGAGTTTTTCGCCCAAATTCTGCTGTCCATCTTCTCAGCCTAGACTTTGTTTTTTCTTTTTGCAAATCTGTGGGACTCCTTTCCTTCACCAAACGGAGTTAACTACAATAAGCTTTAGCTTCTGACCTATTGAGCGGGGATGATAGGAAACGAGTTTCGATTCTTCTTGTCCTGCGACATCAATCTCCCTGTTACCTTTCGGGTTGAAAGATTGGAGGGTACTTTGCCTCCCGCCAAGTCTTCTGATCCAGGTGCTCCTTAATTATTTCAATTTCTCGTGATTATGTATACTTAGCGTAATTATTTGATTGAAACCTACCTGAATTTTCACTAATTCTCGCCGAAGTATTTCCATTTTTTTGACTCGTCGTATTACCTATTAGGTAATTGGTAACAATACTAGATTGCCAATTGAAGTCATGGTTGTTGAATTGCAGCTTGTTAATTGGATAAAACATGGATTTCGATGTACTGTAGTTATTCATTTTTTCTCTCCCGATTCAAATGATATGTTCTGTATACTTTTTCTTCAGAAATTGATTCTGCAACAGAGGAGAGAAGAGCAGAACTTTTCGTTGAGTGTGCTCTTTACATTGATGGTGCCCCGTTTGGCCTCCCTACTAGAACCAGGTTTCATCCATACAGCCTCTATAGCCAGTTTTTTTTTTTTTTTCAATCTTTTGCCTCATTAACTATTATTGAGTTCGAGATAGCTTGAATGGACATGCCTTATATTCATAGTTCTCCTTTTCCTTGAAGATGTTTTTTGTAAGCTTGATTTTCTAGTTCTCTAAGTCCCTATGATATTGCAATGTCATTGTTTTCGAATTTAAAGCATTAGAGTGTCATCAAGTTTCTTTCAAGTTTTTGTTTTTATTTTTTATGAGAGACAAAGATTCACAAAAGAGAACAACCTAAGGGCAGTAGCTAGGTGAGAAGAAGCCCCCTCCCAAACAAAAAAACTAATGGATCACAGCCTCCCAATTATGGAGGATTTGAGCTAGGTATAATTACCAAAGAATTAATGGTTTCTAAGACACCATAACGAAGTCGTAATTTGTACATTAGTGCAGAACAACTCAAAGGTTTAAGACTTATCTTCAAAGATCCTCCTATTTCTTTCCTTCCAAATTTCCCAAATAAAAAAGCCCTGGTAGCACACCTTCACAAGAATCTTCACTTTCCTTTATATTCCACCTGAATAAGGCTAAATAAATAACCACCATTGATTAGTCTAATGGTTGAATAAGGGCATTGGGAATAAATAAGTGCTATTATAAAGTGCTTAGAGGCAATGAGTTTAATCCATCATTCATGGTAGCCACCTACCAAGGAATTAATTTCATATAGATTTCCTTAACAATCACATGTAGTAAGCTTAGATGTTTGACTTTTGAAAATAGTCGAGGTGTCCGCAACTTGACCCAAACATTCATAGATATTAAAAAGGACTCCAAAAAGCTAGTCCACGTTCTCTGGATAGAACATGTGATAGCCCATCTTTTGAAGAATGTGATCTCGCCCTCTCGGAGCAAAAGAGTAGCTAATGAAAATGTAATAGATTCTTCCCCTTAAGACATACAACACAAACAGACGGAGAGAGAACCACATTTCAGAATTTCTTTTGTAATCTGTCTTAAGTGTTCAACATTTGATAATCAAGGCTCCAAAAGAGGACCAACTTTTCTTGGGACATTAATCTTCCATATCATTCATATGCCAGCAGAACTTAGTGTCATGCTTATTTCACAGCTTATTTCAAGAAGGGTGACCTTGTTGAGAAGAATCTTGATTTCTCAAAAGAACAATAAGCTTTGTGAACTCCTTCCCAAACCTTACTGAATCAATCAAGGCGATCCCAACCAGCCATTGAACACCCTATCAAAGAATCCCCGTTTAAAACCAAGGCCCTAATCGTTATGTTCCACATACCACAATAGTTTTTCTTCTTAAGAGAGATACTCAATAAGTTTAGAAAAGCAAGATCAAAAGACATGTTCCTACCCATTAGTGGTGCCAAAAGTTGATTCGCTCCCCTCAATCAATTATGTGTTTGCCAATCTCTACCCACTGTCAACCTTCTAAGGCAGTTCTTGTCATATAATGTATTAGACAACAAACTGAGGATCTCATAGCCAGACATACTCACAATCACTCTTCTCCACACACCATTTTGTTCTTAAGTGGACCTCCAAAGCACTTTAATATGAGGGCATTGTCGAGGCCCCATAAGAAAGGGGTGGAGAAGTGCAGTCCTGATTAACTCGATGACTACTTGCTTTAAAGGCACTCCCAATTCAAAAAAACATTTTTACAAATTCATTTTTCATTTCCTTGTTTTCCTTAATTGAATAATTGAACATAGAAAACCAATTGAGTGGATTATTGTTTAACTTTGAGATACCCAAAGTGAGCAAAGCCCATTTGATAAAGGAGTATTCTTCCCTTTCTGCAGTTTAGCTCTAAATTTATCAACAACAGGTGCTCAAAAGCCAGCTGACCTCCCTGGGAAGAGATGAGGAGCTCTTAAGCCTGGCATCCCAAAACAAAGTTTTCTGCTAATCTCTTCCTCTTCAATATTAATACCAACCGAAGAAATCTTCAAGGCATTAAGAGACAATCCTGCACCTTTCAAACAAATAGTTAAAGCATCTCACCATGTTGGAAGTTTCTTTTCGGTTTAGAATTGTTGAATTCTGTTAAACCACCGATCAACTCAAAAGCTTAAGCTGATGGGTTGAGGTATTTTTAATTATATTAATCAACACTTCCCATCACTTGTGAGCTTAGAAATGCCCTATAAGTGGAATTTAATTTTAATTGGGGAAGAAACGACTTGGCAAAGATTCGAACCCAGAACCTTATGCTCTGGTACCATGTTGAATTATGTTAAACCACCAATTAATCTAAAAGCTTAAACTCTGATGGGTTGTGCTAAATTTAGTTATATCAACCAACAAGTATATTGTTTTTATGGGAAGTGTGTAGGATTCAATAACTTTTGCTATTATTATTTTTACTTTTTGTTTCTGATAGAAAATGATGATAGCTTTTTATCCGACTTTTATGCATTTTATTAGATTGGAATCGGTAGGACCTTCATATTGCTGGAGTGAACTCATCACATTGAGTACCAAGTACCGAGACTTAACAACTCACTCGCAACTAGCTTTGACGGTTGGTTAGCTTTTTATAATATCTTAAAATTTCCCCCTATTTAGACAATTAGTATCTAAAGTTCATAATTTTATCCCTGTTAAACTCATTCACTATTATAACCATTCGGCCTTTGGAATATGAAGTTCACTACTTTTCGGGAATGCCGATATTTTTAGGTTTGGGATGTGTCACGTGGGAAAGAAGAGGAATTGATTGGTGGGGCCACAATCCTTCTATTTAATAGAAAGAAACAATTGAAAACAGGTAAACAGAAGCTTCGACTTTGGTTAGGAAAAGAAGCAGATGGATCTTTCCCAACGAGAACTCCTGGGAAGGTTTGAGACTTTCACAGCTAGAACATCAATTTTTTAACATTTAATGCTTTAGTGGCTCTTGAATGTATCATCACTTTATTCAACTGCAATCTTTTCATTTACAGGTCCCCAAACATGAGCGCGGAGAGTTAGAACGTTTAGAAAAGCTAGTGAATAAGTATGAAAGGGGACAAATTCTACATGTTGATTGGCTAGATCGCATTACATTTAAAGCCATGGAGCAAATTAGGGAGCAAGAAAGCTCTAAAAATGGGAGTTCTAAATTATATTTGATTGTTGATTTCTGTGGATTTGAACACCGAGTGGTTTTTCAGGTAATGTAGATCTAAATTTGTATCTCTTCTATTATATTATACTATTTATTTTCTATTTCTATTAGTTAGAATCTCACATGGGCCATTTATTATTGTTAAATACAAGTTGTACATCAAGGCCTATTATCATGGCTAAGTATTTGATATTCAATGGTTGTAGAAGATTTTTTGGATAAGAAACAATGTCATTAAAATATGAAATTAAAATGGAGGCTATTAGAAGCCGTTTACAAAAGACCCTTCCAAATGAAAAGAAGGGTAGCGTAAGAATAGTTGCTAAAGATGGGATCTTTTTATCCAAGTTACAACCAAGTTTAGGATCGTAGAAGATGGATGGTCTCTATTTACTGGCATATTTGCTCTATAGAGTTTTTATTTACTTTGGATTTTGCTGTTTAGCCTCTTGAAAGTAAAGACTGTGATGTCTTGCCTTTTTCAATTGTTCACACATTCTTATTTGATAGTATGGTGACGTACTGTCTACTACTCTGTGACTCTGTTGTGTGATTTCATAGTTCTTGAATGTTGGTGTAACGGGCTTTAATTTGTGAATACGTTTCAACTGTTTCTATGTTAAGAGTCCCACTCTTCCCTCAATTCACATTTCGCAGTATGCTGATTCTAATTTTCTTTATGATATGAAGGAATCTGGTGCAAATTTCCTGTTACCATCTCCAATAGCTTCAACAAATGAAATTGTAAATGTGTGGGACCCTGAACTGGGGAAGATAAATCCGTCGGAGCACAAGCAGCTGAAGCTGGCCAGAAGCTTAACTCGAAGTATCATTGATAGGGATCTAAAACCGAGCTCCAATGAGAGAAAGTAAGCAGTAAATTAAAATACCTCTTTACTTTACCACTTAATACTGATTCTGTAGTTGATCTGGCTTCTGAATTTGAGGTTAGCTAGATGATTTATCTAAAACTGAGCTCCAATAAGGGAAAGTTCGGAGCTTTTTTTTTTGTTTTTTTTAGCGATCACTTATTTATCAAAACAATGTAAGTTGTTTTTTCTTCCAAAATTATAGATTTGGGAATTGAAAAAAAACTGTATTAAAAAATAGGGTTGAAAAAAAAGCAGAAAACAGATCTTTTTAGGATTGCTTCTAAATAGCCTTTAGATTATGTTATCTTTTGTTAGATTGTATGCTAGGTGGAGATTTTTCATTTAAACTGTTTACTTCAATGGTTTTGAGGATGACTTATTAGTTATTCACATTCACATTATACTTTTATTTTATTTGAAATTTTAATTTAGAAACAGGAAATGGAGTCTTGAACACTGGAGCACTTCATGTTGTGCCTCTAGGGATTCAAAGTTTTAAACCTTCCACTATTCTTGAAGTGTTGACACTATTCTTGAACTGTTGAATTATGTTAAATCATTGATCAATCCAAAAGCTTAAATTTATGAGTTGGGACAAATTTAATGTGGTTTGAAAATTTGTGAAATGCCTTTGCAAGTGGATTCATCTTTAATTGGGGAGGAAAACGTTGACACTTGAACTCATGACTCTCTGCTATGGTATCATGTTGAACTATGTTAAATCACAATCAACCTAAATGTTTAATCTGATGATTGAGGTAAATTTAATTATATTAATCAACACTCTCCTTCACTTATGGCTTGAATTTTTTAATTTTTTTTTGATATTACTTGAAATTTTTTTAGAATGCCTATCAAGTGGAAACAATATTAATTGGGGATGAAATGACTATTGGAGTATGTTCCTTCATTTCGGTGATTGTCTCACTAGAACCACCACATTTTGCGCAAGGCAACTTTTTCTTCAATGATTTCACCAATCCCCTGAATATCTCAAGAATGAACGAAAGTCTTGTTTGATTTTGGCATTAATCCAGATCAACCTAGCAACGATTTTGTACAACCAATTATCCCGGTCAATTTTCCATCCATATCCAAAAATCCCAAATCCTCAATTGGTCCTCAGAGAGAATTCACTGACCTTCCATCTTCTCAAGAAAATGGAAATTCTGCTTCGGAGACCTCTGTTGCTCTCAATGCTTAATTACCTTCATTGATGAACTCGACTAATTGCATTAATGACTTGGCAACTGTTTGTACTCTCCCTGTTTTGGAGCTGGATAAGGAGTATATTGCATTGACTCCTTTTTTGAACCATTCCAATGACCTTTCACCTCCCTCTTCTCCCTGCTTCAAACCTCCCCTGTTTAAAATTCAAATTCGTTTTAAGATGCATTTATTCCCATCTTCCTTGCACGAGGATATTACTTTAATGCCTTCGTGTTCCAAAACCACCTCTCATTTATATCTCGTCTTCAATTAAATGAAATGACTAACTCAGAATCTCTATCTAACGCTCCAAACACCTAGATCAATAACCAACTGTTGCCCTTCCCTGACTTTGATTTTTCGATTCTTTTCCAATTAATTCACCAAATTTTTCTCTCCTTCCCCTATCATTGATCAATTATTCTCCCCAAAAGTCCTGACAATTCCTTCTTCCTCAAAACTATCCAGCCCAATCTGTTCTCACCCACCCACAAATATCCAGAACTTTCCCTCACTACAACCGTAAATCCAGAGGCGCTTTTGTAATCCCCTCTTCCCAGATCCTGAATTTAGACCATTTTAAAGAGTGTGGTTCTTTTCTTGTTGATGGAATTTCATTGCAGCAACATCCAATCTCCTATAAACACGCTCACTCCTTTATTCTCTCCCCTATTTCTCTGGTTCTAGCTGACTTGGCCAAGAAAACAGTTGAACCAGCAGATGTGCACTCTGATCCTCAAGAATACATTGATTCTGACTTTGTTTTCAGTGTAAGCTCTATTTATTCATCATTGTATGGAGTTACAGCCCTGGCTAATGCACAGCAGATGGGGAATTTTTTTCGGCTGATCTTGAGGTTCTTGCAAATGTTTCATCAAATATAATTGAAAATCCCGGAGAAATTTGCTGAATTATAAATGATGGTGGCCTTCAGCTTAAAGCTACCTCTTCCTCTGTTAAACAGTAAGGCTTAGATAGTAAGTATGGAAATCCTATCGTGGAACACCAAGGAGCTTAGAGATTTTGATCCTGGTTGTCTCTTGTATCCATGGTTTTCCTGGGGAAGGCAATTGCATAATTAGTCGAATTATGTCTTCACAGCCATTAGATCAGCATGCCAAGAGCTTGGGGGCACTTTCCGGTTATGACTACCTTGAAAATTGGCAATGGCTGCCAAATTTTATTTTGGCAAAACTTGTGGATTGAAAATTTTGCTTTGATAACTAGGTTTGCTAGTTTATTTTCCGGGTCTTTAAACAAAAATGGGTCGGTCTCTTTCTTTTGGGAATCCTCCGCTTCCTCTTGCAATTTGAATTTAGAAGGTTGCTTAAGATGAAATTTCTGCTTTTGGTGAACTTTTTGGCCTGTTATCATCGAATCACTTGTCTATTCTCCAGACTCATTGATATGGAAGTTGGAAGAGTCTGGTGTTCTCACAGTCAAATCAACAGCTGCTTCTTTGGGATCTTTTGATCCAATTGATTAAGATTTGTTCAAGGTTGTAGGTCCAAAAGTCCCGAGAAGATCATCTTGTTTCTATGGATTTTGATCAATGGCAAGGTGAATTTTTCAGAAGTTCTTCAAAGAAAATTGCAAAATCAGTGCTTGCAACCATTAATATGCCATTTGTGCTTTTCAGCTCCTGAATTTTGTAATCATATTCTTTTTGTTAGATGTAGTGTGTTAGGCTTAGAGTATTCATATATTGTATTAAGCCCATTAAGCCCGTTCACTAATTAAGTTTAGGAGTTGGTTTAGGAATAGGACTTTATGTAAACCTATATATATAGGTATTCACTCTATCAATAAAGTTAAAGTTGAATTATTCTCAAATCTTTTTACCTGGTACCAGAGCTGAAGGTTTGGAGAGGTCAAAATTAGGGTTTACAGGTGCCGCTACTCTTGCCGGAATTTGCACCGCTGCTGGAATCTGCCGCCGACCGTTGCCGGAGTTAGTTGACACCGTCAAGAGTTTTGGAGAGCTGGAGTGCCGATCTACCATGGGTGAAGAAATCGCCGCCATCCGACACTTGGAGTGTCTTACCGTGCCGCCTGGAGAAATTAGTCGCCGGAGTTAGCAAGGGCGCGTGGGTCAACTGGAGAGGTCGGGGTTGGTTGGGTTTTGGTTGCACTTACGTTCTCTTTGACGTGGTAAGGTCGGTTTTTGGTTTTTTTCGTTCGAGTGTCCCGAATCTGGTTTTTTAGGGGTTTGAAGGTTAGTTGGCAGCATTATGTTTTGATAAGTTGAATTTGTTTCCTCAAGTTTCATTAGCCTGTTGGTACCTATTGTTGTTATAATTGAGAACACATGGAGGATTCTAAGCAAACGATTATTTTTCACGCGATGGAAATCATGAAACATAAGTTAAACGGTTCAAACTATTTGGATTGGAGTAGAACGGTTAATCTTCACTTATTGGCTAATGAGTTGGAGGATCATCTCGATAAGGAACCGCCCAAAGGTGAAGTAGAGAAAAAAGTGTGGGCTCGAAGGGATGCTCGGTTATATAACCAAATCAAGAACTCTATTGATAATGAGGTTGTTGATCTTGTGGGTCACTGTAACACTGTTAAGGAACTCATGAAGTTCTTGGAATTTCTCTATTCCAGGAAAGAACAAGTGACACGGGTGTATAATGTTTGTATGTCATATTTTCATGCTGAATAAAAGGGACAATCCTTAAAAACGTTTTACATGACTCATAAGAAGAACAGTGCTGAATTAAATTCGCTTATGCCGTTTGATGTCGATGTGGCCGTTCAATAGTCCCAAAGAGAAAAGATTGGGGTTCTTAGTTTTCTTAAAGGTCTCTCGCCTGAATATGCAGCTGCGAGGTCTCAGATTCTTTCCGGAACTGAAATCCCTATATTGGATGAAGTGTATAGGAGCTTTGAGCGCGATGAGAAAGTTTCCGATCTGCCAATATCACAGGTAAACAGTGCTCTTGTAGGGCGAGGGGATTCTTCTCGTAATAGTGTAAAACCAAGTTATGAACGGCGTGGGGATTCAGGGAGTGATAACTGACGTTCAGATGCAAGGAATGAGGTGGTTTGCTATTATTGCCGCCAATCGGGACATGTGAAAAGAGATTGTCGGAAGTTACAATATCAAAATCAACAATCTCCAGTTGCTCACGTTGTGTCAAGTGATAGTGCTTCTTCTACGGGCGATTCACAATTATCCTCTGCGAATCCTCCTCCTACCGCAACCCTAGTCGAGTCAGGTAACAATCATTGTCTTCTTACATCATCGTCAAAATGGGTTATAGACTCTGGAGCTACTGCTCATATGACAGATAATACGAGTTTATTTTCAACCCCTTTATTATCTGCGTCGTTTCCAGTCGTTACTTTGGCTGATGGTTCTTCATCCTCGGGTCAGGGCACGGGCGCTATTATGCTCACCCCTACTTTAACTTTATCCTCTGTTTTGTGTTTACCGAAGTTTTCATTTAACTTGATTTTGGTTTGTCAACTTTCTCGGGATCTCAACTGTTTTGTTTCGTTTTTCTCTGGCTATTGCTTGTTTCAGGATCGTTCGACGAAGAAGGTTATTGGTTGAGGGCATGAATCTGGAGGTCTTTATATCCTTGATCAACTTCCTGCACAGGCAGTCGCATGTTCGAGTACCAAGTCATTATTCGAGCTTCATTTTCAGTTGGGTCATTTGCCGTTGTCTATTTTGAAAAAGTTATATCCTGAATTTAGTAAGGTGTCTATTTTAAATTGTGAGTCTTGTCAATTTGCAAAGTTTCGTCGTCTTAGTTCGAGTCCTCGAGTCAATAAGCGAGCTGATGCTTCGTTTGAGTTAGTTTATTCAGATGTTTGGGGTCTGAGTCCTGTAATTTCTAATACTAGTTTTAGGTATTTTTTTCACGTTTGTGGACGACTATTCTCGTCTCACATGGATTTATTTAATGAAACATCGTTTTGAGTTATTTTCTATCTTTTGTGCCTTTAATGCTGAACTTCGAACTCAATTTAGCGTTTCTATCAAAATGCTACTTACTGATAATGGAGGGCAGTATTTCTTGACTATTCTCGGTTCTTATTTACAAGATAAAGGTATTATTTGTCAGTCTTTGTGTCCTAATATTCCGTCCCAAATGGGGTAGCAGAAAGAAAAAACAGACATCTCTTTGAGACTGCAAGGGTATTATCTTTTCATATGAATGTCCCGAAGCATTTTTGGGTTGATGCAGTTAGTACGACTTGTTTCTTCTGTGTTTTAAAGGGTGATATTATGTTTAAAGTCTTGTTTCCAACAAAAGAAATGTTTCCTGTTTTGTCTAGTGTCTTTGGGTGCACGTGTTTTGTCCGGAATACTAGCCCTAGTCGTACAAAGTTAGATCCAAAATCATTAAAATGTATCTTCATAGTCTATTCTTGGGTTCAGAAGGGATATCGTTGTTATTGTCCAGCTTCTAAAAGGTATTTTGTGTCGGAAAATGTCACATTCTTTGAAAATGTAGTGTTTAGTGCGTCATCTAGCTCATATTCTCTAGAGGATGACTTGTTTTTATATGAGGTGGTTACATCACAGTTGAGTGGTGATGAGTTTCCTTCGGAGTCAGTTCCTTCCAGTCCTCTGGTTACCCAGGTTATTCTAGGCGTCCGCGACAACAACTTACAGACACATGCCCTTCACCAGCAATGCATTCGTCTGATAATGACACTTGAGAATTAGTACATCGACCAGTAGACAAACAAACTATTGGATGTAAGTGGGTGTTTGTTGTCAAGGTCAGCTCAGATGGATCAGTGGCACGTCTGAAGGCGCGCTTGGTTGCTAAGGGTTATGCTCAGACTTATGGTGTTGACTATAGTGATACTTTTTCTCCGATTGCTAAGATGACGTCTATTCGGTTGTTTATTTCTATGGCAGCTTCGAATTCGTGGTCGTTATATCAGCTGGATGTCAAGAATGCGTTTCTACATGATGACCTTGAGGAGGAAGTTTATATGGAGCAACCACCTGGTTTGGTTGCTCAGGGGGAGAATATCAAGGTGTGTAGGCTCGAAAGTCATTGTATGGTTTAAAACAGAGTCCTCGGACGTGGTTTGACAAGTTTAGTCAGACATTGAGTAAGTTTGGAATGAGGAAAAGTTTGTTTGATCATTTTGTGTTTTTTAGACAATCTGAACAAGGTATTCTCTTGCTAGTAGTATATGTTGATGATATAGTTATCACTGGGGATGATGTTCTAGGTGTGGCTTCGTTGAAATCCTTTCTTCATGGACAATTTTGTACTAAGGATCTTGGAACTCTTAAATATTTCTTAGGTATTGAGGTTATGAGGAATAAGACATGAGTCTTCTTATTTCAACAAAAATATGTTCTAGACTTGTTGACTGAAATTGGAAAGTTGGCTGTGAAACCTTGCAGTACGCCAATGATTCCGAATTTGCAACTAGTTAAGGAAGGGAAAACTTTTCCAGATCCTGAGCGGTATAGAAGGATAGTCGAAAAATTAAATTACTTAACAGTTACAAGACCAGATATATCATATCTTGTTAGCGTGGTCAGTCAGTTTATGTCGGCTCCTGCAATGGATCATAGGACAATTGTGGAACAAATCCTAGGTTATTTAAAGTCTGCACCAGGTTAAGGAGTACTATATAAGAATCATGGACATATGAATATTGAGTGTTTTTCAGATGCAGACTGGGCAGGATCTAAGGAAGATAGGAGGTCAACTTCGAGATACTGCGTCTTTGTAGGAGGTAATCTAGTCTCATGGAAGAGTAAGAAGTAGAACATGGTGTCTCGATCTAGTGCTGAGTACGAATATAGAGCCATAGCTCAAGCAACGTGTGAAATCATGTGGATGATCCAACTCCTAGATGAAATTGGAGTAAAGACTATTATGCCTGCAAAGCTATGGTGTGATAATCAAACAGCGATACATATTGCTTCAAATCCAGTATTTCACGAAAAGACCAAGCATATTGAAGTAGACTGTCATTTTATTCGAGAAAATATTCAAAAAGATTTTATCAACGAGTCATGTAAAGACTGGTGAGCAGTTTGGTGATCTCCTGACTAAAACATTGAATGGAACACGAATAAGTTACCTCTGTAACAAGTTGGCATGACGAACATATTTGCTCCAGCTTGAAGGGGAGTGTTAGATGTAGTTTGTTAGGCTTAGAGTATTAATATATTGTATTAAGCCCATTAGGCCCGTTCAGTAATTAAGATTAGGAACAGGTTTACAAATAGGACTTTTTGTAACACCTATAGATATAGGTATTCACTCTATCCATAAAGTTAAGTTGAATTATTCTCAAATCTTTTTACACTTTTCACTTGCAAGTATTCAACTCAATGTTGAGATGGTCTGTTGGAATTATTTGGTCTTCCTTGGGCGTATTCTAACTCTGCTAAGAAAAATGTTCACCTACTTCTGCTGAAAGATGTGTGATTGCTTTGGATAAATGCAGTCAAAAGTCTCTAGTATGAGTTATGGTGGGAGAGAAATCAGCGTATATTTGGACTCTTATTGTCATTGACATTCTAGAAGTGAATTAGCTAGAATGCAAGTTTCTTTATGATCAGCTTCTTTCTGTTCTTTGGCTTTTGGTTTGGTTTCTCTTTCTTGTACAATGTACCCTAAATATTCATTTTCTTAATGAATGAAATGTTTCTTGTTTCAAAAAACAATTATCAATAAAATGGTTTTCGTTTCCTATAAAAAGGTTTTTTCCAAGCTCACAAGTGAGAGGTAGTGTTTTTTTTATATATGTGATTGTTTAGGCCAACTTAGACACACCTTGACTATTTTCACGAGATAAACCGCCTGACCCTACAACATTTGGTTGACAAGGAAACCCTAAGAAAGTAACTCCTAAGTATGTTTCTACCATGGTGAGGGTGAGTGTTGATTGGTTTTGTTAAATTAACTCCAGCCTATCAACTTAAGCTTTTAGATCGATCGATTCAACTTTCATGCCATTTTTGTACATGACTTATGAATGAAGGAAAATTGCAAAACAGAAGTCCTCTAGATAATATCCGACTTTAATCCTCCAACGAGCAGCAAAGAGCTTTGTTTTTCATATTTTTTGCCTTCTAGAGATCTGCTGAGGGAACTAAGTTTCTAAGGAGATATATGAGAGAACTTGGGATTCAGATTATCGATGATTCCTGCTTCCTGGAATAGAAAGAACTAGAAACCCTTTATAAAGGAAAAGTGGATAAAACAAGAGGACAGATTAACAAATTTCTTGTCAAATGAGCTCTGTTGAAATGAAAGCTACAAGATAACTCTCTTTAAGAGGAAAGAATTGAGGCTGTAGAGACAAAGAGACATGTTTAGAAGTTTCCCTAACAGCATGCTCTCTCTAACAATTTCTCCTTTCTACTTTTGTATGACTTGATAGCAGAATTTTTTTATTTAAAAAACAGAAGTCGTCAGGACCTTCTTTCTTTAATGAGAGTGTTTATTAAGAAGACAAATATAGTTGTTTTATCAAATACACCTTTTACCAGTGAATGGGCTATCATGTTAATTGTGGCTCATTGCTTTTAGTACGGTCTGGGTGCTTTTTTTTTTCTTTAAACAATGAACAAACTAAAAGGAACAAAAAAGTTGAAGGATACAAACTCCTGTAAAAGAAACAACAAAACATAACAACCAGGATAATAGCCCTCAATTCAAACAAATGTTATTATGAGGGAAATTTGCAAATAAAGGAGAAAGAAAACACCAACAAAAAGATTTGATCTTGTGCAGTTCAAACTATTTTTGTGAAACTATGGCTTTTCTTAAAAAATTCCATTGATTCTATGGAAACCAAATGCCTTGAGTAATGTGTTCATCAACACTACATGTTTGTATTTTCAGGCTTCATATATCTTATTTATTTCTATGATTTACTAATCTTTTCAATCGCTTGATACCTCTTTTAGTTTTACTGTGTAACCGTGTCATTGCAACTTTAAAGTTGATGGTAAGCTATTATGTCTAGCTTTCCCCCCTTGGATGCTATAAATCATCTCAATCAATTTCTTGCAAATTTATTTTTTTATTTTTATAATTATTATACATTTTAGGTTACTTTTAAATCATATTGAAATGGCAACACTTTACTATGTCACTGCAGTACTTAACATCAAATTGTGTCAACTATGCTCCTTTTTTTTGTTAGATCAATACAGAGAATACTTAAGTACCCACCTACAAGAACTTTGAGTGGAGATGAAAGACAGCTTCTCTGGAAATTTCGTTTCTCATTGATGTCAGAGAAGAGGGCTCTCACGAAGTTTCTTCGATGCGTTGAGTGGAGTGACATCCAGGTTAGCTCTTTGTCAATCGTACTCCCATCATAGTCATTATTACTCTCTGTACTGTACTTCTTTGACCCAAATATCCAAGCATGATGTCAAATGGAGTCATATACTTAAAACCTCTATTGTTGGCCTTCAAGGAAAGGCAGGATTCTTTAGCTTCTATATTTTCTTGACATGGTTGAATCTTGTTTTTTAATTAAACCTTGCTTCAATAGCTATGGGATTTGATATTTGGGTTATAATAGAGTGTTCATGTATGCCTTGGGCTTGAACTTGTAATTGGGTTTATGTTTTGTATTTGGGTTTTTATGTAATTGGGCCGTTTGTTGTAATAGGATTTTATGAGAGTGCTCCGTATGAACTCTCTTAAAACTTTAGCCCCTCTTTGATGAACATTCTTGCATTCATTCTCCCTAATAAAATTGTTCTCTTCTGTGCACATAGACGTAGCTAACACACCGTCAGCGAACTACGTAAATTTGTATGCTTGTTTCACACTTTCTCTCTTGATCGTCGTTTCAATTTCATAACATAGAGGTAGTGGGGAAGGGAAGGGGAATGGTAAGCAATATTTTGGTCATTTGACATTAGGCTTGAGAGAATGTTATGAAGAGGGAGAGCCTAAGTATCCAAAACTTGGTTATCTTGTATTGTGGTACTTTTTATCTTCAATACGTAGTTGGTTCTTTGTATTATTCATCGATAATTGGGTGTTTCTTAAATAGAGAGACCCTCGCTATACAAAACAAACAAGGAAAAAAAAAAATACAATAGGTATTATCCTCTACAAATCAATAATATAATAATTACATGATACTAATCCAGTAAAAATGGAAACAAATGATATGAGAATAATGAAAAAACTAAAGGTACATCTTTCATCATTATAATTGCCTGATAGCGTTTGTCAATATGCTGTTTACCTTCATTATTGTGCGTGCACAATCATGATTCTTAATCTTTGCTAATTTGAATATAAATAGAATTTGGCTTAATTTATTGAATTTATACCTATTCTTATATGTAGAAAACCAGATGCAACTCTTTTTAAAATTAAATTTATTCCTGTGAAAATGCAAGTGCAGGAGGCAAAACAAGCATTGGAATTAATGCATAAATGGGAAACAATTGATGTCTGTGATGCATTGGAGCTTCTCTCTCCCGTGTTTGAAAGTGAAGAGGTAGTCCACTCATTTAAAAACGTCAATATTTTGCATTTTTTACCCTTGTATTCTTTGTCACTCTTTTTCACTTTCACATGCACATGAATTGAGCTTTTAGAAACGAAGTGCAAGATCCGGGGCCAAGTGTAAAGAAAACATAGGATTAGAAAAAAAATTGATTGAGACACTAAGATTTCCTTATAAAAATGGATAGAGTACACAGAAGAAGCAGGTAGACAAGGCATCTTCTCTCTGGAGAACTGAACTATGTGGTATAGCTAAAATGGCCCAATCCAAAATATGAGTTTTTTTTTTGTGTGGAAGAAAAGATATTGTTTATAGATATAGACTTGAATTTATCTTTTGTTTAGAAAAGAAGAAAAATATCATAAGAAAAAGCCTGAGCTCCTTGCCTCTAGTGCACTCATTGTTCCTAAAGGTCATGCCCCAATGCATATAAACTCATTTGAGAGTGTAAAAGAGTTTAGGAGAAAAATATGTCGTGCTTTTTCTCATTGAGCTAGGGTGTATTTACAATCTTAACTAACCTCAATTGCAATCTTAACTAACCTCAATATAATCCTATAATATCTAAACACAATCTTAACCAATCTAAATATAATCCTATAATATCTAGATACAATCTTAACCAACCTAACAACCTAAATTTAATCCTATAATTTATTCTAACACTCCCCCTCAAGTTGGAGCAAATATGTTTAAAATGCCCAACTTGTTTGAGAGAT
>JBBMEG010000015.1:11710760-11743167 GCA_037832605.1 Cyclanthera cordifolia
CCAAACACCATTTTCCTAACACTTCCCACCCCAACCCATCACCCCAAACGCCGTTTTAATAACACTTCCCATCCCTTCCCATCCCTTCCCATCCCAACACGCCGTTGCCAAACGCGCCCTAAATGTTCTTCCCTTTCTCGATTTTTTTCTCTCCTTCCGCTGTCTTCTTATTCATCTTGCTTCCAACTAGCACTTTTTTTTCTTCATCTTGTTTTCCGACCGGCTACCACAGCAACAAGCTGCCTCGTCGAATCGCACTGAGGCCGAGCCGAACTCGCGTTGGCCGCCGCTCTTCACCGCGCGCAGGTACAGTTTGCCGGAGCCGCTAGCCCGCGCTCAGTTCGCCGACTCCGCCACGCGTCGTGCCTTGCCTGCAGTGTGCGCCATCAACCTCGCCATCAGTCTCGCCGTCCAGCACTGTCGCGCGTGCTGCGAGTTGTCCAGCCGTGCCGCGCTGCGAGCCACACCGACGAAGTATGTCGACTCCGTTCGTTTGCATTGCCACGTAGATCCGTTGTTGCAGGGTTGCGCCGAGACAGTTGTTCGTGAGGATTAATTTTGGTTTCGTGGTGTTTTATGAACCCTTGGGTGGTTATGTTGTTAACCTTGTTAAACTCCATTAATGGAGCTTAGAAAAGAAAGTAGAAGGTGAGGGAAGAAGATGACTGTGGGACACTCTTTGAATTTTAAAATTGTTAAATAAGGAATATAGAATTAATATATATTTGTTAGTGGGACCCATGTGATTTTTATTGGAAATTATGAAAATAGATTTATAAACATTTAAATCAAATTGAATTTTTGAGGTTAAAATAATAATTAATTATTCGAGGATTGGGATGGTTTGACCAGTTTGACCGTCACGGGTCTCGAAAATACGTTTTTCGAGGTCAGGTCTTTCTTACTAATTTTGATGTCCTAAATCCATTTTCGAGAGTCTAAGGTGCTAGTTTTGACCCGTTAAATTGTTAGGGTTCAGTTTGTGTGATAGCCTTCGTTGAACGTTGGCTTGGAGCATAGAAGCTCGCTCGTGGGATCGCTTAAGGTAAGAGAAACATATCATCAACTCGAGATCTTGTGGTTTAATACATGAATGTATCGAAATAGGATGTCTCATGTGATGATTACTTAATTGATTGATGCATGTATGAATTGTAATGTTTGGTTTGGTACTGGCTATCTATGATGAAATTGAACATGTAATTAAATATGAAGGTAGGATTATTTGAAATTGTGATAATATGTTGATGCTTATATGATTTGCTGCTTATTTGATGTTGTTTTATATGGTTTACTGCTTATTTGATGTTGTTACACTATTTCACCTACTCATGATTATCGAGATAGAACTGAACAGATAGGTTTATATCTGGTTGTGTGTCTTCTGATGATGTATTGATACTTGGTGATGTTCATAAGACATTATGTTTTATTTGATGTTATTGAGTCGTTGCAAGACATTTAAGGTGCGTGATAGGCCGAGATGTTCCTTAGCAAACTAGCCTACGCCACCGTCCCATAGAGGACCAACCTTATTTCTGGTGCATGTATTGACACCGTCATCTCATAGGGGACAAGACTCGATTTTGGTGGGTGTATTGACACCGCCGTCCCATAGGGGACCTTGTTTAATTTGTAAGTTTTACTGAAGCTTGGGTCTATATACCCTTTGATTGAGGTATATTGTTCTTTTAGTACTTAAAAGATGTTCTGCTTTAGATTTTTACTCGGATACTCATAACTTGTTTTTAGAGCTTTTGAACTTAATATCAGTTAAATTCTTTTAGTTGATTATTACTGTTTTTAAGAGCATGCCCACGTCATCTAAGTGTTGAAAACTCATGCATTTAGGATAAAAGTCCTAGGTTTGGACCCATGATCTTGGTCAGGTTGTTATCATCTGCGATTCACTCCACATCTTTCGATTTGTTTCTGGTCAAGATGCATTTTATTTTTTATTTTTTATTTTTTAAGATTTCATGAGAAGGTTGTTGTAGTTCTGAATCTGACGACGTGCAAGAGAACATGGACAAAAAAAAAAAAAAGGAAATTGGGACAAAAAAAAAGAAAAATATTCTATAAATGAATTAAAAAGAACTGTGTTATAACTATAATGGATATTACAAAAAATGCTATCCACGTCAATTTCCCAATTATAAATGGTAATAATATACATATTAAAAATGAAAATTGTATTTGATGTCATTTATGCCGAAGTAATTACAAATGTGACAAATTTTTAAATAGTTTTGCAAGGAATGATATTTGTTTCGAAATTTTATAAAACTATTATAAATGAGATTTTGTAATTTTTCTTTGAACAAGTTCATTCAATCGAGTTATTACTACCATTTTTTTAAGAACCACTCATTTCGGATTACTCTTGCAATTATTCATCCAAACACCCATATGTAATTATTTTCTAGGTTAATTTTCTGAAAACTACGACACATGACAACTTTTCATTCACATATTAATTTAATTATACTCTTTTTTTTAAAAATAATTCCTACAAAAGAGATTTTCATTCGTTTTTCAAAAAGTCTAATAAACTACTGATTGAGTCTATCAACAAATTGATTGAGTCTATCAGTTGAACTACTAATTAAAGAATATCAACTGAACTACTAATTGAAGGTTATCTATTAAAGCTAAACTACTAATTGAAGACTATAAACTAAACCGATTGAAATAAGGATATTTTGGTCATTGAATTTATCTTCTTCTGCCATTGTGTTTTGGGATTATGGATTTTCGCAATGCCCATTTGGATCTTTCTTACAGTTTAGTTATATTCGTGATTGATTGCTTCAAATTCATCAAATTCAGTGGATCCGACAAGGAAAAGAACGAGAAATTCAACACAATGGCTTGAAGGAACATGCAAGTTAGGTTACCAAATTGATAGACTTCAATCATTTCACTGATAGATTTCAATCAACTATACTAATGAACTTCAATCATTAAATTGATAGACTTCAATCATTTCACTAATAGACTTCGATCATTAAACTGATATAATTCAATTAGTTCTCTGATCGATTTCAATCATTTCACTGATAAACTTCAATCAGTTTCACTAATGAACTTCAATCAGTGGACTGATAGACTACAATCATTCATCATTTAATTCATGGACTTCAATAAATTTATTATAACAGTCAAATACGCACCTCATCAACTTGTTTTGCATTAGTACATTTTTCGACTTGTGTACCTTCTTCAACAACATCCTTTTGAAATATTTTCCATTTATTTAAGCATGAAATTAAAAATATTGATGAAATAATAAATAGATTGATTGATTGGATGAAAGAAAATTTAAAATACCTTTTTTTCAAAGACCAATAATTGTAGATTAACGAGAGTATCGAAACGTCAGTGATCGACGATTATCGAGAGTATTGAAATGAACAAAATTGTTTGAAGGGACAGTCGAAGCAACTTTGAAGAGAGAAAGACGAAAATATAAATGAAATGATTTAAAAAAATGCAATGTAATTTTATAAAAAGAAGTGGAAACGTGGAATCGTGTAAATTGGGAAAAGTGGAATTGTGCATAGATAGATATGATTAAAGTGAGTGATAGATAATTGTTGTAGTGAGTGATAGATGCCACGATCATACATTGGTAGTATGACGTGACCCCCACTCGGCCATAGTTCAGAAATGTGTCATGACAAAAACACTTGTCAGGCCATGTGAAGGGTCGCGACCTAGGAGTGCATCAAGAATGACATCGAGGTCGATGACTAGTTTAAGTGGGGAAGAATGTCACGGTCATACCTTGATGGTAATATGACATAACCCCACTCGTGCAAAGAAAAGCAAATGTGTCACGTCAGTGGCACCCGTGGAGCCTATAGAAGGCAAGTCTTTGAATCCCTTGATGCGACTGAGGAGTTCAAGCATCATCCAACACACCAATAGAGTGTATTTAAGCATTACCAAGTTGGATTGAGAATATAAAAGCATGGCTATATCGTTGACAAGGTCAATGTTAAGCCAGTGTGGGTTGATGTTGGGCCCCAGGTGACTACCTCGAAAGTCGTGCCTCTAGGACGAGTTTCGAGGCCAAACTCTGGAGTTAAGTTTGTCTATATATATGAAATATGTAAGCTCGCCAAATTTGAGGTCGATTAAACACCAGAAGAACTTTTCACACTTCCGTATGTCTCCTCGCAAAAATGATGTGCAAGCCTACCACATAAAAAATGGCCTAAAATGCACTATAGGGGAGGCATGGTGTCGAGCTCTCCACCACCCCTAGGCCTTGTGGCCTAAGTGAGCTACCCCATGTCACATAAGTGTGTCATGGCAGGGGCAAACACTTGCAAGACGAGGACAGTGTCAGATGGCTCGGGTGTGAGGACACTGCGTTCCTTTTCGGGGGCAGATGTTCTAGTATATATCGAGAGGGGGCCCGGGATGCGGAATTGGCCCGACATGGGCACGAAAAGGGCCAACCCTCGCTCATTAGTCTTAGATAGATGGATGTCCGGGTAAACTCAAATATCACCATGTTCCCCGGGAAGGCTTCGAGATGGTTTCGAGAAGGCATGTTCGAATGACGTTTAAGCCCGGTGACATCCCAATGCTCGGGATGGCCTCGACATGCATCGATGGACTCGGTTTCTCCGATTTTGGACAGTTTTGCCTGTTATTTTATGGTTTTCAATATAATGCTCGATGAGCTCTGATTTGTGTTACATTGCCGCGGCAGGTCCCGGTAAGTCTTAAAATCACCCGATAAGCCTTAGTTTTTCTATAAAGGCCAGTTTTGGTTTGTTTCAGGTCCAAACAGACCCGACGAAGTCCCAGATTGATGTTTGAGTCATACGAACATGTTCTAAATGAACTTGGAGGGAGGATCGAGCTACGACGTTGCATTGAGATGACCTTGGCATAATGTAGAGGTAAGGACGAGCCTTAGGACTTGGCCTAGAGCAAAGGCGAGTCGATTAGAGTTGCGAATGACAAGGAATGCACGCTCAGACGACGTGTATGTCCAAGAAGACTTACGGTGTATCTTAAATGAAGCTTAGTCGATGATGAGAACCTCGCTTGAAAGTTCAACGAAGCCACAAAGCATCGGAGAAAAGGGTTTAGGGATGAAGTTCCTCATAAGGTGACCATGATTGAAGCGAAAAATCATGGTGCCGCACGAGTCAAAAATAAGATTGTGACAATAGACATCCAGATTTTTGACACAAAGGTGATGGATATAGGCAAGACCTTAAATCTGTTTTGTCTTGAATGGGTATGCTTCGGCTTTTTGTCATTTTCATTTGGCGGCCCAAATTTTCTACTATAGGTGCAAATACATTTCAGATGTATACACCAAATTTTTATTATTTTTTTAATATACATTCAAAAGCCCCTATAATTTATATGCAGTAATTTATAAAATTAAAATTATGGTAAATGATGTACAAAATATTTATTATTATAAAATAGATTATTATAAATTGTGTTTGAGATTTATGTAAATAAGACAAGAAAAATACAATGATTAGTCTTAAAATATGACATGAGTTAGATAAAATAATTGCTTGAGTTTGAATCAACCCACCAATTATTATAATCGGTGGGCCAAACGTAAGCTGAGTTATAATAACCCACTCCTCGTTTTTGTTGGAATTCTAAGTATTAAAAAACATATGTATTAATTGTAGAATATAATATTTGGTAGATAATTTCTTTTATTGTATTCTATATTTGTAATGTTTTCATATATGTAAGATGTTTGTTCACACGATAATTTTGACTAAATTTTAAGACAAGGCATATATATATGATTTTGATTTTTTATTTATTTGTATATGTATGTGTTACAATTTCTTATGTTGCTCCTCTAATTCTTTCTCTCGTGAGGTTGACTTTAGAGATGTATTCTTTGAGAGCATGCGAGCTTATTCCTTAACCGAGGATGATTGAATTTTTAATTTGTAAGCAAAGAAATAATCGTTTTGAAGGACCCTTTTATCGTTGATTTTTTTCGAATTATATAATTGGATATATGAATTCTCTACTTGTTAACTGATTTTAAAGACTTATGGATTTGAGCGCTTTAAATTCTCTTTGACATAATACTTTAAAGCCTTTGAGTTTATAGATCTTTGAACTTAATATATGGCTGTGTATCTAGTTTAATTTGAGCTCGAATTTCGAATAAATCAACGGTTGGTCCAATCAACCTTGAGACCACTATATTCGAAGGGATCACGCCAATTCCTAGGCCAGCCACCCGGAGACATCAAATGAATGAAGACTACAAATTAATGTCACATATAGGTCTCGAACCTGAAATTTTAAAAGGAGCATACCTTCACAATCCAAGTCATCAAACAATTGCACCAACCCTTAGGTATGTAACTTATGTTTTTAGTCTCCAACATGATTGGTCACAAATCATGCCATTCAAAAACTTTATCCTAAGATGATTTTGGTATAACACTCATTTAAACATTTCATTTAAACCATTCCATCCTTAATGAAGTGTGACAGATTATTGCGGATTAGTTTATCCTTGCACAATTTCGATATAAGGGTAAGGGTAGAATCGTATTTCCGTCCCACATCGGTCGCTTCTTTACTAGGCCATCTTAGCAATATTCTTCCTTCAGCGCCATATTACGCGTTCTTCCAAAGCTCGTTTTCTCTTTCTCCTTCTCTCGCTCTCTCCATCAATTCAATACGCCTCTGCGAAACTCTCTGAGGTAATTCCAATTTTCTGAATCTCGATCTGCTTTCATTGTTGTTGAGTTATACTTCTTTTGAAATAACGACGGATTCATTCCATTCTTGTGTTTCTCCCTCTGCTGTTGATTGTAGGCAGGAGTTAAGGTATTTCTTGTATTTTACATTCGGTTCGTCTGATAATTAAATCGTTTATTCTAGAAATCTTACGATTTTTACTTCTGCTGTAGAATTTCTGTTCGATTTCGAATTTCTTTTACGCGTTTGGCGGATCTGTGGTTCCGATCTATTCTGTTAGGAGCTTGGTTGTATGTATTTTTAATAGATCTTGGCATTGGATATTAGTTATTTGAAAGTACTGTATGAGCCAAGCGGTGCTTAAGTCGATCATGTTAGCGATCTCACTGTGTCGTCATGCTTTTTATCATTCATCTGCTCACATTTTTATTCCGCCCAATTGAATGCATGGTTTATCTTCCCTGGATTTCTTATGCTGGCGTCTCTGTTTCAGGAGATTTAACCTTTTATTTTCTGAATCAATAATGTTCTAAATAAATTCAGCGACTGTTACGGTTCGTTATCATTGACATTTCTCTTTATGAGTATAATACTTTTGCTTTGAAAATGCAGGAATTTTTACGTTTCGAACAGAAATGGGGCTGTCTTTTGCAAAACTCTTCAGTCGGATGTTTGCTAAAAAGGAGATGAGAATTCTGATGGTTGGTCTTGATGCTGCTGGTAAGACCACCATTCTCTATAAACTCAAGCTTGGAGAGATTGTCACAACCATTCCTACCATCGGTAAGCTTTTTATCTCTCCCTTCCTTCTGCGTGAAATTCTGTTTTTCCCCGCTTAAAAGATATCATATCGAAGAATTTGGAAGACCCGAAATGACATCTTTTTTACCTAAAAGAAAGTTTGATAGAATCTATTACTTTACTGGCTATGACTTGTTCTCTCTCTATTTCTCCTTTTAAAGATTATAGCTTTGGTACACTTTATGCTTGGAGAACCTTTTCCCTAAAAAAAGAGTTTAATCATTTCAAATGATCTACTAGTCTTACACGTTTGTTTTTTGTAGACGTGGTTGGATGGATTCCACAACGCCTACATTGACATTATAATTGATTTTCCATCTCTATTTGCAGGATTTAACGTGGAGACTGTGGAATATAAGAACATCAGCTTCACTGTCTGGGATGTCGGGGGTCAGGACAAAGTATGAATTGTGAAGTCTATTTTTCATCATATTTTAGTTGTGGATATTTTTCTCGTTGCATTTTTCTATCCATTATATAATCGGGACTCATGAATGATTTCATGTTTTTATGTAGCCTATAAATGACATTTATCTTTTGACAGATTCGTCCACTATGGAGGCACTACTTCCAAAACACTCAAGGTCTTATTTTTGTGGTGGACAGTAATGATAGAGATCGTGTTGTTGAGGCGAGGGACGAACTGCATAGAATGCTGAATGAGGTGCGCGATTATCTATATAATTCATTAAATTTAATGGTTGGGATCTGTAAATTTCATGCTATCCACACTGTTAATGGGGTTCTCATGTTTAGTGTTTGAATATGACAATTTGAACTTTAGAATTACAGCACTTAATCGAAGATTGAAGGATGTTGATGGCCAATGGTGACTTGATTTTCTATTCTGTATTATGATCAGTATACTTGCTTGCAGTGTTTTAAAAGGTGCAAGGCGCAAGTCAAGCGCCTTGCCGGCACGCGCCTTCTGGCGCTTTCCTAGTCTGAGGTTCCAAGGCATGCGCCTTGTGTGCTTTTGTATTTTATTTGTTACGTTTTTATCGTATTACGCCATTCAAAATGCAAGATAAGTAATTCAAGATATTTCAATACTTTAAAAACTTATTTTTTTAGCTCACAAAGACGTCATTCACTTTCTTTCTTCTGTTTTTTTTTTCCTCTCTGCAACTCATATTCTTGCTTCTCTAGTCACACATTCTCTAATTCTCCATCCATACCGTCTATGAGTTTTTCACAACACTACGTTCAAAATTTAATAGTTGAATTTTATATGTTTTATGTATTATTCTTGATTAAATTTCTATCTACGCAATGAAGGTTAATAGTTGAATCTTATGCATGTTTTATATATTATTTTTATTTAAACTTCATTTCTTTTCATGAAATGAAGGTAAATAGTTGAATCTTATGCATGTTTTATATATTATTTTTATTTAAACTTCATTTCTTTTCATGAAATGAAGGTAAATAGTTAGAATCTCATATATGTTTATATATTATTCTTGGTTAAAATTTAATTTATTTCCATGAAAGTATTTTTATCATGCATATATATATACATTTATGTTTTTTTATAGTGCGCCTTAAGTAAAAAAAGGGTGCTCCTGGTGCATTTTGTGCCTAAGGCTCTAGAGGGCCGGCCACTCCTTACATGTAGTTGGATTGAAAGTATTCAGTCCTATACAAGAAGTTTCTAAAAGTGTGTGTGTATATATATATATATATTTTTTGCCATAAGATTTGATGATATTTTAGAATGGCGTGCCACATGGATGAACTACATTTCTTTCCGCACGATGAAATTATCTGTAAAAAAATTACTCAACTTAGGCAAGTATTTCCATTCCTCAATTTTGTTCAGAGGTCAAATTTACCTAATGCACCTATAAGACGACATTGGCTTAGAACTAGGCCTAGTATTTAACAAGTATTGAGCACATTATGTGCATATCTTGGGGCTATATTTCCTGCAACTTGCGCTTGCATCATTTTCACACAGATAAATCATTCTTTTTGTTTCTCCTGGGCCCTGGCTATTAATTTTACATGATTGCTTCAATTGGTACATTATTTTATTGGGTTTTAAGGACATGTACGTCTAAACCGAATTGCGGCTGAAGTTTAATTAATCACTGACTTCAGGATGAGCTTCGAGATGCAGTATTACTTGTGTTTGCTAACAAACAAGATCTCCCCAATGCAATGAATGCCGCTGAGATTACTGATAAGCTTGGTCTTCACTCTCTTCGGCAGCGCCATTGGTGATCCTTGTCTTCCATCCCTTACAATTTTTGCTTCATACATACTGTTTGGAAATCTGATGATGTCTGTGGCGTTTTATAGGTATATCCAGAGTACTTGTGCAACTTCTGGGGAAGGGCTCTATGAGGGATTAGATTGGCTTTCAAACAACATTGCCAACAAGGTACATGCCCTTTCCTTGGGTTCTTTTGTTTTTAATTCAACAACCATGGAAGGTGAAATCTCTTGTTCGTAGAGACACACTTATGCCTGTTGAACTATTGCTTTGTTTGTCCTTCATGGGTTTATGTGAACTTTATATTTCATTGATTAATTTCCTTGCTATATTTTCGATTTTACTTCCAAAATTTTGTTAAACTTTTTCCTTTTTAACAATATGTTTTTTCAAAATTTTGAAAGTAAAATCCAAAAAAATATCATTATAGAATTAAGATAGAGTATTCTATAATATATTCATGGTTCGAACATTTTTAAGAGAGTTTCATAAGCTTTTTAGAATAAAAATGGTTAGAAGAGAGAAAAAAAAAATTATGATAGGAGTAGATTAAATTTGAAGTTTCTATTAGTTATTGAAATAGAGGGTGTCACCTTTCAAAAGTGTAGTTACTATAATTTTGTATTTTTCATATTTCAAAATAATAATTGAATTTCACATCTTCGTAAAATTTTTGAAAACATAATTTATATTTCTAATTGAGGAAACATGGACAGCAATGTACATCGTATTAAGCCTTTTATTTTACTATGATTTTTATCTAAAAAGCTATATTCGAAACTGTAATCTGAATTAACACACACTATGCAGAACACTGAAAACCTATGAGACTAAAGATTAATTTGAATTATAAGCTGATTGATTAAACCTGACGTGGGTTTGAATGTTCTCCCTTTGGTAATACAATGCAGGCTTAAAGCTGTTAAAGATTGTCTTGTAGACTGGCAATCCTGGATGCAGGGGTGAATGTTATCTACTTTTTCTTGTTTTTTGTCTTTTTGGGAATTTCGTTTCTTTAGGGGGATTGATTGATCTACTACTACTTACACAGTATCCGTCTATGCTCATATTGTAATGGTTTTTCGTGTACTCACCTGAACTTTGTGTGTTTTGATGAGATGATGTAATTCAAACTTATCGCTATTGCTTTCTCGTCCATCTCTAAATTGTTTTTATCTTTACTAAGGATCTGGTTTGAAGTGACCAACATCGGTTCCTAATAGAACAGGTAGACGTTATTTGTGCTCCGAGGCATCCAGCACTTCTAGTCTACTTGAATAAAGATTTCACTGAAGAATGCTTTCTTCCCCTATAACTAAATTTTCTTCAAATTTTCTGAGACGGAAGTAAACTATTGTTTTTGATTTACTCTTACCTCTATATAAAATGTTTCTTAAAAAATTTAATTTTTGTTGGGAGAATTTTGCATTGATATGTGAAAGGGTTATAAAGAAGATATCATATAATGTTGTGGTGAAAGGGGATGACGAGAATAGGAAAAAAAAGAGTCAAATGCATGGGCTAAACATAAATAGGGGCAAAAATGGCATGATACATTTGGAGATGTAGAGCTGTTTGTTTGTGTTGGTTTGTTTGTCGATTGTTTGTGAATCTGAGGTGAGGAGAGATCTCTCAGGTATTTTTGACTGTTGGCTTCTATTCAGACATCTTGTACTTGTCGTGTAGCTGAAAAAAGATTCCACTGAAGTATGTTCTCAATGAATTACCCCTATACCAAAAATTTCTTCATTTTACATAGGAACAAGTCATTTCTTTGATGCATGAGTGAGTTATATGAAGAAGAAAATATTGAGTAAGAGAATAGGGAAAGAAGATGCCAATTACATGAACAGGAAATTATTTTGAGTGATTTGAGTTAGTATTTTGAAGAGTGGTTCTAAAAGTTAATTTGTAATTTCTCCACGAGAAATAAATACTAGTCTTGTTTGTCGATGTCGGCGATGAATATGAGGCGAGGAATTTTGCCGGATATTCTTGTTTGCTGAATTGCCAACAGTTATATATGAATACTCCGGTCGAATAGTTCACTGGTATTTTTAATTAATACAAGACGCCAGAACATTCCATTGGATCAAAACCATCTTCATCACAATCATAGTCCACAAACTGTAATTTGTGGCGGCCATCTTCAAACAGAAGAGGGCCAATATCTTTAGTTCCTTGTGGTTTAAGCTCATTTGCCTCTATTGCTGAAATGATCTTTTTCTTAATATTTTCTTCGACGACTTTCCCTTCTGATTGTTGAGGTTGCAAGCCAAGAATTGCAAGGCATTCTTCTTTGAAATCCAAGTCATTGGAGTTTAAAACTAGGCCAGCGATTGCTTTGGCAAGATCCGGGCCAAACCTACTGATCTGAAGATGACATGAAAGCAAGTTCAGGAGGCTGCACTTGATTTCTAAATAGTTTTCATGAATAATATGAAAACCTAAAATTTTACAAAAGCAAGAACAGTTCTTATTGCATGGATTGACATTCGTACCATAGAGAGAATGCTAATGCCTAAACAAACTTGATGAGCAAAATACCAAATTGTTTTTTCATTTTTAAAATTATAAAACAGATTAGAAAAATGCCATGAAATTTTGGACAAAGTTAAATTTAATAGCAGCAAACAATTACACATGCACGAGAAAGTATTATATAATGTTGCTTGGATTTCCAATATAACGAAAAGAAGTTGGAAAACATCATGATTCTTTTCCACATCATGATTTCCAATAATTAAGAGAACATCATGATTTCCAATATAACAAAAAGACTTCCGATTTTAAACTTGAAAAATGTTCCCACTTAATGATTAATTAGTCAGTGCACACAAGAGAGTGAAATAGTGATCTACCTTGAGGGTATTGGCACTGAGAAGAAATCCTGCATGTCTATTCTTGAGGTCATCGAGAGCAAGTTTAACTGCTTTTCTTATGAGTTTATGATCAAACCGAGTCTTCTGCCCCAATGGGATGGCATTGGCCACAAGCTATAAGGCAGAAAACGAACTTCGCATAACTTAAAAAACAATGATCATAAGAAGCATTCATAATTGACCTTTAAACATGAGATTTATTGAATGTGATACCTTCTGATAGCAGTGGACAACAATATGAACATGAAAAGATAGTCCCGGGTGTTCCCATTTCAATAATGCATGGCTTTTTTTATTGACAGCACATTCCAAGGTCAATCCGTAACCTTTCCAGTCAATGCCTATTAATGCCTTCAGAAATGGCTCAGTGATTGAGCAAGGTACAAAATCCTTGAAACAAAGAACCTGTGTATCATGTGCAGTCATCAAAGTTAAACCAAAGTTGTAATCATAAGAAAAAAATGACAACCATTTGGGGTATTAAAAATATGGTCACGTAACAGATAGGACTCTTTGTTTATACAATAGTGAGTATTCAAATATATTTCCTACTCGGAAAACTTGGATGATACTTTCTATTCTAAAGCAAAAAAACGGGAAGAGGGGTGTAATAAGTCAAACAACCTCTGTATCAGAACATTGTGCTCCAAAGCAATTATTGGTTGGATTTGAAACTTCACTAATTACAATCGCTGCTTCCACTACCAGTTCGGTAGTTTTATGCTTGTCTTCACAAATCATTCCTCCCCCACACCATAGATTATCCCTACAAAGTTCGAAATTTGAAAGAAAAAAAAAATTTATACACACATCATAGGCTAGAAAAAGGCTTCTTCATATGCTATCAGGAAAATTTATTGGTTTTATAACAATCTAAAACCAGAGCAAGTTAAGTCTAACAACAAGTTGGCGTAAATCAATGTGACAAACTCGCCTGTTTGGGAAACAAGAATCACACTTCAAGCTGGATCCATGCCTTACTACATAATCCTCATGGCCCAATTTCAAATGATCCAGAGACGAGGCTGCAAAAGAGGAGCTTGAGGACAAGTTTTCCAGGATGACAGCATCATTACGTGATCCTGGAGTATCCTGGCCGTCGACCACAACTTCCATTGCAATATTCTTGTGAAATGGAAAAGCATATGAGTTTCTTTCGTGCTAATCCCTCGCAATAGAAAAGTAAGGTAATTTGCTATATAACTATTCATGTAGATTTTTTATTGTCTAAAGTGATTTTTTTATTTTATATATATTTTTTTAATTCAAGGTTTCTGTATGCGTATTTGTACATGGTAAATTACTAATATGATACCCTAGCTAAGTCATAGGTTGACCGAGTACATAACACGATGAGAGATATAATGTTGACAAAATCAGCCCTATTTAGATATACATTGATCAAAGTCGGATAAAGAGGACAATAAAATGCCGTTCTGTTAAAGAGATCTACTGATTTTTTTTTCAGCATACTATATTTGATGTGAACAGAGCAGCGAGTTCAACTTACTGGGATCTTTAAAATGAGAATCTGCAGGATAAAGCGGGATAAACTTGTGTAAGATATGTTACTAATGATTCAATAAAAACACCTTCAGAAATGTAAACTGCACAGTTGACTTGAAATACAAAAACCATTGATTTGAGATACTAAAGTGGTTGATATGAGATGGTACTAAGGGCTGTACAACACTAGTACAGGAAATAAGAAAACTAGAGAATTCAATGACTAAACTTCAAATTCTACTACAATGACGGGAGATGCTATTAGAAAATGAATAGTTAGCAATGTATGGCCTTCCAAGAGATCCACACGAACGGGTTCATCACAATCTAGTTAATGATAAAATGTAAAAACTAATGTTCTTACGATGGTTTCTTGAAGTTATATCTACCACAAATGAGACTCGAAAACTACATTGCATGTTTCGAGAATATAGAAGAGTATCCTAACACACTCTTAAACTTTCCATTAACCAAATTTAAAGGATGAATATCTTTTCAATCAAAGCTTCACTCACTTTCACTTTCTATCTCATCGAACTCACTCCAAATATTTGTTTTGGTTTATGGAATTTGGTTAGGATTTATACTTCCTCAATGGAAGATGAAACAATATGTAGAGAATATACAAACTTAAATTTTTAAAACCAAAAACAAAAAACCAAATGGTTATCAATTCAAAATGAGGCTCAAATAATTTATTTCCAATTTTTGGTTTGACAGAAGGTACGTGATAGTGCTGACTAATAGTTAACTGTATACAAATGCCCTCAGAATCCTCCTTAAGATACTATGGGTAAAGCCTGGCCTTCAAAGTGCTTTGAGTAATGGTAACAGTTACAACTCATGATAGAAGGTTTTGAAAACATGAGCAGTAGTCTACTATTACCCTTGACTCATCACAAGATAGACTCATTTTGTTATCTATGAAGAAGCTATTTAGCTAATTGCACGGCAGGGACACAAGTAAGCATTGTTCATAATGACATTCATTTTGGGAAAACAGCCACTAAAACCTTAGCATTGCAGCGAACAGGAGAACGAAGAGAAAATATATGAAAATATTAGTCTTCATAGATGAAATATTTCGAACCAACTATAGCTCTACTTTTGTAGTTGATAACATATAACTAATGAACATTGTTTATAAGCAGTAAATAGCTACATAATGCAAACAAAATAGTTAAGATTCAATCAAATGTTTTCCTGAGACAAGAGTTAGTAAAAGAGTCAGCAGTGAAGGAGAATGAGACCTTCTGAAAGAAGCAGTTGATCTCCCCCAGCAAAACGTCAACAGTTTCAGAAACAGACAAACACACTTCTGTTCCACTAATTAATTTATTAAAAAAAATAAAATAAATAAAGTTACCTCCTATTTCAAAAAAAAAAAAAAAAGTGACTAAAAAGTTAAAATGGTTTCATGCCTGAATTTGACACCATGCTTGATGTTTGAAGGTAGCCAAATAGGCTTCCTGGTAGTGACATTCTCTTTCAGATTCAACTGATAGCAAGTTATCTCATCATCACAAATATCTGTAATCTCTAACGAGACGTTAATAAATGTATAATTGGTACAAGATTGTAAAAAACAGAGTACAACTTCTGAGAGAAAACAACTCAAAATGTACATTAAATATGATAGAAAGGCTTGGAATTTGTGATAGAACAATTCATTTTCATCCATTAAGAATTCCATCTTCTTCCTCCTTCTTCTTCTTAATTTTTATTTTTATTTTTATTTTTTTTTTTTGTATCATCCGTTACCCACTAACTTATCTTACGCCTATGCTGCAATGTTTTAGCAATGATCTAGACATTCAGCAAACAGTAAGAAAAAGTATTGATGAATGATTAGGAAGGGATCCCAAACTCTAGGATACAACATTTGAATCTTCTTAGTTAACAAGAGCAATGTGCTCATGAACAAGAGATTATGTATTCGAATCACCTCACCCAACTGTTGTTAACTAAAAAAAAGCTATTGAATCTTTGTAAGAGGTGTAAAAAGATCTTATTAAGTTCTTCCCCGGATGATTAACTCAAACTAATGTAATTTTCTGAATATGGAACTTACTGGTCGTTCTCACAGAAACAAGTCCGTCTGCATAAATACCAGAAATGAATTAATACACATAACAATGGCGCGGTAGTCTAACCATAGTGCAAAGTATTGGACGACTTTTCAACACGAAGAAGATATAACCGAGATAACTACAGCAGACAAATAAAAATATGATAAATTATTGTTCGCTGAATGCAGCTTTTCAAGAGGATGACGGCAGCTTTGCTGTTTGAAGAAAGCTTCAGCTTAGTTTATTTGACTAAAAAGAAAGCATAAGAGAATCGTTTGTACAAAAAAACGGTAAGAAAGGCTACATGTGCTTAGGAAAACAATAAAAGATGCCTAATATGCATGAGCTACTCCAATGAATGTAACGCGGGCTAAGAAATCAATAAAATAGCAATACGAACTAGAAAGATTATTCAAAACATTGAATTCATTATGAAGTGCTTCCAGAAAGCTAGTGAAGCAGAGTCAACTACTCACCCCACGTGTCAGCAAGTATACCTTCAACGGGGCACTTCAAATCATGAAACTCCTCTACGCAGCTTCCAAGGCCAGTATCTGAAACTACGGTTACACAATTATCAAGTAAATTACTCCGATTCGTAGTTTTCTTAGTAAATTTCAAGGCCATGGTGCTTCATTCAAGTTCTTTGAATCAAACGTTACTGGCTGAGAACAGAATCGACGAAATGTTTGAAAAACCAAAAAAATTGAAAAGAACTTAAGAGATAACGAATAATTGGACTATCGCCGACAAGATGGAGCTCGGTAGATCACTCACCAGAAAGCCAAACTAGAGGAGGATTGGAAGAGGGAGAGCGTTGCAGAAGAACTGAGAGTCTGCAGAGTCGTTCGGAGCAGATGCATCTCCGAATTGCTGAAGAAATTAGCTGCAATATGCAAATTGAGGAAAAGATTTCTTAAAAATCACTCTAGTGCTTTGAGTCTGATCATCACGAGATTGAACTTACATGTAGGCAGAGGTCTTGAAGAGAACCAAATTCCATGGCTGCAGCTTTGAGAGAATAAAAAAACCAACTCCCGCGCTCCCGTAAAAGGAAATAAAAGAAACTTAAAAACTGTATCGTACCCCTTCATTCCTTGATCTTAGAGAAAGCCTATTTTTTAAACTAAATTTCAAATAAAATAGGATCATTTTTCTTCACTGGAAGTTAGGAAGTTAAAAGGAAAGTAATAACACTGCCACATTCTAGTAACTAGTCAAGGAAGGAATAAGGGAAAGAAAAAAAAAAAATCAAAGATAAATTTCCAAACAATAAAATTATTTATTGGCCCGAATACTCATTTAGGTTTAATGAGCTCTAATACCGACTTAGAAAGTGTGGACATCTATCTCAAGGATAGAACTCGTGGTGCTTTTTTATTTTTTTTGGAATTAAAACAGTTGGGGTGGAGATTCAAACTTGTGAAGTCATGTCCTCGGATATACATTGATGCGGCTGAATTATTGCTCGTGGCACTGATGTTGAACTAAATTAAACCAAACAATGAAACCACTGCGCTACCAACTATTTTCTCAATTCAAAAATAAATTTCAAGTCTACATAAAAGTAGACATTCTCTTAATTAGACATTTTCCTAGTTGTCCATATAAAAAAAATAATATTTACTTGGTCCTCTATATTTTATTTATTCACATTCTTTCCATTTTATATTGGTAAACTTTTAAATGTTCATTTTAATTTATACTCTCTCAAACTTATTCTATTTTTATTTCTTATCAAATGTTTAATATTAGCTTAACAACATTAAAAATTAGTCCCTCCCATTCATTAATTTAACGATCAATTTCAATTTTTTTTGGAAAGTTCAACCAGGAAAGCGAAGGAAGAAGTTTTGAATGTATTATTGAGAATTCAATAATGGAGAACTGTAATTAAAATTAAACACTTGAAAGTGTGAGAAGCAAAATAAAATCGATTTCAAAATTTTAAGATTAAAATTGGTCATTTGAAAATTCAATGACTAAAATTGAATAGTTGGAGAAATGGAGAACGCCTCAAGTTGCTGATTTAAAAATGAATAAGCTAGATTTTTTTTTTTTTTTTTTTGAGGTTACAAGACTCAAACCACAAATCGAACGGATGTGGTATGTATCTGACAATTGTATTCAAGAACCTATAGAGAGAATCTCTCTAGTCCTTCACAAGTGTGATTACAAAATGCTTGAAAGCTTCTAACTACCTTCATGTGTCATTCACACACGTGCATTCTCCCTTTCTAAATCACTTCTTATTTTTCATAGTATATACAATTATCGGCTTCGAAACCTCATCAATATCTGCCCCCTAAAGAGCCCCCTTGTCCTCAAGGTGGAAATCGGGAAATGCAGCTTGATATCTTCAGTCGCCTCCCAAGTCGCATCTTCCACTAGGTCGTCTTCCTACTGAACTAACACTTCTCGTGCTTTTCCTTCCTCCCATGTTTTCCGCATGCCTATAATGGGTTTGGGTCGAACCTCCACCTGTAAGTTGTTTCTCACCCAGTCTGGGGCTGGCAACACCATCATCGATGATCCAACTGCCTTGCGATGTACATAAATATGAAACACATGATGTATTCTGACCTTCTCAGGTAGCTTTAAATGATACGCCACACTCCCAACTCGTGCTAACAAATGATATGGGCCTATAAACTGCAGTGCTAGCTTCGAGTGTTTAAACTTTGCCAACGATGATTGGCGGGATGGTTGAAGCTTAATATACACCAATCTCCCACATAACCATGTACATCACGACGTTTTGTGTTTGCACAGTTTGTCATTATTTTTTAAGCTTGTAGCAAGGATGACCAGAGCGTTGCTAGCATCTTCTCACGATCACTTAGTAGGGAGTAGACAACTGCTAGATTACTCTTCCCACCGTCATAGTTCAACATGGGTGGAACCGCCCGCCCATAAACTGCCTCAAACGGAGTCATCCCAGCCTATATATGATATGGTGTATTATAACTGAACTCAGCCCATGAGATCCACTTGCACCACGAATTAGGTTGTGTCATGACAAAACAACGCAAATAAGATTCCAAGCAACAATTAACAACTTCAGTTTGTCCATCTGTTTGTGGGTGGTACGAGGTACTACAACGAAGTTTTGTTCCAGAAGCCTTGAACAATTCTTCCCAAAACAGACTAGTGAAAATTTTGTCTGTATAAAAAATAATGCTATTTGTGATCTAGTGTAAGCGCACTATCTCCTTAATAAACACATGTGCCACTGAAAGAGACATATACAAATGTCGTATCGTGATAAAATGTATATACTTTGTCAAGCGATCAGCCACAACCAAAATTGTGCAAATCCTTATGATTTCGGAAGGCCCTTAATAAATTCCATTGATACATCCTCTCATATCCTTTCGGGAATCGGCAAAGGCTGTGAGGACAATGATAAGTGTTTCGCCTGCATACATATTTCACATTCAGTCACAAAGAACCTCACCCGAGCTTTCATCCTTGACCAATATAGTTCATAGGCTAATCTCTGATAAGTTTTTAAGGACTCAAAGTGTCCTCCTGCAGCTCTCGCAAGAAATTCCAACAACAATAGTGGAATGATAGCTGAGTTCGGTGGCAAGGCTATTCTTCCTTTATAGCACAACACCCCATTGATCACGGCATACCCTTTCAGAGCTGGATCTCATGCTACTAAGGCCGAGACAATGCTCATTAAATGAGGATCGTCTTTCACCTGTTGCACAAATACATTCGTGTTAATGCTCAACACCCAACTTAACATTCCAAACTCACAAGTGATAGACATTCGTGAAAGGTCATCTTCCGACCCTTTCTTTTACTCAATGTGAAAATCATACGCCATGAGTTACAAGATCCAACATTGATAATCTCCATCAATAACTCGTTGTTCTAATAGGAACTTAAGGCTTTTCTGGTCCGTTCGCACGACAAAATGATGCCCCAATAGATAGACATGCTATCCCTGAACTGCAAACACAATGACCATCAAATCTTGTTCATACAACGATTCAACGGGGTGAGTAGTCAGTAGTGCTCTACTAAAATAGGCTATCGGCTGCCCTTCTTGCATCAATACCGCTCTGACTCCACCTAAAGCGTCTGTCTGTACTATAAATGATTTCAAAAAATCTGGCAATCGAAGCACTGACACGCTGCTCATGACATGTTTAACCTCTGGAAGGATTCCTCAGCTTCTGCTCCCTATTAAAACTTTCCCTTTTTAAGCAGCTGGGTTAAGGGAAAAGCTTATGTCCCATAATTTTCCACAAAGCGTCTATAATACCCCCATAAATCCCAAAAAGCCACGAAGTTCTTCAATAGTTTTTTGACTAGGCCATTGGATCATAGACTCAATCTTAGTCGGATCCGCTGATACTCCTTCTGACGTAATTAAATGGCATAAGTACTCGATACGACCCAACCCAAACTGGCATTTCTTTGCATTAGCCACAAAAGCATAAGTCTGTAGAGCTTCAAAAACTGTTGTTAAGTGCTCAATGTGTCCAGTCATTGATAAACTATATATCAGGAAGTTGTCAAAGAATACTTATGCAAACTTTCTCAAGAACGACCGCAGAACTTCATTCATTACCGACTGAAAGGTAGCCGACACATTCTTCAATCCAAACGACATTACTAAGAACTCGTAATGTCCCTCATGGGTTCTGAAGGCTGTTTTGTGAATGTCGACCGGTTTGACTCGAATTTGATGGTATCCCGCCTTAAGATCAGTCTTTAAGAACACCTCTGCACGATGTAACTCGTCTAGTAACTCATCCACCAGCGGAATGGAATACTTATCTAGAACGATCGCCTGATTTAAGGCTCTGTAATCTACACAAAATCTCCAGCTTGCATCCTTCTTCCAAACTAGTAGTATCGGGCTCGAAAATGAACTTGTACTCGGGTGCATAATCCTAGCTAACAACATTTCTCGCACCAACTTTTCAATCTCATTCTTCTAATACTAGGGATATCTATACGACCTCACACTTATAGCTTCTTTTCCTGTATACAACTCGATCGCATGGTCATAGTTTCGTTTTGGTGGCAACGCAGCCAATGACTAAAAAATGAGAGCATATTGCTTAAAAAATGGCACAGTACATGTGATAAGTCTCACATGCCCCTGGTCATAAGCAACCCTTGATCTTTAGGTCGTAAGGATTTCATCATAGATTTCAACGAGACCGGTGCCTTGACTAACTCTAGATCTCCTTGTAACTCTGCATTCCAAGATCCTATCACAAAACACATTTGTAATGATCTGTAGTTAAATTCCACCTTTCCCAACATCTATAACCAAGCTACTCCCAGGATGACATCCGCGCTTCCCAGAGGCAAGGGTAAGAAATCATTAATAATTTTTAACTCCTCCAATTACAACTCCACTCCCTTACACACCCCTTGTAAGACCCGATCCAATCTTTGAGTCTAAACCTAGGTCTTTTACCCTAATGCATGAGTTTTCAACACTAGATGACGTGGGCATGTCCTTAAAACAGAACTTTCAAATAAAAGATTTAACTGTCATTAAGTTTCAAAATCTCTAAAAACATATTATGGGTACCCGAGTAAAAATCCAAAACATAACACCATTTAAGTACCAAAAGAATACACATGCCCTGAAAATATGCTGAAGGAACATAAGGAAAATAAATAGTAAAGAGTGCAACGGTGCCCATGGTCAAATCCAGCTCGATCGTCCATCCTGGTACAAGCCTGTCATACCTGTGGAATTTCACAACGGAAAGGGTGAGTTTGTGAAAACTCAGTAAGGATCCCTAACCCGTGATTAGACATGAATATATCCAAAATATATTGTCAACAATAATAAATAGAACATCATTCTCTACAATATATCAATCAAAGGGTACATAGACCCAAGCTTCAGTAAATCATACATGTTAATCAATGTCCCATATGGGACGTGTCAAAGCACTCACCCAAACCGAGTATTGTCCCCTATGGGACGACGGTGACAATGCACGCACAAAATACAAGTCTTGTCTCCTATGAGATGGCGGTGTCAATGCACACACCCTAATCCGAGTCTTGTCCCCAATAGGACGGCGGTGTCAATACACTCACAAAAAACGAGGCTTATCCCCTATGGGACAGCGGTGTCAATACACACACTAGAAACGAGGCTTATCCCACATGGGACGGCGGTGTCAATACACACACTAGAAACGAGGCTTGTCCCCTATGGGATAGTGGTGTCAATACACGCACCAGAAACGATACTTGTCCCCTATGGAACGGCGGTGTCAATGCACGCACCAAGAACGGTACTTGTCCCCTATGGGACGACGATGTCAATGCACGCACCAAGATAATACGGTTCTACTAGATTACTCATCAATTAGGTCCTCAATGGGACGACGGTGTAGTCTAGTTCGCTATGGAACATCCCGACCTATCACGCACCTTAAACATTAACATCATATCCTATGAACATCACCAAGTATCAATACATCATCACAAAACACACAACCAGATATAAACCTATCTGTTCAGTTCTATCTCAATAATCATGAGTATGTCTGTCTTTGAAATAGCATAACAACATCAAACAAGCAGCAAACCATATAAGCATCATCAAGAAACAGTTCATCATCACAATTTCAGATAATCGCATATTCATATATAATTACATGTTCAATTTCATCCCAAACCAAACATCACAATTCATACAAACATCAGTCAATTAAGCAATCATCACATCATACATCATAAATCGATACATTCATGTATTAAACCACAGGAGCTCGAGTTGATGATATGTTTTCCTTACCTTAAGCGATCTCACGAGCGAGCTTCTACGCTCCAAGCCAACATTCGGTGAAGGTTAGCTCACGAATGGAGTCCTAACAATTTAACGGGTCAAAACTAGCACTTTAAACTCTCGAAAATGGATTCAGGACGTCAAAATTAGCAAAGATGACCTAACTTTGAAAAAAGTGTTTTTGGGACCCGGGCCCGGTCAACTCGGTTGACCGGTCAAAGATGGTCAAACAGGTCAAGGGTGGGTCGAGGGTTCATACTTTTCAAGAACATGACTTAAGTTCAATTTACAAGGTTAAATAAACACTAAATTTCAATGAGTCAAGGAAAAGTCAACACTTTACAATTTTAACAAAGATGAGTTCAACTTAGTTGACTGAGTCAACTCAATCAACTTCTTCTCCTACATTCCAACAATGGAGTTTATAACAAGATTCTAAGTTTTAAGAATGGGTTTACTCATTACAACATCATACTTAACTTCAAAGGAACAAATAGATTCGTTAATGGTCACCAACATTTTTCTTATTAATCAAAAGATTAGCTACAACAACCAAAGGTAACAAAAAGTACAACAAAATCAACAAGGAGCCTCACCAACGAGGTGGAAACCGGTGAGAACGGCGAATCTCGGCGTCGACTTTTGGCGAGCTAAGTCATTCACGACGACCTAAGCGTGTGACCGAATCGATGATGTTCATGGGCAGTGACGGCTTGAAATTTCAGCCATGAAAGAGCTTGGTCTTGGATGAGAGCTTGAAGAAGATGAAAAGTGGTTGGTGTGATTTCTATGCTGGAGAGAGAAAGTGATAAGACTTGATAGATTAGGTTAAAAGTTGAAAATGGGTTGTTTGTTTTGAGTCGTTATGGAAAGTAAGATTTGACACAATGGGTGTTTGGAATGAGTTTAGGCTAGCCTCATTTGGAATTTCTCATAAACTTATTTATATAAACAAGCATTTAATCAATTATCTTTTAATTTAAGCCACTAAATAAAATCAATTAATATTTACTTAAAATCTTGGGATGCTTATTCAATTAATTATTATAAGAAAAATAAATTATTCTTCATTTAAATTAATACCTAAAATAAAAGTAAAGATTGTAAAATCATTCGGCTATGGATTAAATCAAATTTTAGCTAATAGGAAATTTTGGATTGTTACACCCCTGCAGCACGTACCGAATCCCCTATGCCCAAAACTATTTTGTAGTCACTAGAAGGTTCAATAGGCAAACCTCACTATCAATGAGAACCACTACCTCCATGCCTTTTATTTTGCCATTGACCTTCAACGTCCTCGGAGAGCTCACCCCACCAATGCCATTTCATGCTCACTCCCTAGGACATCAACATCCTTATCCCTAAGAGACACATCTGGTGAGTAATTCATCTCCTCCATTTCCACCCCAGGCGTCTCATCTCGCACCACTAACAGTTGCACAACTTGTAATTCTTTCCTCTTACAATGGTGCCCAGGCACTAACTTTTCGTCACAACGAAAACATAGCCCATTATCCTTTCTGGTTCGTATCTCACTGTCAGTTGACTGTTTGAACAGAATCTTAGCTCCCGAGGTCAACGCACTCACAGTAGTGAACGAGCTCGTAGCGGCTTGGTTAGGGGTAATGTGAAGGAACATAAATTCGAATTTTTCGAACTACTCGTGCCTGAAATAGAGTTCCTTGCTCTGGATTTTCCCCAATTGGCTGCACACCACCCACCTTCTTCTTAGCCTGCACCGATAAATCATCCTCAATGAGCTGCGACATAAGTATTTTAGCTTTAATCCCAATAGGTCTTCAACTTACGCATCTCACTTTGAATTTCTTCATTGAGCCTACTTTCGTACGTTCCCTCCAAGACACTGTCACTGACATCACCCATCCCAGCAGCGTAACTTTCGAACAAACATCGATATTCTTTCACTATTCCCTCTTGTTGCAAACTCATCAACCTGGCATAACGATTCACTGGCAGCCATAGGTTGAAACCGTTCAAGAAAAAGCCATCAAAACTCTGCCCACGAACGAATAGAAGCTCGGTCCTCCTCATACTGGTGCCACTCTAAGGCCTCCCCCTTCAGACACATAACTGCCGCATCCAGTTTGTTGTTTTCCGACAACCTATTCACCTAGAAGTATCGTTCAACACGATGTAACCATCTCATAGGGTCCTCGTCGTCCAATCCCTTGAAAATTGGCACCTCAAGTTTCCTGAGTTGCATATCATACAAAGGAACTTCATTACCCGCGTAATCGGTCCTCCTGGCAGCGGTTGCATTCTCACTACGTACATTGGCACAGCCCGGTGCCATAGGTTCTCCCCGACACCTCCCATACGATCCCACGCCGCCCATCACGGTGCCTATAGGATCGCGTCTCATCCTCTCACATGTCGCTCACCCTCAACTCGCGCTCACTAGGCGCCATCACCCGTCGCCCACCGCGCATCAACACTTTGTCAGGCGCCCCATCTTCCCGATCCACCCCACAGCCCTAACCAATTCTCCCCGCGCCACACATTCTGCCCAATCGCACACCACTCGCCTTGCATTTCCACGTGCCTATTATTCACGGGCGCATCACCAGACTCAACGCTGCTCAAAATTCTACTCTCCTCGGCGCTAAAACTCCCGTCGCATCGTCCCACTCATCGCCTCACACATTGCCTAACCAATCGCCAAAATTCCCGCTCTCGTCACCCTGTCCTCCTCGCCGCCTAACCTCCGCGCGATTCCTCGACGTGCCACATATCGTCGCGTATTCCTCCTCGCAAGGCAAACTCCCGCGACAACCCTTCGACATTCACTTCGATCGCACCCACCTCACGTGCAAAATCCTCATAGGGTGCTCGATCTTCAGCAAACAACTCCGATGATTCTTTAAGAACCGGCCCAGAATTAAGATTTTCGGCTAATTTATTCCCTTTTTCAATCGCACCCATCTCCGCCAGTTACTGAGACAGCAGTGCTCGGATCTCCTCCTTGAACAACTCCAATTTTCGATCCCAACGTTCCTCTGCCGCCATTCGATTTTCTTTGGCAATTACGAATTGCGATTTCATCTCTACCTTGAGATCTTGCTGCTTCGACCACCACTCCACGATGTTTTCATCCAACACTATGATGTGTGAATCCATTTTACCAACCATACCCGAACAAAACCAACCCTGATACCAAATTGGTATGAATCTGACCAATTGTATTCAAGAACCTCTAGAGAAAATCTCTCTAGTCCCTCACAAGTGTGATTACAACTCAAAACGCTTGAAAGCTTCTAGCTATCTTATTTGTCCTATTTGTAGTTTTCCCTTACTTTACAAACTACTGCTACTCACATGTGTCATTCACAAATGTGTACTCCCCCTTTCTAAATCATTTCTTATTTCTCCTAGTTTATACAATTATTGACTTCTGAGCCTCATCGGGATGCTAATGCATCTCTAATGTCCACTGAACTATACTTGTTGTGGTAAATGAGTCTGTTGTACATCACGATAAAAGGAAAAGTGGGATTGGCTGTCATTATTAATGGTCGTGTCGGAAATTTTATGGTAACAGAAGTAAGCTTTGTGTCGATCAGACAGTAATGACACTGATAATGAGACTGAAATTGACATTTTGTGTATGAGTTGATAGACATTCAAATTGATGGCAACTCCTTGTAGATAAAGATGCATGGACTTTTCCATGACATCTCAATGTGTTCTATTATAGAAAATTAGATCCTAATGAGTTAATTTTTAATTTCAAAAAGATTTATTTTACTCCAAGAATTAATAAATGAAGGTGGAAGACTCAAACTCATGACCCTCATGACTTCGATCGGTTGAACGCATAATAATGCCATTAACCTATTGTTATGGTTGACTTAAAATCAAATTCTTATATAAGATTACAAGAATACAAATCAACCGTTTTATTTCAAATATTTTTATAATGACAATGTTTGGAGTTTAGAAAATTTGAACTTATTTGCCAATAATTCGAACTAATTTAATTATTAGAGTTAATGTGCTGCTATCACAAATAATCGTTCTTTACAGATTGAAATTAGTTAATCTTCTATCTAATTTCTTAAGTGCATAATAATCTCACTCTACACCTAGCTAGGGGTCCTTAACCAAGATCAAGAAACTTTGTTGATCTCCTTTGCTCCCACTATTCTTTATAGATGAGCGTACAAAACTACAGGAAAAAGTGGACTGTTTTCTTCTTCCTAATAATGGAAAGAGGTTTTATCATTCAAAGCGAAAGCTCCCACGAGACGAATAGCTGGAAAAAGTCATGAAAAAAACTGTTATATGTAGTATACACATTCATTTGGTAGCAAGAAACTTTATTTTTTTTATTCAACAACGCTTAAGAATGGAGTAATTAGAACTAGTAATCTCTTAGTTCTAAATTATACGACATACCACTAGAGTTAAGCTCTTGTTGGCGCATCAAGAAGCCTCCTAGTCCTACGACATTGCTTCACATTTCTCTTACGCATTGCCCATCTTTCTTTAATATCACCAACGCTATCTAATAAGTCGCCATCACACATTCTCTGAGAAATTTCAATCTCCTTGTTCAAACCTTCACCTTTCACATCTCCCCTTGTCCTTTCAGCTTCAGCCAGCAGATCAAGAATGAGCATTTCAGTGGTTTTCGTGGTTATTCCACGCAGATACCACGAGATGGGCGGTGGTGGAACAATGGCCGGCTGGATCAGCTGTTCAAGGCTCACCCTTGAGCCAACTCTTCCCTTGCCCTTCGTACAAGCATTATAATCTCCCAAATTCTTTGGTTTTAACGGAAAGCACATTCTTTCATCAACAAATAGAGGCTCCACTCTCCAGCAGCCTTCAAATCTCTTCATAAATCCAGCTTCCAATTGCTTGAATTTCATCTAAGAACATTGAATACGTCATTAGAAATAAGAAACTTCATTTAAATCAATCTTTCACTGTGAGGCTGATGCATGGACTCATCATCCAAGTCACAACCAGACATTTAAATCAATCTTTCACTGTGAGGCTGATGCATGGACTCATCATCCAAGTCACAACCAGTATGTGTATCAACACATTGAATAAAATTTCAAGTTGGAGCACTAATATCTATCAGTATCAATACTCAGTTGTACTCATTTCTCTTTAACAGATTAGTTTGGTTGTTAGGATAAATATACAGTTCTTTTTTAACAGATTAGTTTGGTTGTTAGGATAAATATACAGTTTTTTTTAAGTACACACCTTAATTAGGAACTACCATGGTCAGTTCATAGTTGTACTTATTTAAAAGGAATGATTAATAAAAGAAAATGAGTGTTCGGAAAAAATATTACAAGATTTACACGCTACGACGCTACCTCCTAAAATTCTTTAGTCTTGTCAATGGCGAACAGAGAATGAGCTTCCGGCAATGATCTGACAAATCTACAGTTGTAATCTATTTCACATGCATTCCCGCCTTGGAGCTACTTTCATTTTAGTTACCCAACCTATTTTTGGTGCTGAAACTTACAATTCTGGGTGAAAAGCAATTTTCATTGCCCTTTATGGTAGGAACAAAAATAGCCACCTTACAAGTGAAATAAAAAAAAAAACTAGTGAGAGAAATCACAGGTTGCCTCGAAGTCTAACAATGATACAATAGCATCATGGATAATCAATTTCGTCTCTTGTTGCGAGCATTACAAAGGGTCTATTAAAGAAATTTGGAACGAGTTAGTTGAACGTTTAAAAGAGAGTAATGGGCCACAAATTTATCACTTACACAAAGAATAGTTACAACTGTGCATGAAAGTTGATTGATCGAGGAGTGTTTCACAAGGATGAAGTCCATTCGGCAGGATTTGTGCGAAGTTCGTCCCTAAGAAGAGTGCCCTTGTGGAGCTAAAAACCCCTTCATACACATTCGCAATCGAAATACACAATGATATTTCTCATGGGTTTGAGTGATTCCTTAGTGATAGTACGTAGTCAGATTCTTTTAGTGGAACCATTACAATCTATCAGCAAGAAGTTTGCACTTATTACAAGAAGAGAGAACTATTTGTTGATCAGACTCCTCCCATTTTGGATTCAATTTCCCTTGTTCCTTAAAAGGCAAAAAAAGGTTTAGTAACTCCCTGTCGCAAGAAAGAACGACCTTATTGTACACATTGTCACTGAATCAGGCTTACCATTGATAAATGTTACAAAATACATGGTTATCCACCATGCTATAAGACTCGAAAGTCAAGTACTCAGAATACTGCTATGCTACTACTCCGGCTACATCGAATGCATTGAAAATACTTCACAATTCTTGAGCTGTCTCAATACAATTCAATGTGCTCAGTGTCACGATCCAACTTCGTTGTCGTTGCAAAGCGATTGTCAGACACCTGCTCTAACCCGACGAGAAAGTCAGCCAAACGAAAATTGCAGAGCGGGTGGCACAACAGGTGCAACCTCTATCACGGGTCTTGTGAAAAAGTTTTCGAAACAGAGAGGAAGAAGGTTTTGAAATACGTTTTGTCTTTGAAATTTATATGACAAGATATAATAAGGGACACAACAACTAGCTTGTATTCATCATATAATAGCTTAGTAAGAGGAAAGCTTCAAAGTCATACCCCCCTATAATACATTTTGGACCAGAATTGATGTGGCAGACTTGAACATCAAAATGGCGAGAAGTCATACGACTCCAAAACATAAAGGAAGTAACAATAACATGAAAAGTAAATCCTATAATACGAAAGCATGATAAAAAGGGGTCTAGAGGTTCATGCAGCCATGTGCAACACGCACTGGACAAGCAAGACCGTGACATTCTCCCCCACTTAAGATGTTGACGGCCTCGTCAACCAACTATACTCGAACTCAGTGACTATTCGAGGACTTACCATTTGTTCTTGCAGTTCCATCGAACTTCAGTGTTAGCCACTCTTCGCCAGTCTTCAAGAAACTTCTGCAGGCTTGGACTCTTGATGTCGGTTTGGTCTGTCTCTTCAACTAAGACTTCAAAGGCATTGCGTAGAGGAATCGGCAGACTGCTCACTTCAGAAGGGCGCCGCCTCGGGCTGACCCTTTCGCTTGTGCGCATGGGCGCATCGTCGGGGAACTTCAGCCCCGTCACAGACTTCTGTCTTCTGTCCTTGGAGGGAGACTTCTCGACTCGAGACCAGTTGTCTCGGCCATCGCTGGGCCCCGTTTTCATCTGGAGGGCCGACATCAAGCGCATGCTACTTGGGTGCTTCATCTTGGTCTTCACGGTTGTGGGGCTGGACTCGGTGATGACTAAACATTCAGTGAGCGGTATAGAAATGACGTTGTGCTTGAGAAGGAACTCCATCCCAATATGACATCAAAGTCATCCATCTTAACTATCACAAAATCAACTTTGCCGGTCCAATCTCCCAACTTGACACTTGCGCTCTTCGCAAGTCCTGACAAGGATAGGGCTGCAGAATTGACGGCTTTCATCCGTCCTTCATCCTTATGTCAACTTACATTCAGACGTCTTGCTTCTATTTCAAACTTAAAATTGTGGGTGGCCCTGGAGTCAACCATAGTGCTTTTTGCTGCCTAATGTTTATCCATGCATCGACATACATAAGGCCTTTGCTTGATAGCTCCTTTGGCTTAGTGACACTCTTTTGCAAGGACGATAGATACTTGAGCGCACCGACGTGAGGGTTTTCCCTTTCTTCCTCTTCGAGGGCTATTAGTTGCACCATTTTGGCTTTGTCTTCCTCTTCGGCCCTGTCTTTTCCTCAAGTGACGCTCGCAGAGAATTGAGGGCTGGTCGGTTAGGACATTCAGTTACTTTATGAGGCCTTTGCAGAGAAAACAACTGAGAGACCCTCGATTATAGCCAGTCAGCTAAGAAGGTCCTCGCCTTGTTCTCGATGGTGACCCTTGTTCTTTGCTTGTCCCTGACCGGCCTGCTCCCCCACTATTGGGAGAATTAGGGCGGTTGTTCTAGTATCTCGTCGCTCTGGATCTATTTCCTTTCTTGTAATACTACTGTTTCTATATGGCATAGTAGATTATGACACTTATCTTTTACAAGATTAGATCTCACAAAGAATGAACTCAATTTTACTGGTCCATTGTCCTATTTGTTCCTTAGCAAAGCAAAGACATTAAAGCTTTCCATTCAATAATAAAATCGCTGCCAATATTTTTATGTGATCCACTGTGATATTTGAGGACCATTTAGAGTACCTACTTGTGTTGGTTTTTGTTATTTCTGGACTATTGTTGAAAATTGTTCACAATACACCTACGTATATATCATGCAATCCAAGTCTGATGTCTTAAATATCATCCCAAGGTTTCTCAAGTTGATTCACACTCGATTTTCCAAGACAATTAAGGTTTTTTGATCGGATAATGCCCCTAGACTACAGTTTTTTCATGTTTTTTTTTGGATCCACTAGTGCTCTTCCTCAATTCTCACGTGTCTAACGACCTCAACAAAACTTAGTAGTTGAAAGGAAACATCAAAACTTTCTTAATGTAGCACTTTGTATTTTCGGTCCAAGGTGCCCACACGTTTTTGGGGAGATTGCATTCTCACTACAACTCACCTTGCTAATCATGTTCTTATGTCTCTGCTGGCTAACCAAACACCATGTTTCATACTTCATTAAACAAATCTTGTTTATATTTACCTGCATACTTTTGGTTGTCTGCGTTATGTATCTACCTTCATGCCAATCGTTCCTTATTTGATCCAAGGGCATCGGCATGTGTGAACATTGGCTATCCAGCTGGTTATAAAAGACATATATGGTGTACGAATTGGCCAAACAACAAGTCCTTATATCATGAGACGTCAAGTTCTTTGAAAAATCCTTTCTTTTTCGTAAGCAACCGTTGCTTAGATGAGGAGATTATTTACATTTTTCCTGACTTCGTCCCCCCATCTGGGTCTTGATTCTAGCCTTTCTCCTTCAGTTTCTGCTCCTTTTGAAGATGATGCAGTAGCCTTCACTAAACAACCTCTTACAGATCCTACTACCCCTACCCCTATTGGCCAAGCTCCTTTTCCTGCTGATGTTGATCTCCTTGAACAGAACCCACCCAATACTATGGCCCCTCTTTTTTGGAAATGTCTCATACCATTCCAACTCTAACAAACACCACTGGCCTTGATCAAGCTCATGTTCTTACTCCCATTACGACAGATGTTGTTCCTCTCTTTCAACCATTTGTTGTTCATGTTGATATTGATAATAACGTTCCTACTGAGCATGGACCTTTGAGAAAGTCAACATGTGCTCACCTGGTTTCCTTCAAGCATATCATTGCCATATACTACATAATTCATCACATACTTCATCCTTATAATAACATCATCTATACCCTTGGACATTCTGATAGGATCCAAATAAGGTAGTTATACAACAACTACTTAGTTAGGAGGTTAATTGGTTAGTTGGTTAGTTGT
>JBBMEG010000015.1:11743267-11758590 GCA_037832605.1 Cyclanthera cordifolia
CTTTTCCACATAATTGGATATACAAATTGATCATTGACTCTTAAAGAGAGGGGACCCTTTGATAGATTCTATCACATTCCTTACCCCTTGCAGCATCATTTATCATATGATCGTTTGTCCCCTACTTAACACACATTTGGGCTTAACATATCCAGCAATTTTGAACCTTCCTTTTATCACAAGCAGCAAGGTTCCCTTGTATGCGACTCACCAAGGATGAAGATAAAAGCTGTTAAGTTCCTTTGTATGCCACTATGGATGAAAAGATTCAGACCATAGAACACACACGAACATGGTCAGTTGTTCCTTTACCTGTTGGTTGCCATACTACTAGTTGTAAATGAGTGTATAAATTGAAGGAAAGGCAGGCTTGTAGCTAAAAGGTATAATCATCTTGAAGGTGCTGATATGGGTACCTTTTCACTGATTTCTAATGCGGTTACTATCAAGTTGTGTTCTTCGCACTTGTTGCTTAGATGGATGTTAGTAATGCTTTTCTCAACGAAGATCTTTTCAAAGTGGTGTATATGCATCTTCCTAAGGGATATTACTATGATTCTTTGTCAAGTAGCAAGAGCCCTTTGATTTGTCGTCCCAATAAATCCATTTATGACTTGAAACAGGCAGCACATGACACCAATGATTTTCAAAATTTTCAAGTGAATTACTTGCTAATGGTTTCTACCAATCCAAGGCTGACTATTCATTTTTCACGAGAGACAAGTGTTCTTTTATTGCACACCTTGTGTATGTAGATGTATATTCTCCTTGTTAGACCTTCTACATTCATTGTTGATCAAGTTATAACCATTCTTAAGCAAGAAGTCTTATTAGCGGATTGGTGTTGCTTAATACTTTCTAAGCTTTGAAATTTTCAAGTCCATACCGGTAATCTTTCATATTATATTTCCCAAAGTACTATCTTCAGCTCCTAGATGATTATGGAGTTCTTGCTTCCAAACCGGTTTATCAACTAATGCAACTTCACAATCATTTAACCGCTGCAGATAGCGAATTGTTGGCTGATTGCTAACCTTCCAAATCACTAGACCAGATATTAGTTATGTTGCCATGTTTTAAGGCACTTTGTTTCATTCCTACATTATTTTCATCAGCAAGGCAAGATGTAACTGCTTCGTTACCTTAAAACAGTGCAGGACAGGAATTTTTTCTCTGATCATCTACTCTTCTGCAGCTTAAAGCTTATGTAAATTCTGATCTGACTATGGCCCATGCCCAGACACACGCAAGTCAATCTCCTTGAAGACTCTTTATTATCCTGGGAATAGATAAAGCAGGAAACTGCATCTCATTCTTCGGCCCGAAGGTGTACATGGTCCGGGTTGGGTTAGGGGAATTTTTAGGACCAACCCAAAGTTTCGGGTTGGTCATTTCTCCAACCTATTCAACCCTATGCATTAGAGTAACTCAATCCAACACAATCCTATATTTTTGGGTTGGGTTCTCGAGTTTTGTTAATCTCTCATTCCTCAATAAAACAACTCTATTCTTACTCCATAAATATACAAACAAATGAATACAAGATAGATGATACTATACGTGTATCAAGATTACCTATTTTATTAATGCATGTTATTTATCAATATGTTAAGAATATATCTTATTAATTGATTTCTCTTCTCAAAGACATACATATATGTATATGTATATATTATTCTTTAGTTCGAGTTGGGTTGGGCTTAACGAGCCAAAAATTGGTCAACCCTAAGACCAACCCGACCCAATGAAAGTAAGAAAATCATAACCCAACCCTTACGGTTTAGGTTGGGTAATCCGGGTTGGTTGGTTCTTTTGTACACTCCTAGTTCGGCCAAAGCAAAATACCAAGCCCTTGCTACTGTTTCTAGTGAGCTCACTTGGTTGTGCTAGTGTCCAGACACACACAAATCTACCGCTGGCTTTTGAATCTTCCTTGAATACTCTTTATTATCCTGAACATCGAAAAAGCAAGAAACTATATCCAGTTCTTCGACCGAAGCAAAATATTGAGCCCTTGCTACTGTTACTGGTGAACTTACTTGGTTGTGCAATGTTGTTGATTTCTGGTTCACTTCCCTACTCCCCGCCTTTGTGCACTCCCCAACCAAGCTGCTATGGCAATCACATCAACGTACAAAACACATGAGATAGATTTCCATTTCATTCATGAGAAACTTGAACAAGGTGCGTTGAAGTTTCTTCCAATTAGAACGACATCCTAACTCACTGATATGGTTACTAAGCCCCTCCCTTCTCTAGCCATTCAATAATCCATTTCCATGACGTGTATTTTGGATGTTTTTATTAGAGGTGTACAAAGAATTGATAATCCGAGTAACCCGAATAACCCAACCCAAAATATACGAGTAGGGTTTGGTTGAAGTACTATTATTTTTATTTATTTTTTTAATACATCGATGATGGGTTGAGGTTAAAAAATCGATAAAATCGGTTATTTGTCCACATTTTTTGGATTCTTCATTTTATTTTAACCTCCTAATTTAATTTAAACCGAAGTACTTGACCCAACACAACCTGAAAATATCGGGTTGAGATGTGTCTATAAATGGGTTGGGTTGGAAAATTGACCAAGCCGAATTTTGGGTTGATCAACAAATTTCCATCAACCCAAACCAACCTAACCATATACACCCCTAGATTTTATAGGCCAATCTTGAAGGGGATATATCAGTATCAATACTATTCTGTTGTACTCATTTATCTTTAAACAGATTAGTAAGTTGATTAGTTTTGGTATTAGGATAACTATACAACTTAGTTATAGAACTACCATGGTTGGTTGTTGTTGCCGTACTGCCTTTGTAAGAGAAATGATTAATAAAAGGAGATAAGTATTTTCTTCTCACATTGATAATATCACGCGTTGAACAAGCAAATATTCAAATAAAGAACTGCTAAAAGTGGATATGCAATTTCATACTTGCACTAAAACCAAGAATCTGTTTCCTACTATAAAATATCCTAGAAATAGTCAGTAAGTTGTTCTCCGAGTTGACTAACAAAAGAAAAGATGTCAGTGCTTACTGTGTGATCTGCTCTATTTTGATCTACTAGAACATGAACTGAAATGGTCCCTGACCACCAAAGAAATCTCCACAAAGCTGCTTGCTCCAGCTCAACCACTTGCCTTGAACCTTCATCGATTAGAACTTTTCTAGATATCACCTCCTGAAACAGACATTAATCTTCTTAACGCAGCACATATTATTTACTGACAACAACAACCTTAACTGATTTGATTTTTATAAGTGTCATGTATTTTGGCATGTAGCTGATTACCGACCACCTACTTAAGTAATAATTTTCTATAGGTTTCCTTGTCAACAATTGTCCTGCGAAAATAGTCGATGTGTGCATAAGATGACACTCACATATATTAAAAAAAAGTTTTGTGATTTTGTATAGCATAGATTTTTTGTTCAAGTGTCCATCAGAAGGCTCTAGACTATAGCTTGTATTCCTTCTCTTGTTTTGTGGTTTATAAATAATGTAGTCTAAAACTTGCTAGTTTTGATGGGAAGCATTATGTGAAAATTTAAATATTACTTAGAGACAATTTCATGAATCGTATTTATAATAAACAAACCACAAATGATGAAATTATCTTTCTAAGAGATGTTTTGAAAAAACTAAGTTTTCAGACTAACCAAACAAAATTTACACTGAATAAGACATATCTCATCATTATAGTTGCATAAACTTAAATGGAATTCAAGCAATATTTAAATTACACTTGTCAAGCCAGCCAACATTTTTGATGTGTAATAAAGTAAGGTAGTATAAATGTGAATTCTTACCATCAATAAATATTGAGTGGAATGAGTGTGACTAAAATCAAGAGAGAAAAGCCTGAAACTTTAAATGAAAATGTGTAGCTTACTTTAATATTCTTGAAGACTCTCTTGTTGTCAGGGTCTGTCACAATATTATAAACAGCATCTGGAGGCAAACCAACATCAACCTTTACATTGAGTCTGCTAAGGGTATCTTTTGGAACACTGACCTGCAAAGAGCCTCAATTGAACTCAATCAACCTCTGTATATATCTCTTTTGAGTTCTGAGAAATAGCTTATGCTGGCGCCTGATGCATTTGTTTGTTACTAACCACCACTTACAATATATCTTCTAGTTTAGGTTTTCAGATGTATTAATGCTACAGCTTAATTCATGCAATCAGTTACAAAGCCAGAATACAGAAACTATGTGCTTGTCTATAGTACACTAAAGTTCTGTTAATTTGCCCCTTAATATAGTCCAACAAATATCAAGTCTAAAATGGAAAGCATGTCCTTCTATAATATTGCACCTTTATTTGCGGAGGTTTATCCATCCATGAAGGGTTCTCTCTCCATGCCTGCAGTTGCTTCTCCACATCAAACTCCCAGGATGTAAGAGATCCCTTCTTCTCCCGGCTAGTGAATGGGCTCATTGACGTTAATTTCTGACCATCATTTGCCAATCTCTTAAGCTGAGGCTGCAACCAAAAGTAAACAAATAAATATAATAAAAATAGAGAAGTGAGAGAACTTCCAATAAGAGATTTGACATGAATTCCCTTTTGGTTATCAGGACAACTGTAAAAATGTTTTACAAAATAACATTTAATCCATTCTAGAACTTCCAGAATTCGTGATACTAAATTTTCTCTCCATTTCTGTCCAATAAACAAGATTTCTGAAAAGGGTTCTTTCCAAATGAAATTAAGATGCCAAACCTTGAGAGAATTTTGAACTTTCTGAGAAAGCTGCGCAAGAAAATTAGAAATGGCAGGATTAAATGCTTCCAGAACATGATTCTGCTCATTCTTGGTGACATCTATACTTGTTTTCGTCATCACTAGCTCGCTAGTAGATCCTGGAGCACACCTGATTTCAGATCAATTTGATGTACCAAAAACCCTGATTCTGATTCGCTGTCCCCCTCAGGAATCCTTTCAACGTCAATTTTCAGCTCAATTTTATATGCCTCTTGGCATACTAGACGCAAAATTTCCCAATTCGATGGTCCATCGCATCACTTTAAGCCATGGATTTTAAGATTACCAAACTTTTAGGAGACAAGACTAGGAGAGAAGAGTGCAACCGTGGTGTTGCTAAATCAGATTCCAAATTACAGATAAAAGACGTACGAAGTTGAGATTCAGGTAAGCCAAGCAGGAATGATAGTCAGCTTACAGGAATGACAAGCAAAACCTAAACTCAGAATCAACAAAATGAAAGCGAGAAGAAGCAAAAGATCACGATTATGCAGGTTCTCTAATTTCTCTGATTAGTGCATAAAGAAGAGACGAGAAAACAAAAGTGAAAAAGAAATCCAAAAGTTACACAATGAACAACGAATTTGAGTTGAAGAATATACTTCGCATACAGACTTTCATATCAACCTTTCCTCCACAACCAGGGCGACTGCATCTTGCGGTTTGTGGTGGACGAAAGGAGAGAATATGATTGCACGGAATAAGAGGTACCCGACTAGTGAAACACCCGTACGAAGCAAGTATGGTCACAGACGAACACGACTTAGAACAGAAAACGTGTTTATATTTTATCCACAGTTGTTTTTTCTTAAATTTATTGTTATTCTTTTATTGAAAAACTATGAAATTTCTTTTTTTTTTTGGCAAGGTGGGATGAGATGGAAAGAGAAGCAAACAAATTTATTTCCATGTACATCTGATGTCTAAGTCTGAAAAGTATTTGGAGATAATTTTAGGAATAACTTACTGTCAATTCGCTTAACTCAGTTAGGATTCATCTGGAGATCTTTGACTCTTTTATAGCACCCGGAGTTGTAACTAGTGTAGCTTAATTTATTGGTGGCTTAATGCTCAACTCTTTGTAACGTCAGACATTAAGCCTAGAATAAGTATCTACATAACTTCTGACCATTACAACTTGAAAGTGTAACTGTTTGAAAGGTTACTTTGGACTTGGTCGACCATAAGGGGGTCCCTGACCATCATGGATGCCCTTAGAGGGTTTTGGCCTTTCGGTGTGACTCCTGGCCGATTCCACTTAACGGTGTAACAGTCTTTGATGTGACTTAGACTTGTTGACTCTTCAAAGAGAAATTTCTAACCTCTATGGCTAACCCTCATGGAGTTTCTACCCTCCTGACCGACCCCTTTAGAGGTCGGCTTTAGTCTCGATCAATCTTTGCAAGTTCTTACCTCCACGACTCACCCCTACGTAGGTCATGGCCTTCTTGGCGAATCTAGGTGTTATTGTAGACTTGATCGACTCATAAGGGAGAGTTCAAACCTCCATAACCGACATTCAAGGGGTGAAGACCTTCTCATTGTAACCTTTAGTCATTGCTACTTTATAGTGCAACAGTCTCAAGCATTACTTAGACTTGATCAACTCGTCAAAGAGAGAGATCTAACCTCCATGGAAAACTCTTGTGGATTTTTGCCCTCTCGGCCGACCTTCTTAGAAGCCGCCTTTGATCTCGTCTAACCCTTGCAGGTGTTCACCTCTAAGGCTTGCCCCTAAAGGGGATTCTAACCCTCTCGGTGTAACTTTCAACCATTACCAAAAATTTCAGTCGTCACTTGGACTCGGTCAACTCCGGGAGGGAGTCCTAACCTCCATGGCCGACCCTTGGGGAGTTAAGTCCTACTTTGGCAGGTCCCTATAGGGGCCATATTGAGCTTGACCGACCTTCGGAGGGTTTGACACGTCCATCTTAATCCAGTAAAACACGTCCTAAAGCTTCCATCAAACTTAAATATCGAAATTAATAAAATTATCTGAAGTATGTAGCTAAATTAATTGACTAAAAATTGAAGTTATTAAAATATTCTTGTATTTGTGAGAGAAGAATCAAAATAGAATAGACTTGTAGTTCACTTTATTTCATATTTAAAATCAATATAAATCTCTAGTTCATTAAAACAAATTTCATTTCTCTAAAAATTTTGTTGAAAGAAATTATTTTAATTTTGACATTGAATTAAAATTTAAAGAAAATAGATATAAAAATAAATTAACAAATATGAAAAAAAAAAAAAAAAAAAAAAAAGTCAACTATCATGTAAAAATATTAAAAGGTGGAGATCAAACAAAAACAACATCTCAAAACCTAAGAACTAAAACTGTAATTTTTCCAAGAAAAGAGAGCAACTTCAATAAGTTAACATTTTTTTAGGCCGTGAATGATGGTATTAGCACTACGTATTCGGTGCTGCCCCTGCTGTATGCAATGACGAAGAAGGCAATTGGGTAAAGAATTTGACCAGTTCAAATTCCCACAAACCTCAGCGACGCCGTTTGACAATTCGAATAAATCAAAAAAAAAAATAAAAAAATATCCAAACTTTGAATAAATAAACAAATAAATATATAATTTTTCCTATTTTTTGTTCTCATTATTCTTCCCCATGTGCAAGTAAACCGCCTTTTCTTGCGTCCCAATCTCCCGCCTTCCTACTTCAAGCCCAAGTTTAGTGTCTTAAATTTTGTAATAAATTGACTTTTTGTGTTTGATTATAATTAAATACTCATAGTGTTGTATATGTATTTAGCTAGCCTTAGAGAGGGATATGCAAATGAGGAGTTGTTCCAAATATCAACCTATCAAGATGATGGAACACTTCAATGTGGATGATGATTACGAGAAGAGGTTAAGTTTTGAGATCGAGGGCGATGAATGCGATTCGCTGAGTTCAAATCGGTTCAGGGTTCTCCAACAGTGTGGAATGACGAGGCTGGAAGAGAATGGCTTGGAGCACCAAAGTGTAACCAAGAGCTTCGTTTCGGGGTTGGGATCACTCGGGAGGGATGCAAAAGTGGTGGCAGTTCATAAGAATTGGTCATCGAATTTCGTGAAGGTGGCTAGGGAGGAGGTGTTTCGGATATTCTCTGATGCACTGGCTACCAAATGCGGCGGTGATGCTAATATTCAGCTTTCTTGGTATGGTGCTCCCATCGAAAAGATCTGCCAGATTGTGTCTCACGGTTTCGATCGCTTAACTTTTAGCTCTAAACATGATAATGATACGGGCTCTCAATCACCCCACGGCATTGGCGTGTATTTGTCTCCGCATGAACTTTCTATCGACTGGTTAGCATTTTTCTCTTCATTTGTGAACATTATAGTTAAGCTAACTATTTATTGCTAGTAATTAAGAAATTACATATCCATTCTTTTATTAAACTACTAAAACAAATGTTTGCATAAATTTCGAATTTGGCTCTTATAGTGGGTTTAGGGTTTAGTTGAGTTATTTTGATTCATTTTGGCTCTAAATGTTTGAATTTAGGATGACATAGGTTGGGTATACACAGCCTATTCATTTTAAAATGTAAATTATAAATTTAGTTTCATAACTTATAATAATTTAATCCAAGTCAATTCAAAAGTTAAAACTTAATTAGTATCTATATTTTGAAAAAGTTGGAATTACTACTTACACAAAGAAGGTTATGATCCTATAATAAATTCTAAATTTATAGAATTTAACTATACCATGTGTGGAAAAAAAAACTTAGGTAAGATATTAACTATTTTTTGAATTTTATCAGAACTAAATTAATTTTTAAAATTTTAGAATTTAATGTTTTTCCTTAATATTTTTGAAATTATATATAGTTTTAACGTAACTTAGTTGACATCTTGTTGTACTTATGTGTTAATGCTTGCAGTGTATCGTCTTCGATAGTGGACAAAAATGGAGTACGACACATGCTATTATGCAAAGTAATATTGGGCAAAGTGGAGTGTATTCCCTCCGGATCATCTACGCAATTTCATCCAAGTTCTACCGCATTTGATTCCGGCGTAGACAACTCCTTCACGCCTACAAAATACATTGTTTGGCCTGCTTTTATGAACTCTTACATCCAACCCACTCACGTTATAAGCTTCAAGGCTCCTCACCCACACAGTATATATGCTTTCTTTTCTTTTACTATCCAAACAAATATATGATATTAATGGTACCTACGTTTGGGCCACCAAGAACGAATGAGCGATATAAATAGTTTGGTCATTTCGTAGGTGCTGGAATGAAGTCGGTAAATATGATGATCAAGCCAACATCGCCATGGATGAGCTTTCCTACGTTGATGTTTGCGCTTTCGAGGTTCTTAGATCGAAGGACGATGAGTTTGATACAAAAATGCCACGACGATTTTATTGTAAGTCGTCTAAGTGTGTGTGTGTGTGTTTTTTTTATGGGTACGTCTAAGTGTGTATTTAATTTATAATTACCATGGAAAATAATTGATGGATGGATATTGCAGAGAAACAACATTCCCCGATCACAGCTGATAAACAGAGTGCGGCACATTGCTGGAGACGACCTCTTAATTGCTATAATTAGACAGTATAAAACAAATGAGGTGTTTTCAATTGCATAGTTGAAGTTGCAATTGCCATGTGGATCAATGACGTGTCATTTTCAAATCACTCTTACCACGTACTACCAATCCTATTTCATAGTTCAATATTTTTAGAGAAAATAGTAGATAGTTGTACCTGTTATTTGTCAACCTTCTGACAATCTAAGAAGGAAAGTGATTGGTTGGCTGCGAGTTTTGAATTTATTTAAACGTGAGGTAAGTTTGGTAACTAAATTAACTTTAAATGAATGACACATATCAAAGCTTCACGCATTCAAAATCACATTACGCAAGTATATGCAGTCAAACAACAGCAAGTGATAAGTATATTGATATCGTTCTCCACAAGGATATGAGTTAAATGCTTCTCAAGTAACATTGTAACTTAATAATTAATGCTTAAATAAATCTTTATTTGGGTTTTTATGATTTATAAAACTAAACTTAAACGGAAAAGAAAACTAAAATAGCAACAAACATAAAAAATAACTAATTAACTTAATACGGAGTTTGTTGGAAAAGGGATTAACACTATGTAAGGTAGAACATGGTAAGGAGGATAAAACACTTAAATTATAGCTAAAGCTTCTTCACGAAACACCTTCATAAGAATTATTACAAGATTTGTGCATTAGTGAAATGATTATCTCTAACGTCTTCCTAACAACTAAGAATTCTTAAGTTATCCTAGTGATTAAGAGTGGTGATTCGCTAAAATCTCTTTCTCTCGAAGCGAGTCTAAGGACTCTTTTGGTGGGTTGTCAGTCAACCAAAGCGAAATCTGTTCAATCATTATAAATAATATTACATCATCCTCTTCCTAACTTAATACTAATCTTATAAATCCAGCTCTTCAAATTTAGTGCTACTCACCCTATTCAGCATAAATCATGGTTAACAAGAAAAAAAATCAAGTAATCGTGCAAAACACTCTATTGACGTGAAATATACTAGAATTCCAAAACATAGGTATAATGTAATCCTAATACAAACAATAAATCGAAAAAACAACTACTTCTAAATAAGTAAAAAGAAAACTAAAAAGATAAAAGAGAAACTGGCTAGGACGAAGGATCTAGATCGAAGCTTCAAATAACACGCGAGAACTTGATCCTTAGCCTTCATCATTAGTGCGGCGAACTCATCATCAAGAATTCGCAGAACCAAGGCAGAACTGCCTTTAAAACACCAGATTGGTACTTAAAATTGCTCTAACTTGGGGAGTTGTGTAGGTCCTAAGAGTTGCGCCCTAAGATCTTCACTATCTTTAGTATTTATTGGAAAATCTAGGGCTGGCTTCGCGTCAAGTCAGAAGAAAATCAAAATTGTAGAGTCAGTGGTGGTGGATCACGTAATTCTCGCTTCTTGTTGAGATTCAATTCTGCTGAAATCTTGACTCTTAGTGATTCGATCGCTTCGCATCCATGCTACAACCCCGTAAGCGTGTCACTGTCCAAATGTCTGCACAATAACAATAGATTAGTACATGAAGCATTTGCTTCTTCTATTGTTTATTATTTGAATCATTTAAGCTTAGAAATTTTGTAGTTTACTACATATTTAACTAAACTTTACTTTAACTCAACTGCTTCACATTTCTACAAATCTTTCCCTTCCTAATGTAAATCTAAGCCTAAATAATTAAAGTTCTACACAAAAATGCTTAAATTTTCATTGAGATATTGGTCAAAATAGCTCTCTTATGAAGAGTTATCAAACTCTCAAACTTGATTGATTCCATAATTAGAAGTACAAAGGAATTAAAAAAATTATGTATTATAGTGACTATAGAAACACATTAGCTACATACTTCAACGTTTACTATGTAGGTTCAAATTCATTTAACAAAATTCATCTTGATTAATAAGGGATAACATGATCATCGTCAATGTAGTATGTTCTTTTTTGTTATTGTTGAGATTTACGGAATCTGAGTATTATTAGGCATTAAGACAATATTAATCTTGATATTTATAGGTATTGTGTTAAAGCTAGAATGTATTTTTGTTTGCATAAATAGATCATGTTCTCTATAGACAATATCTCTACTATTCGCACACTTCTTTTTTTTATAAGGTGCCAAAGTCTATAACCTTTTACCCCTTCGGTGAAACCTACAAATATATAGGTAGTAGCTCTAGGTTTTAACTTTCCTTTACTTTAATGAACACGGTCTTACACCCAAATACCTTTAGATTCTAAGCTAGGTTGATGTTTGAACCCTTTTTCTTCAAAAGTGAGGAAAATGAGTGAAGTGTGTGGGCATTTATTAAGAGTATATATCGTATTCCCAAAACTTTTCAGGAATCATAGTCTATTAAATCTTTCAACTACTCCATTTTTTTAAGATGTGTATCTGACAATTCTATGCATTTTCATCTCATTATGTTTACAAAATTGGCTAAATTTGTCTCCAAATACTCTAAACCATTGTCTGCTGTAAGCAAATTAACTTTTCAGAAGTTTTAGTTTCAATTAAGGGTTTCCATTCCTTAAACTTTACTAGTGCTTGATCTTTGGTTTTAAGAAAAATAGACTCGTCTTCTGCTAAAATAATCATCTATGAAAGAAATAAAATACCTGGCTCCACCTATGGACAATATTTATGTTGGTCCCCAATGGTCTGAATGCACATAATTAGGATTTTCTTGGTTGTATGTTGCCCTTTTGTGAAGTTTTTCTTAGTGGATTTACCTATTACACAATGTTCACAATACATATCAATATAAAAACTTTTAGGCAATAAGCGATGTTTAAGAGTTCATTTAAACCTTTAATACTACTGTGGGATAACTTCTTATGTCATAAGTCACCTTTAGTAAGCTTATTACTTGTAACAATTAAGGTATATTGCAGAACTTTCATGTTCTTTTAAAACATATACCCATTTTCTTTAATACATGTTAATATTGTATTGTAATCTTTGATAACTTCAATAGCACCTTCAGTTCCTTTATATTCACAACTTATTGAGTCTAGCTACCCAATGAGATTAAGTTTCTCTTAAGTTTCGGAACATGTCTTGTATTCCTTAAAAGTTTGATAGAACCATCTTGAACTTTCAGTGAGACTTAACCTATCCTTTCAATTGACAAGAGTAATTATTACCCATGTATATTATAACTTTATCTCATTCTTTATAAGTGGTAAACTACACTCTTGATGGAATCATATGAAAAGAACAACCTGATCACCTAAGAACTCAGTTGTGTTTAGTATTCGAACATACCATATTTATGCACTCATCACTTGTAGTCAACGTCTCTGAGTATTGAAAGGTATTATTTTCTCCAATAAAGGACTCAATTTCTTGTTTCCCTTTCTTTTTGTTTTCATTTTTTTGTAACAACCAATAATCTTCTCATTGATGTCCAAGCTTGTGACAAATATTGCACTTTTCCTTTGGTTTAACCTTGTTCTCTTCATGTTTAGGCACTTTTCCATGAGATTTTTCCTTTCTTTTTAAGAAGAAATCTACTGCTGGTATTGTTTCTCTACTCACGCTATGTATTTCAATTTCTTTGGACCTCAAAGCTGAAAAAATACAGTTTGTTGTGACTACTTCCCTACCATATTTTAATATAGTCTTTATGTCTTTGTAAGTATCTGAAATTGAGTTTAATAGCGTGAAAGTTATGTTCTCATCTCTAATTGTTTCATCAATTTTTTTGAAAACAGTAATGATCTTTTTGAACTCATCAAGATTTTGTAAAAGGATTTTCGATGTACTCATCTTGAAAGTCAAGAATTTTTCCCTCAAGTACATCTTATTTGGCAGATCTTTAGTAGCATAAATTTGTTCTAACTTTGTCGATATCTTGTATGCAGTATCTTGTCAATAACTTCTCTTAATACATTGTCACAACGGTTTTAAATCAAAGTTTTATATGCTGCTAATTTCATAGTCTCTTTTTCATATTCTGACATTTATATTGAAGTTTTGATGGATCTAGAATGGCCTTGTGAGTCTTATGGTATCCTAAGACGGCTTTAATTTTTGCCTTCTATGATGAAAAATCTCCAGTTCCATCGATTTTTTCGATATAATACCGCTTTGTCAATATTAATACCGTCTGAAAGAAAAAACTAACCATCAAGAAATCAAGAAACACTTACTTGAACTTTCTTGGAAACTTTAACAGTTTTCTTGCTCTAGCTCTTCAATTATCTGATAGCAATTTTTTAGATTTGCGAAAATTGAGGAAGTCCAAAGTCTACTTCAATGATGATACTTTCTTTTTGGATTCTCTCTTTTGAAAGAATGTGATTGAACTAACTAATAGCGTGCAAATGGTGAGGAAACAACAGTACTATGGATCGAAACCTTTCATTCTTCTTTCTTGCACTCTTTCTCTCTCACTAATAATGAACAAGGTGAAAATACACAAAATACTTGACGAAAAGTAAAGAGAGAAAATAGTACTAGTTAACAAAAGATGTATAGTGGTTCAGCCAAAATCGGCTTACATCCACTTGAAGAGCAAGATTCAAATAGCATTGCAAGGGAGTTTCTTGGAGTACAATCTAATTTCTGGAAACTACTACTACAGATTCGAACCAATTGTCTTCACTTTATTGCTTCTTACTGATCCTTTTTATAAAAGTTATTTACAACAAACTTGTAACTAACTTTTTGTTACAGATTACAATACAGTTTATGCTTATAGTATTATTGAGACTATTTTTTATTAACTCAACTCCGGTTAAATGAAGATAGTATGTATGGAAGATCCTGTTACAACTGATCTTGATTTACAATTACATCGTTTAGCATGGTGTGTTTTTTTCTCTATCATAAATAAGCTGTTATTTGAGTCTTAATGTTACTAGAACGTACAAGGATACACCTAAACTGAGCTGGATGAAGTGTAGAATTGGCTATTTGTCTTGGTCAGTATGTGATGCTGTCGTTTTTCATCATGCGGCAATATTTTGAAAGGCTACCAAATCTGAACGATTCATATTCCTTTTTTTTTATACAACAGTTTTGGAAGGAGCATGGTATTTGTTCGCGTGGCAATTTTTGGAAAATTACTTTGTAAAAATTATATTCTTGTTTATGTATACAATTGTGTTTGAAATAGTTGTGCAATTCAATTAAAGTTGATAGGTTGTAGTTTTTAAATACTTATAAAATATGGGAATGTAGTTCTATACTTTCTTTGATTTATGAAAAAAACTATATATATATATATATATATATATATATTATGTTTTATACTTATGTCAAAATGTTGAATTTTATTTAATATTTGAATTTTGTCCAACAAAATATCATTATTTGTGTATATTGACATGAGAACCATAAAGACTTAGAGAAATGAGACCAAAATTTAATATAATGAAAATCTAATTATATTGATTGACATTTTCTAAGTGTCAAAAATAAGACCTAACTTGAGGTTGAAAAAGGCTTAATCAATATATAAACATTTACTTGACATTTTTGTTAAATCAGTTGACATTCAATAAACGACAACCAAAAATTAATTGTAGGTGACATTTTTGTTAACTTTGGGATCGGACCGCAACTAAGCAGCTCGACCTTGTTATAGAAGTCTCAGGATGGAGCTTGAAGAAGCAGCTCAGCATGAATGACACTTATTCAAGCATCGACTTTACAACCTTAAGTTGACATTAGACCAATTGACGTTTTTAGAAGTGCCAACTAACCCTCATAGTTGAAATTATATACACATCAATTAACCTTTTTTTGTCGTCGTAGTAGTAAGCTAAACAATAAAGGGACAAACCTTTTTTTTCGTTTCTTTTTTCATGTTTTCAATACGTGTAGTATTGAGAATGATTATTGACATTGAAATTCTAACACCAATCAACCCATACATTTAAGATTGTTAAAAATAAAAAAAACGGAAAAGGCTAGAACCAACTACACACTTTGATGTCAAAGAAAAATCTAGATATTTCTTTGCACTTTCTCCAAAGGGAAGATGTGG
>JBBMEG010000015.1:11758690-11795673 GCA_037832605.1 Cyclanthera cordifolia
TATATATATATATAATATTTTTATATTTATAATATATTACTTGTAAGAGTTCACAAAAGGCGTGTTTGTTAGCACAAGTTTGAGATCATTAAAATTGAAAAGTAAACTTTTTTGGAACAATAGAGTCTTCTAAGTAAACCTACTGGAGCCAGAAAAATGCATCGTGTAGTACCTCAAATGCTCAGAATTAAATTCACATCAAAACTTTCTCCTACCCTCACTACTACAAAAGAGGGAATAGGTGACGGTCTATTCAATTTTTTTAAAAAACACACTCATATATAGTGTCGGTTACTTTTAGTGTCAGACATTTGGTGTTGATGTGGACAATTCGTGTGGGTCGGGCCGACACCAAAAGAACCGACACCAAACCTTCCCAACAGATATATGGTGTCAGTCTGGACAATTGGTGTCGGTCGGACCGACACTAAATTAGACCGACACCAAAAATACTATTAAAAAACAAGTCAAAAGATATATGGTGTCGGTCAGACCGACACTAAAAGGCCGACCGACACCAAAACCGTATTTTAAAGTTTCAGTTATATTTTTCTCTTTTTTCAGTTTCGACACATTTCTTCAGTTTCATTTTCAATACGTTTTCAGTTTGCTTTCTTCTTCATTTCAACCTTATTTCTCCCTATGTTTCAGCGAAACCCCACTCCATTTTCAAGCTTCTTCTTCTTTTTCCCCCAAAAACTCCATTACTTATGTCTTCTTATTCTTTTCTCTCTACCTGCAGTCAAAAATCTATTTTCAAGCTTTTCAGCTTTCTTCTTCTTCTTCTTCTTCATTTTCAGGTTCTAGCTTCTCTTCGACCTACTACATTTCAAAGGTACTAATTTCTTTGTTACTATTTTGCTATTTTTTAGTTTGCTATAGTTTATTTATTAGTTTGTTGGTTTAGTTATATGTTTAAAGTAGTGTCTTAAAGTAGTAGTGCCTTAGAGTAAATAGTGCCTTAAAAATTTGTGTTTTGATTTTTACCTTGTGTGTAGGTATTATTTTAGTTGGGATATGGATAAGTTGTGGATGCTTAAGGATCGAATGTCACAAGAATATAGTTTAGGAGTTGAGAGTTTTATAGAAAATACTTTACGACATTCCAAAGGGTTAAATGTTGTTTGTTGCCCATGTTTGAAATGTGTGAATGGCAAGTACCAAAATGTGAATGTAGTAAGAGCCATTTATTTATAAATGGTATCGATCAAAGTTATGACACATGGATTTGGCATGAAGAATCTATATCGAGGAAAAAAAGCAATATTGAAAGTGACGTTCCAATCGTCAAATTATAGATGAGGATTTGGATGACCAAATATGTATGTTTGAGGCTGCACACGATTATTTTAACGTCAAATCGCCAATATTTGAGCAATCATTAGAGGATGCCAAGAAACCATTATAACCAAATTGTAATAATTTTACTAAGATATTTGCATTGATTAAGCTTTATAATTTGAAAGCAAAGTTTGGATGGAGCGATAAGAGTTTCACAGAGTTGTTAGAACTACTGAGCGTTCTACTACCTTGTCCTAATGAAATTTCGATATCTACCTATTATGCCAAGAAGATTTTAAGTACATTAGGAATGAATTATGAAAAGATCCATGCCTGCATCAATGACTGTTATTTGTATCGAAAGAACTCGCTAATGCCGAATTGTGTCCTACATGTGGAACATCAAGATGGAAAGTTCAGAATAATGTGCAAGTAGGGGTAAAAATATTCCAGTCAAAGTCATGTGGTATTTCTCTCCCATTCCAAGAATTGAACGAATGTTTCGAAGTAAATAAACTTCAAAATTATTGACGTGGCATGCTACTGACTGGCAGGTCAATGAGAATATAAGACATCCAATCGATACACTCTCATTGAAACAAATAGACGAAAGATGACCCAAATTTAGTTTAGAATCGAGGAATCTTCGTCTAGCCTTATCAACCGATGGTGAATCCACACAGAGACCAAAGTACTAGATATAGTTGTTGGCCAGTGATGTTGGTTACTTACAATCTACCTTCATGGTTGTGCATGAAGCGTAAATATTTGATGTTAAATGCATTGATTTCTGGACCCAAACAACCAGGAAATGACATAGATGTCTATTTAGCACCATTAGTTGACGATCTTAAAATGCTATGGAATAGAGGTATTAAATGTTTTGATGCACACCGTCAACAACGTTTCACCTTGAAAACTATTTTGTTGTGGACCATTAATTATTTCCTTGCATACGATAATTTGTGTGGGTGTACTGTAAAAGGGTATTATGCATGTCCGATTATGTTCAGAAGTGATCACTTATAATAGTTATATGGTCAATGGTATTCAATATCATACAAAAAATGAGATGATTTTAGAAGTATGCAGAATAGTGGAGTTATGATAACAGCTCGACCTTTCGCTCCCTTTTTTTCCAGTTTAGTTTTTTATTTTTGGACTTATCGGGAATCCCGGGAGTCATTTTTTATTTTATTTTGGGCTAAAAGTATTTATTAAAATCATATCTCGGGAGGTGTGAAGTCGCAATTTGAAAACTAGGGGTAAAATGGTCATTTTTAGCCCTATCGGCATTTTGGTAATTTTCCAAGATTTTTTGTCCTTATATATATAGCCAAATTTTGACATCATCATTAGGTTATGATTTGCACAGAAAACAGCACCACCGTCAGCTTTTTCTCTCAATTTTCGTTCACCCAGCTGCGCCGCCGACAAGCCAATCATTGGCATCTGACAGCCGCCGACAGCCCAATCATTGCCGCCTGACAGCGCCGACAGACCGACAACCAATCATTTCCTTTGCAGCGTCACCGACAGCCCAATCATTGCTCGGATTTTGTTGCGCCGTCAACAGTTTGCATCTTGTTAGAGCCGTCAGAAAGTTGTCCAATTACGAGCTGAGCGTTCCAATAGCCGCCGCCTGCCACCATCAGAGTTGTCGCCAGGTTGTCAGCATCGGTTTCCTTTCTCAGCTTTGGATTGGCTGACACTACCGAACCTACAAAAAGCTGTCGCCCGAACTTGATTCGCGCCAGTCCGCGTGCGCCACGCGTCCCACGCCTGCAAACTCGGTGTTTTGCGCGTCCAACTCACGCGTCAGCTAGTCACCGTCACGCGCCGTCGTCTCCGACCACTTTTCCGGCCACGCGCCGCTGCTAGTCACCGAAAACTTTCTGAATACTCGATTTTGGGTAATTTTGATGCTCTGAACCCGTTTTTTTTTATGGTTTCAAGGCCAAATTCTTATTGTTATACCCTATTTTGACTAGTTAAGCTTGAAAACAGCCACATAACGCGTAGTTTAAGCGAATTAAAGGGATTTAGTGATTTTCGGCCAAGGTAAGGGGATTTTACTTGAACTTGTGAGTTTTATAATAAAGTAGATGCTCATGTGGTTAACCTAGAGGAATTGGGTAGCATTGTACGTCTTGTTTGCCGGTTATTTTATAAATTGTGGATTGCCTCTGTTTATTTATAGTACATATTTATTCATCTTGACTATTATGCATATTACTATAAATCCACGAGCACGTGACTCAATCGAAGGCCGTTTTTACCCGTTTTTATGTGTTTCCGAACGGCCTTTACTACACTTTAAATGAAGTATTTATTAACATGTTTTCTGTGCCTCTAAGTACTATTTAAATCATGCATTTATGGATAGCCTAGGAGTGGGCCTAGTTTGGGTCGAGTTGTTACACATAGATCATGAGAATTTAGTCCACCCGCCTACAAAATACTCATACATCACACAAGAACAATGAGATCATTTTGTAAATATTCGATTATCAGAGGAATGTAAGGTAACTACTTAATTCTTTTGTATTTTGTTAGCATATACTAATGTGTTAATTAAACACAGAAAAATAGTGAAGAGCAAAAAGAGAGACGAAATCTTCTTAAATATCCTCACCGTATGGCCAGAAAGGGCTATAACCAACTCGGTCATGAGCTAGTAAGAATTCTAAACCTTAATATATTATATGTTATAATTATTTTATTTCACTTTACTAATTCATTGTTTGGTGGATTTAGGGTGAATATTAAAACTGATTCATTCTCACATGCACTACTATGGATAGAAGGGCGAAAGAGAAAGAATAAAGTGCATGTCGATGAAGCCACGATTGAAACCTCCAATCTAATTGTAAGGATGATTAATTGATAGTACAGTTAACACTTCAAATCTCTGATGGATTATTTTAATTAATTGAAAATATTTTCATTTCAGAATAAGTTGGAAAATGCACATCGAGGTGCAGATATTTTGACTGAAGCCTTGGGAACACCCGAGCACCGAGGACGTGTTAGTGGCATTGGTCAATTTCTTTCACCATCTGCTTTTTTCAAAATGGCTCATCCAAATAATAGTACGGGAACACTCGAGCATCAATGACGTGTTAGCCAAGTTGGTTGCTCTCCTTGTATGGGAAGTAATCACGAGCAATCACCCCCGATTATGAAAGAACCAATAAGGCAAGCAGATGAGATCCTTCAAACCCTTCAAGTCATTAGAGATCAACCCTGCATTGCCCATCCCGTTGTCGAAGACTTTGGAGAAGTAAATTGCATATTATTAATTTCATTTCTTATATGTTTTTTTAATTTCATTACTCTAACTATGTGTTTCTTTGAAGGGTGTGGCATGTCAACTTGCCATTGAAAATGTTGACAACATTGTTGTCGTTGGCACAATGTATGAATTAAGCGGGGCACCTGTTAAGATTCACGGTCTTCAACTAAGAAAGTATAACGCAAGCGTTCTAGTGGATCTAATAATTAGAAATAACGAGGGTTTGGGCCTTCCAGTTCCTCTAAACGACGAGCTTCAATACCTTGGACAAGCCGTCAACAATTTTGTGTCATGGCCTCGTGTATAGATTATCAAGACAACCAACGTATCGAACGAGATATTTAATTTTACATTTCCATTTTATAGTATGTACCACATTATTAGTTTACTAATAATAGATTAAATTTATTGTCATAGCCGTCACTTCCAAACAAAGGTAAGAAGGTTGTGTCAGATATACAATCTCATCAATCAGGCATGGCGCTTCCAACCACAATCAAGTTGGTTTATCACTTTGCTAAACATAGTATGAGTGATAGGGACATGCTGCAAGTTGATCTTACCGAGAATATGTTTGAAATTTACAACAACTGCTTCCTTGCCAGAGAAGACATTTTGCAGTATTGTGAGATGGAAGAGATTGGCTACACTCTCATTCTTTGTTACATTGCGTAAGTACTATATCATTTTCAATTATTATAACAACTTTGTTACATTGGTTTATTACTAACGTTTCCTAAATCTATTTCAGCTATATTTGGGCTACTTACGATCAACAGATTCTCGATAACTACTTACTAGTGGAGGGTAGTAGTTTTATATCAATTTTGGGAAAACAAAATGAAGAAGAGCAAATCAAGAATCTTGCTGATCGTTTTGACATGATTACAAATGTCCGTCAACGTTTCTTCTTTCCCTTTAATACCGGGTATGCATTTTTAAATTTTAAACTTTGTGGCGTGTAATTTATAAAGATGATACTGTTTAGTGTAGTCATAATTCCTCGTTATGTCATTTTAGGCACCATTGGATTTTAGTAGTTCTAATTCCTGAAGATGAGACTGTTTATATTATGAACTCACTCTGTCAGAAGGCCCCCGATGAGAGTTTAGCTCATTTTGTGAATATGTAAGTTTTTTTGTTGTTAGCTTATTATCCTAATGTTTTCACTTTTGTTCTAGAGTTCTTATCGATTGTGGCAATCAAAGAATGGGTTCAGAGGCACAAAATTAGCATGAAAATCAATGAAGGTACGTAAATAAATCATAGCTAGATTTCTTCGATTCTTGTCAGGTAGAATTATTATATTAATGATAAAATTTTGGCCACTAGTGCCCTCATCAATTGAGATCCATAGTGTGTGGTAATTATGTCTAACTTTCATGCGAAAGATGATATCCAACACGTGCACCCCCATAAATAAACTGGTAAGTTTTTGTTTTACTTCATTAACAAATTTAGTTTATATATTCTGCAAAACTTTTTGTTTACTAATTTTGAAATATTGTTTTATGCTTTATTTTAACTCCACAAAACCATTGAGTCAAGAAGATATGAATGGAGTACGAATCAAATGGTTAGACTTAATAGGTATATTTTTATTACCAAACAATGATTAGTTATAGTATAACATTTTGAATATTGTTTATATATAGCATTGTACTCAAGATATATCATTGAACTCAAGTTATAGCATTTTGAATATTGGATATTGTGTATTTTTTACTAAATTAGTCTCTATATATATCTAGTATGCAAATCTTTCTGGCGAGACAAAGTCTCTTATATTGTGGATTTTGATTAGTAGTCTCTATATATATCATTTCTAGAATTTACATGATTAACATAAATTTTTAGGTAATGCCAAAACTTCAGTTAATTTAACAAAAGTTTGAAGTTAAATTATGTTTGTAAATATGAGTTTAGAGGTGAATACTAGGTAAAACGTTCGGCTAAAATGTTTGTAAAGATGAATTTTGGTGGTTTGACATTTTCAAGACATTGTTTCTTATTTGCCTTGAAATAGACAAATCATCACTTAGCTTTTTTATACAAGTTTTGAGACTTTTAATGTCGGTCACAAATGGTGACTCATAAAAGATATTATAATAAAGACAAGTTTAAATGAAAATGGTGACTAATATGCATATATTGGTGACCCATAAAAATCTGTTTTTAAAAAATTAAAAAGGTCATTTTTAATGTCGGGTGCAAGAACCGACACAAAAGGCTTTTAGTGTCGGTCTAGCATTGGTGTCGCTCCAAACCAACACCAATGAGCTACACTAGAGACTTTTGGTGTCGGTCATCTTGCGTGACACCAAAGACTTTTGGTGTCGGTTTCTGCCCGTCACTAAATGTCTTTAATGACACTAGTATTGATGACGGTCATTTGACCGACACCAAATATGAAAGATGTCGGCATATGACCGACACTAAAACTCCGATTTCTAGTAGTGCCTAGTGACCGACACAATCCAAGTTCTCTCCCAAAGTGAGGGAGAGTAAACCTCACATTTTTATTTATTCATATGTAGGGCAACATATTATAAGATTAAAATAACAATTTAGTCCTACAACTTTAAACTTTATTTTCATTTTGATCTTAGACTTTCAAAAGTTCACTTTTAGTCTCTAAACTTTTAAGTTTGTCCTATTTTAATCATTTAACTTTCAAATGTTCAATTCTAGTCAGAATCTTCAAAAAAAAAGGTTTAAAAGTAGTCCATAGAATAAAATTGAAATTGTTATTAATTGAAAAATTGGTTCAATAGTGTTAATAATTTTAAAACAATTAAAAAAAAATATTTGAACATACTTCTATAATTTATATAGAAATATGGTAATCAAAACTGAACATTTGAAAGTTTTGGATCAAAATGTTACAAACTTGAAAGTACAAAGAACAAAATGGAATAAATATGAAAGTTTAGAGACAAAATAAAATAAACATAATTAAACTTGTAAAATTTTGTGACAAAAAAAAAACCCTCGAGTAGTGATTGGATTTAGAGGGGAGGAAGAGAAGGAGTTAAATTTTTTTTTTTAATACATCACAATCTCTTTTCAAGTTTTCATCAATCTCTTCAATTTTTCTCAATATTCTATCCAATTTCAAATCAAATTTTATATTAAATTTCATATAAAATATATCTCTATCTTCTAAACACCAACCCAATTTTTTTTTCTAATCTCACATTTTTAAAATACTAATTTTCAAATAAATATTTCATATTCACAAATTCTTTTCTTTCTTTTTTTTTTTTTTTTCTTTCTTATTCTTGTTTCAATTTCTCTCCTTTCATCCATTTAAATTCCAATCACAATCAAAATTATATTTTAACCTAGTGATGATTTCCAAATACCATTTTTTGTGTAACACACAAGTTAGAGGGTTAAACTTATCGGTTTGGACACGTGGTCGATCGCGATTAAACTCTTTTGGCGATCAGTCATCGACGGTTGTTATTTAACAGCTACTTTATTTCTTTCCTCGAAGCTAGAGTTTGACGGCTACGTTTCTCAAACCAGATCGATCGACTTCCTTTCTTTTTCCCTTTCGTCTTTGCCTCTACCACTCGTAAAAGGTGATTTCTAAACCCTAAAAATTCAGTTCTGGTTATTCTCTCAATCTCCTTTTTCATGTTTTATATTTATCTTGTATTAGCATTTAGGTTTTGATTTTGTGGTACCTGTTCGGTTTGCATGGTCTCTTTATGATTCTTATTTTGAACATTCAAGTGTGAAATTTTATTCGAAGAATGGGATGAGAAATACTTTCTGAACATTAAGTTTTATGATTTATTACTATTTTCATTTTTCATTGAGGATTAAGCATGTCATGGAACATTATTTTAGGTCGCACTATTTCCTCCAGTTCAACATTGGGAATCCACCTCCAGTACTTTCCTTATCTTTCATTTGATTCAAGTTTTTTTTTTTTTTTTTTTTTTGTGTGTTAAGAAAGAAAAGGTATGAAAAACCATGTATGTTCTGGTGTAATATTTATTATTTGAGTGTAATTGAATTATAGCTTAAGCACTCCGGAGCGATCATAATGATATTGAGCGCTTGTTCAAAGTCTATTTTTTTGTGGGATGAAAATTTAGAGGACTTGAAGTTGACCAAGAAAATGAAATAGACGGTAGATTAAGAAGAGAACAATCACGGTGTTTTAGAGTAACAATACTATTAATGATTAAAAACTGGAAGAATTGGGCAACTAGAATAGTAATTCAGCGGCATCAATGCATCAATGTCTTTCTATGAACAAGAGGTTTTGGGTTTGTATCCCCTCATCCAATCGTAGTTTAAAAAAAAAAGAAAAAAAAAACTGGAGGAATTAGTATGCGGTTGTAGCTCAAACTTTAAAACTGAAGGAATTGCTATGCGATCTTTATTATTATTTTTTTTAAATGTAATGATGAAAGATTATATACTGGAGCAACCATTCCATTTGTGTTAAAACTTGATGGCAACAATTTTTCATTTTGCTCATATTAAATTAGTCAATTTTATATTTTTGTCCCCAAGAGCTGACATAATGGTTGAAGGCTTGAGTTTTGACGGTATACTCCCTCAAGGTCTTAGGTTTGAAACCCATATGTGACATTAATTTGTAGACACCTCTCGTGTCTCCGTTCCTTCGATGTCTCATGGTGCCTGGCCTAGAGACGGGTGTGATTATCGTGGGTATAGTGAAGTAAAACTTCGATTTCCCAATGGACAATTTTACATTTTTCTTTAACTACAATAGGTTGACTTTAGTAGTTTAACATAGGCTTAGAGGGAATGGGTTTGGACACACATACTTAAGATTTGTGGTATACTAGTGTTTCTTGGCAATCAAATGTAATAGGGTAGGACAATTATTCTGTTTCTGTGAGTGGATAATTTTAGCTATTTTATCTTTTTTTTTCATGGATAATGGATGTTTTTATCAATCTGAGACTTATCAACATTGGTGATTTACTGTTATTGTGCTTATTTTTTTATTCACAATGTTATTCTATTTTCTCACTTTTTTGTTATTATTTTTATATTGTCATGATTAGGTCTTCTGAGGAAATGGCAGAATCTAAACCTGGACTGAGGAAACCAGTGTTTACCAAGGTTGACCAACTTCGACCTGGCACTAGTGGGCACACTCTTTCTGTCAAGGTTGTGAATACTAAGATGGTGTTGCAGAAGGGTCGTTCTGATGGCCCTCAGTCTCGTCAGATGCGGATTGCTGAATGCTTGGTGGGTGATGAGACTGGAATGATAATATTTACTGCCAGAAATGATCAAGGTAAATTTCAAAACTATTTTAAGCCTGCACCATTTATGTAATTTGTATCTTGTATGAAACATGGCAACTTTTTTGTTTATGCTTGCATACTTTACGTAAGACTAAAATCGAGTCGGGCATTAATTGGTCATCTATATCCACATTTCTCATGCATGATGCAACAGAAGAACTATTTTCTTTTCTTATTCACAATGAAGTTAAATATTTCACTGTGAAAGGTAATGGTCGCTTTGTTATGTATATTAACTTTCTACTTGTAGAGATTTCATAAAGGTTTGAGGATTTCTACTCTTTAACTGTAGTCATGGGCCTTCCTTTTTCACTGATAAAAAAAACTAGCTTTTTACTTATTTCTGGGATATACAGAGGTTGGAATATAAATCTAATTGAAATTATTATCCATAAAAAAGTACCTGTTAAACAACTATCTGTTGGTATTTTGTTGGTAATATATATTGGTTAGTGTATAACTAAATAGTCGGATAACCACTTTAATAGTTCAATTACATGCCGGATGTTAGATTGAGGCAAACATTATGCATTTGAAAGGATAATCTCTTTGTCATTTCTTGTGAATATTGGATTTTGAATGAACCTTATATTATTAGGGAGATTAGTAGTAGAAGGCCCATCTACTGTAGTTAATGCTGTCTATACCATGACATCTTTTATCTATAACATTTGCATATTTTTATGTTTGGATCTGATTATGTATTCTATTGAGTGTTCATTATTCACTGTATTGTATGTTAATTGTATTCATACATAGGCGTTGAAATAGAAGCTTTAGTGATGAAAAGATTGGCATGTTTTTTAATGCTCGAGGGAGTTAGAGAATGTGAATTAATTCAGTATTTAAAATCGTTTAGTTATTTGAGGCGAAACCTACATGAAACCAGTAACTTTGGGTCTTGGTTTTGGAGAAACTAGGTCCAGTATCTAGATAGCTTCACCTAGGAATGGGCATTATTTGATTGTTGTGTTTGTTTTGATATTTGTCTAATGTACTTAAATTAACACTTATTTCGACTACTCACTCACTTTTTGTTTGTTAGTTCTGTTAACAGCCTATTCATTTCTCCATATATGTACTTTATGTCAACTTACTTTTTTATTTTAATACTTCAATTGTATTAGTTGGGATTACCTTGTATCTCTTTATTTTCTTTGTATTCTATTATCAGCCAAATCAGTTTAGAATTGCAGCTATAAGTAATCATCATAAGCTAAAAATCAGTTTATTTTTTCTATAAGAACAAATAAGCTGTCGTTTTTCTCATTCTGAACAAGAAAAAGATAAGTTGAGAATAGATCAATGGAAGCTGGATATCAACACGTTAACTTTGTAGCTGCATAGTTGCAATTAAAACTAGTCCTCTTGCTTAGGCAGAATGGAATTTTGTGGAGGTAATTCATGGTTTGACAGAGGGCAACTGATCAGGTGGTGTAGGAGCTGTGCCTGCAGGGTTGCTGTTTCATTCATTCGGGAAAAATTTTATAAGTTCACTGTAACTTGTTTTGTTTTTCAGTCTACCTAAGTCTTAATGCTGTTTAATTAAAACAGTTGTTGAAATAGAAGAGTTGATTTAAATTTCCAACCTGTCCTCGTAGCCACAGTTGTATTAGTTTTACTTGAATGAGTACTTGTATTTCTTGTGGTGGACATATTTAAATGGTAACTCATTTACTCAGTATCTTATCTTTCTTCCGTGCAGTGGACTTGATGAAAGAAGGTAGTACCGTAACTCTGCGCAATGCTAAGATAGACATGTTTAAAGGATCAATGAGACTTGCCGTGGACAGGTGGGGCCGAGTTGAAGCTGCTACCGAGCCTGCCAGTTTTACTGTTAAGGAAGATAACAACCTTTCACTCATCGAATATGAACTGGTGAACGTGGTGGAAGAGTGAATTTTGTTTAACTTCCTTGCTTCAACCTGGCCATAAAATAAAGCTACAAAATTACAAGTTTCCTTTGGGGTAACGGAAAATGCTTGCTTGCAGAAGTTCATTATTAGGAAATAGAATCCTGGATGCCAGTAGTACTCAAGTTTATTTTCATCCCTGCCGCTTATTGGTGGAACCCTTGTTTGGGGATCCACAGAGATGTCAGTTGATGGGGAGAAGGCTTATCTGGCTTTTCTTTCTTAAAAAATATTTATTTTTCCTTTGTTTAGTGTTTTGTTGCTTATGAACACAGTTTATGATGTTCCTGAACTATCACCTGATGATAAGACTCGCTCCTTGTTTTGTTGAAACTGATGCTTTTTTTTTTCTTCTTCCAATCCAATGCTTAAATTACGGGACTCAGAAAATGTGATAGGAAATGCCTTGCAATCTGAAATTTTATGCTTGGATGCTTGAATGAATTTGGTACCATAGTTTGGCTACTACGCAAAATTTCCCATTGTTGGTTCTATTAGGAGTTTGGGTCTCATCTCAATATCCCCAAATAACAAGGCAGAGTAAAAGAACAGACTTCTTGAAAAAATGGGAGTTGAAGGTGAAATTCTATCTTGGGATACCACATAATTGGCAATATATATATATGTATATGTTTTCCTCTTTTTAAGTTATAGGGAGAAATTGAGCACCCCTTGCACCTATGCCTTGGACACCCCATTCTGTCGCACAAGCCTATTCAAGTTGCCCATCAGCCCTGTATAGGAAACCCCAATAACGTACTCCACTACACGCGCATACATTTGTGTGCCCGTACTTGCTCACTCACAGGTTTGTGAGCACCTAGTTGTGCCAACAGCCTCCACACAAGTACGCCCAACCCCACTCGTTGCCACCTCAGTCGAGCCTTGATGCATGTGGCTGACCTCACGCACATGTGCCATGATGCCACTTCACGCGTGTAAGTTGCAACCCGACACTAGCTCAACTCTAGAGGTAATTAGGGGATTGAGTTCTTCTATTCAAGCAATAAGTTAAGGAACTGAGTCTTAGAGTTACATTTAGGTTGTAACTGTTGCTATGCGAGTTACATGAACTAGTATTGCATGTTGAGTTGTATTTTGAGCTTATATATATAGATTTGTGTGTTTGTTGTACTCAAATTGAGAGATTCTTACTCTGTATATTAATACCAAACTTTTTCTTTATTTATCACTTGTTGGTACTAGGATGACTGACCAAAAGGCTCATGAGATGAACCTTATAGACATTGCAACCCTTTTTTTTTACAATAGAAAAAATTTCATTAAGCCAACCAGCTTCAGAGAAGCAAATTGTTTCCTCCCTTGCAACCTAACTTGACCATAACATCGTAGTACATACAAAACCACTTAATCAGACAATAATTAGTACATATCGATCATTTGACTAACAATGAACAACAAGCTCTCATGAAGAGAGGCCTCGTAAACTTCGTCAATTCCAATTTGAACGACTTTTAAAGAGTTTTGGGAGGTAAACAAACATGAGTAAGACATACTGATAACCAAGATCCCACAAAAACAAATGAAAGAAACAGGTTGAAGAAGAAGAATCTTCCCTTCCATGGTGACGAAAGAATGATAAATGATCCCCTTATGAACTAATTCCACATTGAGTCGAAGCAACAAAGATCTATAACATCTCAAACATATCACTAACAAAACACCATGACACCACCACACTTTTATTTTTTAAGTTTTGAAATGTGGAATATCATGTTTACGCGTTTTGAATCATTACATTGTTCCCTAGATTCTATTTAAGACATTTATGCATATCAATTCATTTATTTATTTATTGCAATACGTATACCTATTTACCACATTTGAATATGATGTGAGAGACAGGTACTAAGAAAAGCAGTGGAGTGTTTCTAATTTCAGGTATATGCTTACATCTGGTTGGCAGGAGAAGTAAAACAAACAAATAACAATAATAAAAATTATTCTCTAACTATTTTAATTGCACTGGCGTCTGCTTGACGTCATGATGTATGCACCACCCATCATTTATAATTAATTTCTTATTTTAAACAGCTAATGTTCTTTAATTAAACATACGAAGATAAAAGCAATCAAATGATTACAAAAGAAGCACTAGTTAGTTTTATTTATCTTCCTGATATGATTATTTGTACTAGGTCTCATTTTCATTTGTTGGGTCAAACCAAATACCCAACCTCCATGATTGCCCTTGCTCTTCTGGTTCCCCATTCATGAATCTTACTACTTTTGAGGATCAAAGTTGGGTAACAAAAATTTACTTGTAACCAAAGGCAAGCGCATGAAATCATAAGATGATTTACTTGATTCATTAACAGTGCGTTAAACTGAAAAGAACAATCAACAAAAATAGACAAAATATATTGAATTACGTGATTCATTAACAGTGTTAAATTGAAAACAACAATCAACAAAAACAAACAGAACGTATTGAATTACACGATTCATTAACAGTGTGTTAACTATATCACGCGTGAGATGGTGGAGATGGGTGTGAAACAAAAAAAGTTGCCACTAATGATCTGAACCACTACGGGCATTGGTGCTGATCTTTCCCTTTTCTCAATTGGTGCCCTCCAACGCACCATTCACGATTGGAGATGGCGTTCTTTCAACAATAAAATTATCAAATATATGAAGACAAGAGCATGTGCAAGGATGAATGGCATTTGCAAAGGGCTGCTTTTTCTTCTCTCTCTCTCTTTTGTGGTTACAAAGTTAAAGTTAAGGGCAGCAGCAATCATGCATAAACTAGTCATGCTTGGGAATGCAGTATAGAAGGCTTACCAAGTTGCTGTTTTTCCTTACTTGATTTGTGCAAAGCAGAAACCATGATCGTCAATTTATCTATGAACAAAACAACAAACCAAACCCAAGTTGGATAAAAACCATTCTCATATGGCAAACCCAATGAGTATCATGAGAACCCACTGTCGTGGAGTTTGGTAAGACATTGTTATCATATCAAAGAGGGTCAACCAAAAGCAGGAAACTTTATGAAAGTTAAGATAAGGAGATGACTTTGGTAATGTGATGAATCATTAAAACCCAATGATAATTGCTATGCTACCTGTGTATTCTGAAAATACTCCTGCATTATCATCACCATACATTTTTTGTTTTTGTTTATTTCAAGTAATGGGTTTAGTTGGGGGATAAAGAAGGCTTTAAAACCATGTAATAATGATGATAATGCAATTAAAGGGAGTATCTTGAAATTAGACTAAGTGATTACCAGTTTAATTATGTTAAATAGAGGCGTTTTGTTAGTAAGCTTGGTGGTTGGGGGAATCTGCAAAAATACTTTACAAACATGATGCTACCCCATGTGACATCACATGCATTGTTACTCCCAATCCAAATCTATTCTCCCACTACAAAACTCCCTTTGCTTGCTCTTTAAAATTTCAAAAAAAAAAAGGGTTTGTTTTTGTTTGAGAAAATTACCATCTTTCTTTATAAATTTTAAAAATATATTTATATTTCATGTTTGATCGCATTAAAGTTATGGAAACTGATGTGGGTAACATATTTTGTAAAGACGTTATAATTATAGCACAAACTTATTAAAAATTCATTTATAGCAGAGTTCTTAATTTTTTCCACGTAATTTTGCTTTTACCCCTCTTCAATCACTTCTCTAATAGACTTCAATCAGTTTATCAGAGAAGTGATTGAAATCTATCAGTTAAGTAATCGATTTTAATCATTTTTTGGATAAAATGATTTTTGGTCATTTTGATAGACCCGTCCAGAAAAATTATTATAGATATAAATAGTTTTCAAATGCGTTATACATCAAATATTTATGAATTTTTTTAATATACATTCAAAAGCCTCTAAAGTTATTATTATTATTGAACCAATTTCAATTAGTATTTGATTTTAAATTTATTATAGATTTTTTTTTTTTTTTATCAAATTACTCTAACAAGTTTTAAATTAAACATATCATTCAACTACTATTAATACTAATTATCAAACAAATACTTAATTATTCAATCAATTTTAAAATAAATATTCAATTTTTATTAATCTCTTGCCTCTATTTTTTTGTATACTAAAAAGTGATAGGGACAAATAGGGTATGAGTATTGTTTTTAGAGAAAAATAAATTCTTACCTACCAAGCTTAGCTAGCAAAAGAGAAGAGTAATGGTAGTAAGGAGGATGAATAGGGGTAGGCTTAGGCTTAGGGCTTAACTCTCTCAAATATCACTTTAAAGGTAAGTCGTTGCCAGTTGGGTTCACGTTTGGTGTTTGGATGAGTATGGAATAATCCTTTCATGTCCTTTTCTTTAACCCTTTTTTGTGGTACATATTTCATCTAAATTATAATCAATTATAAATTTCAATTTATTATTTTATAATTTAGAAAAATATAAAATTTACGCTTGTGGTTTATGCTTTGGAATTCAGATCTTGTCCTTTCGACAGAGGCATTCTCTCGCATCTTATACGATTCTGTTACGTTAACTACTAACCTTTAATATTTTTAAGTGTGAGGTTCTTATGATTGAGTTACTAAAAAAAGTGTACCTTGTTTGTATATGATAAGCTCTAATATTGCTCGATTTTACAAAGTTAGAGGTTTTTTAGGATTCTTGCAAAAACTTACAAATATAGAAAACTCAACACTTGATCTCGATCAATAGTTAAGTTAGAATTGCGAAAGATTCTTAATCACACTTAGAACCTCATAGATACAAAGACAACTCATTTCATACTCAATATCATGTCCAAAATTAGGTATTACAAGTCATTTTTAAGGCAAAAAATCTGGGCATGCTTTGGAATACAAAAACTCAAAAAACTACTGAATGTAATTTGTAGAAAATAAGACCTAGAAAACTAAAAGTCTTCATCAATTGAGAGGCTTAAATGCAAGACAAAACTGTAAATATGTTTAAATACACCCAACAAACTCTTCTAGGATCCCACTTGCAATTATGAGCATTTTTTTACAAAGTTTCAACTTAAAAAGTTCCAAAATATGCAATATATTAAAAAAAAATTATGCAATGTAATTTATAAGCTCTAGATTTTTTTTTTTTTCCCTTAGAATCTTCTAAATTGCTCTTTATGTGAATTAAATAAGTTGGTTGTTGGATTCATATGAGTATAAGTAGTACAAAATAACTCTTTTTTAGTCTTTTATTTTAATGATTTATCTCATTCAAATGTGAATTCGATTCATTTATGTACATCTTGTGAACTTGGGCGTTACAAATCTCATAATTTGAAAAATTAAAATTTAGTCTATATGCTTTAATAAAATCTAAAATATAGTCTATATCGTTCATAATGGTTAGTGAACAAAAAATGTACAAATTATTTATTTATGTTTGTCAGATATGTAATTGATTACACACAAAAAAAATATCATTAATATATCAAAAATTACATTTACGTACTTATGAACAACTATTTTTAAATTTTATCAAATCATTTGAATTAAATTAAAATTTTCGGACCATAAAAATTAAATTCTAGTTTTCTCCAAAACATAATTACTAAATTTATTTTCAAATCATACGTTCTAATTTATAATTTATTCTAAAACTGATTTTGAAATTATTTTTAAAGAATGATTATAAATAATTGTGAGATTTAATATTATATAATTAATGTGATATTCACAGTAAATAAATAAATAAATAAATATATATATATATATATATATATATATATTAATATTTTATTGATTTTTTAAAAATTGATAATGAATGAAATAATTTATTTACATTATAATGACATGGTTTGAGAGGGTAATTTTTCCCATTAAACAGCACCATACATACCCAAGAAGAGAAAATAAAAGATAATATGTGTAATCATCCACATTGATTTTGTTGTGTTTGTTTTTTTTGTTTTTTTTTTTATAGAAAATGAGGGGTACTACTCCACAGAATCACTCCTATTTTAATTACTCCTAACGAGTTATCAAATCATTTCATGAAATTTTGTATCAAATATATCTACTCCTAACAATAATCTTCTATCAATTCTGAATAAATAATTAATTACTTCAAAGTATTATTAACTTTTCTTTGCTTCACTCTTTTCTATGAAAAAAAAAACAACCTAATTTTACTTGGTTAGTGCCATTAAATAGTTTTCTTAAAAGTATTTCATTTAAATTTCAAGCATTTAGATAATTCAACTGTCAAAACAAGAGCTTAACATTTGGGGAATACAAGTTGAATGGGTTCAAGATATTGTTAGGTTTCTAACTTAATTGTTTATAGTATGTTTGTCCTGTTCATTATTTATATACAAAGTGTGTTCTCATATATATGCCATTATTTTTTTTCAGAGATGTTTTAATGTTGTGCTCATTTTATAAAAGGCGAGTCAACTAATTTTGTTATGTTTTTTGGTAGTTTTTATATACGTCCTACAACAATTAGGTACATGAAATTCGAATTTATGATTTTAGGTCAATGTACAAAACTTAATGTTGTCGATTTATTACTCTTATTAACACACGAATGAGAAGCATTGTTTTACACTTTTTAACTTTTAAATTTAAATCCATTATGTTGATGCCAAAAAATGGTTCACGGATACCAGCGGTACAATTTGTTTTACTGAGCACGAGAAGCCTGCAAAAAAGAACGAAATTAGGCACACCGATGAGGTGTGAGTCACTAGGCCTCTGATGCCTAAGTCGGTAAGAGTTTAAGAGAGTAATTTAGAGGTAGCTTTTTGAACTTAGAACAACTTACAAGAGTACTTAGCGTTGTTCAACTTAGATTAGCTCGGATCCGAATGGAGAAATGTCATGACTTCATATTGTAGCACGTCTCGTAACTGCTATTGCTCACTTAATGATGGCTTAATGGCCAGCCGTTAGAAGTGTCCCCTATTAAGCCAGGAGAGAAACCGGTGTAACTCCTGACCTTTGAAAGTGTAACGGCCTTGACTCGGGAGTTATCTGGATTCAGTCAAACTTTGCAGTCCTCACCTCTATGGCCGACCCCTTCAAGGTGCGACCTTCTTGGTGTAACTCCAGGACGGTGCACCCATTAGGTGTGACGTTTCTTAATGTTACTTGGACTTGGTCGACTTGTCCACAGGAGAGCCCTAACCTCCACGACTGACCCTCATGCATGGGGTCGACCCACTCGACTGATCTCCTTAAAGGTCCGCTTTAGTCTCGGTCTACCCTGACGGGTCCTCACCTCCACGGCTCATCCTAAAAGAGGGTTCTAGCCCTGTCGGCGTAACTCCTGGCCATTATAGGCGAATCCAGTCATTACTTGTACTCGGTTGACTCTTGTGGAAAGTTCTAACCTCCAAGACCCAACCTCGAGAGATCTAGACCTACTCGTTTTAACTCCCGACCACTGCTATCTTACGACATAATGGTCCTAGAGCTTACTTGGATTTGGTCGACTCATCCACAAGAGAGTCATAACCTCCATGGCCAATCCTACGAGTTTCCGCCTACTCGACAGATCTCCTTAGAGGTCGTCTTTGGTCTCGGTCAACCCTTACGAGTCATCACCTCCACGACTCATCCTTAAAGAGGTGTCATTCCCTTCTCGGCGTAACTCCTGGCCATTATCAGCTGATCCAGTTGTTACTTGGACTCGGTCGATTCTTGGGGGAGAGTCCTAACCTCCACGGCCCATGCGCGGGGGATATAGGCCTACTCTTTCTGGCCTCTAGGAGGGTCAGGTTGGCCTTGGTCGACCCTTAGAAGGATCATGGCCAATCTTCGGAGGGTCTTGGCCTAATTTTTTCGACCCCTGAGGAGTTAAAAAAGGCTTGACCGACCCTCTGGGGGTTGTGGCCACCTTTTGCGTACCCATGGGAGTCGAAATGGGCTTGGGCAGCCCTTTAGGTGTTGTGGGCTCCCTTGGCCGACCTTCGAGGGTCGGCATGGGCTTGGACGACCCCCATGGGGTTGTGGCCTCCCTTGGTCGACCTCTAGGAGATCGTCATTGGCTTGGGCGACACCTTGGGGATTGTCGTCTCCCTTTGGCTGACCCTGGGGGTCAGATGGACTTGGTCGACCCCCGGGGCCTCCCGACACTCTTTGGCTGACCCCTAGGGTCTTTCGGTACCCTTTGGCCAACCCCTGTGGACTCCCTGCATCCTTTGACCGACCACTGAGATTTTCCGGTACCCTTTGGCCAACTCTCGGGGGGTCCTGACCTTGTCCGAGTATTTTGAGATATTTTAGTCTACAACATTATCCCCACTCTTCATTTCTGTGTTTCCAAAATTGTCAAATTTTGAAGAGTACTTATTGGCTTGTTTTTTCAACACTTTATGGATGTCAAAAATTCATCTCTTATGTCTTTTGAAAAAGTTAATTTTTTAAGCTTATGGAAAATATTTGCTTCAAGAATAATTATATTAAAAAGGTCATATTCTTATTTCTAAGAATATCTTTTCCTAAATAATATTTGTATATTCCAAAGGCTATTTTCTTTTTAAGGAATACATTTTATCCTTAGAGAACTTTCCATAGCTTACTTTTCCATAAAACTTCCATTCCAAAAATTCACCCTATTTTTTAACCCTTTTGGCCGAAAATTTCCTTTCATTGGACTAGAATTTCTGATTTTTCCAAAGTGTGGGAGGAGACTTGTTTCGCGTTTGGACTTTTGGAAAGCATCTATTGGAATTCAACTTTTCGGTATGTACCCTCGTTTTTCTGGCTTTATGCTAGCAGGTAGGTGTACTTTCGAAAGAATCATTCTTTAATTAGGCACTTTTTTATTTTTCACTCACATGCATGTATGTCCGAATTTTTTTAGGCTCCAATTTTTGGAGTCTTGGTTTTTTTATTTGAATTTCCGTACTAGGTAGGCCCTTTCATTAGAGTCGACCACCTTTTTAAGTACTTTCTCAAATTTTTACCGAATAGGCTTGTTAGGTTCTCTTGGTAGAGATTCACCTACCTTATGCTATATCTTTGAATTTTTAGGCTACTTAGGCTCTCTTTGAAGAGACTTCCCCACTTTTTAACGTTCTAGGATACTTAGGCTCTTTTTTACAAAAACTTGCCCGTTTAAGCATTTTTTTCAACTTCTAAGCTACTTAGACTCTTTTTTCAAAGACTTACCTTTCTTACAACCTCTTTTGAAAATTCTTACTCCTCGGTAGACACTTCTTTATCTTTACGCTCATGAATCCTTCCTCTTACTATGAGACTGAGTTGCACCACCCCTTGGCATCTTCTTCTCACAAGAGAACTTAGCGCAACGCTTTCATGGTAGGATCTAGGTACCATCCGGACAGGTCTACCTTGACTCAACAAGATGGTAGGATCTGGGTATCATTCGAACGGTGTTGAAGTTTTATGACCTCGTGATGACCTATCTTGACAAGGTCACCCGCAGCACCCAATATTTGACCACCGAGTCATTATCGCTCTTTAACCTTCTTCTAGAGTCGAGTGTGCTTGCTGACTCGGATTCGGACTCACCCGTCCTATAGGGAAAATCCGTTCCTGGTATATCGGTCATCACTCAGGTTCGTGTATTTTGAACACTGGGAATGTCGACTAACATTTTTTACTTGAGTTGCCATTAACTACGAGCCTTTGTTGAGGCGTGCCTTCGGCAAAGTGACTCGCCAGACTCCCACCCAATTTTTAGGCCTCCCTCCAACAACACAGTAGACCTTACTTCGAGGGGGTTGTTCGCTTCCACTTGACAAGGATGAAAACCTTTCTTTTCTCGAGGTCCCAAACAATCTAAATATCAGACGAGATCGGGAATTCGACGGACCTAGCCTTGAGTCTAATTACATTACTTCTCCAGTTTGGGCTAGCTCTTGTGCGCCTCAGACGCCTTCATGTAGCCTTCCTCCTGGATTTGACTTCTACTTCTTGTCAGGGTCGTACCGTCCAACCTTGACCCGGTAGAGGAAAAAACTCTAGCCTCTAGCCTATGGAGTGATGTGGAGACTTCTTCGACCCTATTTCCCCTAGGAGATGCCTCTCAGGTCTTAAAAGAGAGAACTCGCTTAATGCATGAAGTATACTTGACTTTTCACCTAATCTTTAGGCCTCTCACTAACGACATGGTGAACCTTACTTCAGGGGGTTGTTCACTTCCACTTGACAAGGATGAAAACCTCCTTTTTCTCGAGGTCTCGTAAAATCTAGACATTGGATCAGATCCTGAAATTGACAAACTAAGCCTTGCGTCTGATCACATTACTTCCCAGCTCGGGCTAGCTCTTGTGCGCCTCAGACGTCCTCATGTAGCATTCCTCCTGGATTTGACTCCTACTTCTTGTCAAGGTCGTATCATCCAACCTTGAACCCATTATAGGAAAAGACTCTAGCTTGTAGCCTATGGAGTGATGTGGAGACTTCTTCGACTCATTTTCCCTAGAAGATGCGTACAAGTCTTGAAAGATGGAACACGCTTAATGCACAAGGTATACTTGACTTCTCTCCCAATCTTTAGGTCTCCCACCAACGATACGGTGAACCTTACTTCGGGGGTTGTTCGCTTCTTTTTTTTACTTGGCGAGGATGGAGACCTCCCTTTTCTGAGGTCCCAGGCAATCTAGACATCGGATGAGATCCTGAATTCGATGGACCTAGCCTTACATCTGATTACATTACTTCTCCCATTCGAGCTAGCTCTCGTGCGCCTTAGAAGCCCTCATGTAGCTTTCCTCCTAGATTCAACTCCTACTTCTTGCCAGGTTCGTACCGTCTAACCTTGGACCTGGTAGAGGAAAAGACTCTAGCCTATGGAGTGATGTGGAGACTTCTTTGACCCCCTTTCCCCTAGAAGACGCCTTCTAAGTCTTGAAAGAAGGAACTCGCTTAATGCACGAGGTATACTGCTACAAATTTTTTGTTTCCCTACATGTCGGTTTGAGTATATAGGCTGGCCTTTTACTTTTACACTTGCAAGCTTTCATGAACTTCGCCTCGCCTTGCCTCGCACCATCTTTCTAAAAACTTGCGTTATACCCGCTCTTCTTGGTCTTCCAGCTCTGATAAACTCAAGTGGGAACTGGCTCAGGCCTGAGAGGCTCAGCGAGTTATCTAGGTTGTTTTGGCCAACCTTCAAACTTTTGCTAAAACTGCCCGTAGTCTTGCTCCTCGTACCCACAAAGAGGACTTTTCTACGATCGCTCGCCTTCGTCGAGAGTTGGCTTTTGCAGAAGGAAAGCTGAAAAATGCCTCTTTTTTGGCTAACTTGGTAAAGGGCTCTCCTGCCTTCGTAATTTTGGAAAATAATGTTAGTGAGGCTGCCATCGGTTGGGTGCTAGACCGAATTAAGGAAGGAGTCAGTTATGACAACCTTCTTCCCCTCTTCAGATCTCTTAGCTCCAGTACTGTGGAGAAAGTCGATGAACCTTCTCTGCCAGCCTTTGAATCTGGGCTTCTTAGCGATCGAGCCCAAGCTACTTGCTACGACTCACATATTTCAAGATTTGTCCAAGAGGAAACAGGCCCTTTTCAGCTAGGACAACTCCTGCCCAAGCCGGACTCAACAAGCCACCTCTTAGTAGACGCTTGATTGTCTTTTTAATGTACTCGCTTTCTAAAGTATAACTTTTACTTTGTTAATTGTTTAGCACTTTCTTTTCCTTTAGGTTGTAACTTGAATTTTTTTTGAATTTTGAATGAATGTTAGCTTTTGATCGTTTCTCTATTTTTCTTACCCTCAATTTAAGCTTATGATAACGCCAATATACTTAAGTTAAATAGCCCTTGATATTACAAGATTTTTTTTTTTTTTTGCTTTTATTCATTTGACAACTTGAATTACATTCTATTGAAATTACTTTTTCAAGTGTTCAGCATTCCAAGAATGAAGGATCTTATTCTCATTCATGTCTTCAAGGTAGTAGGTGTTTGGGCGAGCCACTTTTGTGACCTAGTATTGTCCTTCCCAATTTGGCCTCAAGACTCCGTTGTTGAGTTCATTGGTGTTTGGATCACCTTCCTCGATACCAAGTCACCGACTTGGAAGCGTTTTGTCTTCACTCGAGAGTTGTAGTACTTGGACATTTGGCTCTTGCATCGCGCTATCCATATGTGAGTTGCAGCCCTTCTTTCTTCTAGGAGATCTAAGCTCATCCGTAGTTGTTAATCGTTTTGAGTCGGATAAAAAGTCTCAATGTGCGGGGATGGAAGACCTATCTTGACTGGGATCACTGCTTCCGCCTCGAATGCTAGCAAGTAGGGTGTTTTGCCTGTCGACGTTCTAGGTGTGGTGCGGTACGCCCACAACACTTGTGGGAGTTCTACAGTCAAAGACCTCTTCAAGCTTTCAAGCTTGGTCTAGAGGTTCTTCTTGATAATTTTGTTGATTGCCTTCACTTGCCCATTGGCTTGTGGGTGAGCTGGTGATGAGAAATTGTGTTGAATCTCTAGCTCATAGTAAAATTTCTGGAAAGACTGGTTGTCAAACGGCTTCCCAATATTGGTGATAAGGGTTCGAGGTATCCCAAATCTGCAAACTATGCACCTCCAGGTGAAATCGATTATTTCTTTTCAGTGATAGTTGCCAGGGCCTCGGCTTCGGCCTATTTGGTGAAATAATCGACTGCTATTACCGCAAACTTGACTTGGCCTCGTCCGATTGGTAAGGGTTCTATAAGGTCTACCCCTGGCATGTCATCGGCAGACCAAGCAAACCCGTTAGCATTTTTTCACAGGAACTCTACAAGACTTGCTCGTTGTTCTAGACTTGGGTCGATCATAATACTAACGATTTGCATATTGCTCAGTAATGGTACTGATTTCAATTCTTTGACTAGTTCACCTCTGCCTCGCCCAGTTTCTCTTGAGGAAGGACTCAGGTTTATGTCTGAGGACTTACCCTCTACAGGTGCTGCCTTTTGGATAACCTCACCTGGCACCGGTTCCTCTTCAATAGTTCTTACCTCTGTCACTTCTACAACTCCCCGTAGAACTTGTGGTAGCACTCCCTCGAGGATAGCTGCTCTTCTCATACTTGCCCCACCCCCATAAAAGTAGGGAACTATATTAGTTATTGGTAGATTGATGTGATAACACTTAACCTGTGTATAGTGACTCTTCCTAATATTGCATTATAGGAAAAATTGTCGTTCACCACCAAGAAATTTACAAAATGAATGACGATGTTGTCCCCTTCGCCAAAGGTCAATGAGAGTTCAATTGAACCTTCAGGGGTTAGAGTGCTCTCGCCAAATCCGACTAGGGGCGTCACATTCAATTTGAGCCTATCTCTTTCCAGCTTTATGGTGTCATAAACTTTTAGCGATAGCACATCCGTCGAACTACATCCGTCAATAAGGACTCTCCTGATCGGATGTTGGAGACAGTCAGGGACACCACCAATGCGTCATTATGTGGCTGGTGTAGTGTGGCAGCCTCAACGGTATTGAAGTCAAGTAGCTCATCCACTGCTGCCATCACCCGTACTTCTTCACCTCTCAACACGCCTCTGGCATGTCTTACCTTCTCTTTTTGACTCCGATTGAACTCCCCTCCAATAGGTCCTCCAATGATGATTCCGATCTCTTGAGGCGGTGGTGACTTTTCACCTCCTTTTTTTGTTAGAGAACTCGGTCGTTTTTCCACCTTCTTTGACGTACTTATCCAGTCATCCTCTTCGGATGAGGGACTATATGGACTCTTTTAGATCATAGCAATTAGAGGTCTCGTGACTGTGATCTCTATGAAATAGGTAGTACTTGCCCTTATTTCTAGGGGTGTTCATACATTCCTCGAAAATCGATTCGACCGACCGAAACTGACCAAATTAAGGGCGATCAATCGATTTTCATGTATATGTCGGTCGGTGTCGGTTAAAAAAAGTAACCAAATTTTTTGGTCGATTCGATTGGTTAAGTCGATCGGTTCAATCGACCAGTTAATAAATTTTTTCTCTATAAAATATTAAGCTTTTCATATAATTAATTAGATTTATTAGTAAATTATGGTAAAATCAACTTAATTTAAAACGTGTTTCTAAAATATATTTGGTATATTCATATTTTTTTAATTAATTCTCAAAATTTCAATATAAAATTGTATGATGAATATGTTTATAATTAAAAAAATATGAAAGAAGATTTAAAAAAAAAAGAATTAACCGACTTAATAGACCATTTTAACCGACTTAACCAATCAAACTGATCGACTTAATCGATTGGTTCGTTCGGTTTCGTTTTTAAATTAAACGAAAAGGTAGGTTCAATGTCAATTTTCACCAAAAATTGACATCAATTGACCGATGGACACCGTTACTTATTTCTCTTGTTGGATCCCGCTTTCATCCGGCTTGGCCTCTTCAAGTCCTCCTTATCTTGAATCTCCATCAAGATTTACTCTACTAGAACCATCGTCGGGGTGTATTTCTCGAACTAGCTGCGGGGCACCCCTTTTGGCCAGTCTGCTCTTTCTTTATTGGGCGTTCCTCCGCCCTCCGCTTTCGTGACCCCTTGTGGTCACACTCACAACGACTTGTTGACTTCTCACGATTCGGAATGGAGCGTTTTCCTTCACTACCTCCTCGAAAGTTGACCAGCTTCCCCGGGCTCATGTACTTTTGCGCCTGAGTCAGCAACTCGACATATGTGAGCGGGGCTTTCTTCCCTAGCGACTAGACGAACTTCAAGTCTTTGAATCTAGCCACAACTGATGCAAGGGACGTACCATGGATGTAGCCTTCCACTTACAACGCCTCATTGTTAAAGCGTGTTATGTACTCCCAAAGAGTCGCATGGCTCCATTGCTTCACAATAGTAGATGAGTGACCGACTTCTTTTGATCTCGTCTACCCATAAATTGGGAGACAAGAGCTCTGGCCAGCTCCCTGAATGAGGCAATCGACTTTCGTTTCAACTGTCTGAATCACCTTCTGGTTGGTTCGATGAGCGTAAATGAGAACATTCGGCACTTGATTACATCTCAGACTCCATGGAATTTCATCCATGCTCGATAAGAATCTAGGTGCTCTACGGGATCCGTAGACCCGTCATATGCCTTGATCTTCGGACGCTTGAATGACTCCTCCATGATTTTGTCAAAGAAAGAATGATCGATCTAATTAACCAAATTGTCTAGGTCCAGTCCATTCTGGTCTTGCGACTTCTTTATGTCCCTCAACTTATCTTGGAGGAGACGAAGCTGAGCTAACTAAGGTTGTTCCTCGGTTCTACGTGGCGTTGCTTCCTTCCAGCGCTGATTAATCACGTCCCTCAGGTCTATTCTCAAGTCTAGTCCCGTTTCCAGGGCACTAGGGGTCTTCGAAGGGCGTTGGGTAGAGGATCCTTTAGACGTGCTCTACGGCTAGCTGCTTTTAACTGATTGCTTCCTGGAACGTTCTTCAACTCGGAAGTGGATTCTCTGGTAAATCGAGTGCTCCCTCTTCCAAACATTACAGCCTAGTCAAAGTCATTTAACTTGTCTCTAGTGTCGGGAAGGAACCTCTCTCTAAGCCTCCATGGCTAGGACTTTCCTCTTGGCAGGGTCCCGAACCAAAGAAGCTGACTTCTCTACAGCAGCCTTCTTCTTGGGGGAACGTCGCCTTGCCATTTCCTGCAGTGCTCGCTGGGTTTTAGCGATGGCCTGAGCTGGAGGAGGCTCTTGGAACAACTCCATAAAGCAACTCAAATTTTCTGTCATCCCTCGTACTTGTTCTATTAAAGCCACAAACTTTGAGTCACCCCGCTTCGGTTCTTACCTGGTTACTCCATTGTCAATATCCGGGTGGTTCTCGACATCAGCAACGTCCCGTTCTCTAGCGACAACTCTCCTTAGTGCATGCTTGGTATCCGACTCTCCATCAACACCGTGGTGGTTGTGATTCTCAACATTCAAATTTTTTACAGAAAAAGCTTGAGGATTATGCTTTGTTGGTAGAACACTACTCATCCCCACAGACGACGCTAATTGTTGATGCCGAAATATGGTCTACGGATATCAACGGTACAATTTATTTTACAGAGGACGAGAAGCCTACAAAAAAGAATGAAAATAGGCACACCGGTGTGGTGTGAGTCATTGGACCTCTGATGCCTGAGTTGGTAAAAGTTTAAAAGAGTAATTTAGATGTAGCTTTTTTAACTTAGAGTAGCTTACAAGAGTTCTTAATGTTGTTCAGCTTAGATTAGCATGGATCCAAATGGAGAAATGTCCTGACTTCTTATAGTAGCCGATCTCATAACCGCTGCGACTCACTTAATGGTGCCTTAATGGCCCTCTCGGCGTAACTTCTGGCTGTTATCAGCGGATCCAGTTGTTACTTGGACTCGGTCGACTCCTGAGGGAGAGTCCTAACCTTCACGGCTCATCCTTGGAGGATCTAGGCCTACTCTTGTCGGCCCCTGAAAGAGTCAGGTTGGCCTTGGTCGAACCCTAGAGGTCATGGCCGCTGTGGCCGACCCTCGGGGGTCTCGACCTACTTTGGGTGACCCCCCGTGGGGTCAAAATAGCCTTGCCGACCCCCTAGGGATTGTGGACACCATTGGTTGACCCCTAAGGGGTCGGAATTAGCTTGAATGACCTCGATGGACTCCCGATATCCTTTGGCTGACCCCGGGGGATCCTGACCTTGACTAAATATTTCGAAATATTTTAGTTTACAACACATCATTTCCTTAAAACTTACAATAACTTTCTTAAAATATTGCAAAAATATGTGAATTGACTTTGAACTAAAAAGTTTACCAGGATTAAATCTCAAAGTATAAAATTATTGTAATTTAATTCAAAATTAAATTGGTTAATAAGAACTTAATATGACAAAATATAGTCAAAACAAACATAATTTAACTGTCGTTAGAGATGTAATAACATTCATTCAATATGTAATTCGAGTCACATCTCAATATTGTAACCTCAAAAAAAAAAGTTCCAAGAGATAATATTTAGATCATGCTTATAGATGACCTAAATATTGATATCTACTCTTGACACAATATCAATCACAATTCATTCTTATTTTTTGACTTTAATTTTTTAATTTTTTTCACTTTTGTTTTTACCCTCTCTAATTTTATGGTTGTGATGGTAACAACACGTAGTTTGATTATTAAAAAAAAAAATGGAAACTCGTAATCGATAGGTGAATTTTGTAATTTTGTAAAAGTTAGGTTTGTATTTATTGTATATGAATAGGTTGACTGGTAGTGTATGAATCAAATACGTCCGCCAATAAATTGAAGGTGTTTGCATTTAACCATTATGATTATTATTATTATTATTTAATATTTGTACAAAAAGAGGGCCACCAACATTCATTGCGCTTCTTCTTCAATAAATTCTCCCATCCATATCCAATAAATTACTTTTAGAAAAATAAAGTGATATTGTGATCTCGAATAATCACAACCGTTCAAAGCTTCTTCTTCCATCCATCCATAGGCTATTTACCGCTTTAAATCATTTTCCTACTTTAATCTCTTACCGTTTTTGTTTATAGTATTTCTATTCAATGCCTTCTTCACGAAGTTGACTTTGACTCTCAATTCAATTTCTAAATTAAAATCCCAATTACACATACAATGTTTATTTTAAATTGAGCGAATAATAAAGACACACTTCACCTGCGTTCTTCCGTCATTTATTTTTGGGGATTTTTTTAATATATATATATAAAAGAAAATATATATGTATTATAAAGTTCTAAAAATATTTACGCAGAAAGTGTGGACATCCATCTCAAAATCAATTGGCAATGAGAGGAGCAGCCCACTTTGTATTATATGTGGTTAGAGGACTCCCCACCTTACCGATGTGAGATATTTGAGATCCTCAACAAGGACATCTCGGAGTTCAACAACATTATTGCTGATATTAGGTCCCTTTCTGCTAGGGTCGGGGTGGTGCTCTTTTCCTATTGTAATAGGGTGGCTGATTTATTAGCTAAGCACCCGTGTGACTTCGAAGTTGTTTGGAACTTTTATTTTCTTCTTTGGTTGATAGATCTCTTTTTTGGAGGGAGGTCCTCCCCCTTAGTGGCATCCAGTGTAGATGAGGATCGTAAGACTTGTTTCTTTGTTGATTAATATATTTTTCTGCTTGTCTCAAAAAAAAACAAGAAAAAAATAATAATAATGATAAATAAAAGAGAGGAAAATAGAAAATGAAAAAAAAAAAGAAAAGAAAAAAGAAAAGATTTGCATCATTAGATAAAATTATAAATACACTTAAAAAAAGTAGTAATATAAATTTCCTCGATTAGTAAACTTATAAAAATAAATTATTCCATAATTCTTGGCGATAGAAGGGGTTGAAATGACGAAATTGTCCAGAGATTAGCTTGGAATTACAAAGAGCACTATCACGAGCTTTGTCACTGTCGTGTCCTAGAAAATGATTTTTTTTTTTTTTTTTTTTTTTCTAACGAAAAAAAGTAATTTAATATTAATTCACAAGTAAATAGTCCCGACTTTCTTTAAAACCAAAACAAAATAAAATCCAAAGTTCAAAATCAATGTCTAACGAATCAAAATATGACACGTCAACTTTTAAACGCGGCTTCTGACCCAATATCCTGTCTGTACTCTACCATCGCCTTTATTTTTCTTTATTTTATTTATTTTCGTGAAGTGTATTGAATTTAGAGGAGAATAATCTGTATATATATTGAGAATAGATGGTAATATATTATGTGGCCCTCATCCTTCCTTTTATTTGTTTTTTTGGGCACATATTGCATGGGAATTACCCTAATTCAAATCTATGTTAAATTATAAGTTATGTCATCATAATTTTGGAGAAAACTAGAATATGTGCAATTCGAGGGCTAATTACAAATAGTTTTGAGGTGTTTTGTTAAGTTTCTAATCGAACAGTGTGATTATAATAAGAGATTATATAGAGTGATTATAAATTAAAATTCATCAATAATTGTTCGTTCTTTTGTATATGAATAGTTAAAAATAAAATGTTATTTTAAGTGGATAGGTATGATTGATTATTTTAAGGGGTAATTGGATTTTGGGATTGATGAGACTAGAGGAAGTGGAGGAAGAAGAAAAAAAATGAAGTTGATTTGGAGATATGAAGTTTTTTTGTTTTTCGGTATTTATGTTTACGAGATAATATGTTTTACTTTTTATGAAATTTGATATAAATTTTGTTTTGAAGTTTGATAGAATATAGCATAGAAGTTGAGAAATGGTTGAGAAAAAATATTAGTAGAAGTTGTGATGTACTCAAAACAAACAATGAGTTCAACTTCTCATCTTTCTCTCATTCAAATCCAATCATCCCAAATTATTACAATAGCTCTTTTTATATTGTTGTTTGAAAATGAGTTGTAAAATTAATTTATAATAACTTGCACCGCCTATGAGACTAAAAATCATATATTTCGGGCTAGAAATTCTGATCTAATATAAGATGACTTTCCTAAAGATGGCACCATGTTGAGGGGGCATGTTGGAGATACTCGCCGACAAGGTGAGCTACTCCTCTGTATAGTCAATTGGTTTTGAGGTGGAACCTCATACTATCTAATATGGTATATGAGCTCCGAGTTATTGACCCCCGAAATCTTGAGGACCCCACCTAAGTGGATAAAGACTTAAGAGGGCATTTGATGATCCTGAAAGTTGATCCAATCCAAGCGAATAAGTCAAACCGTGTATATTTCGAATCACAAATTTGGATCTAATTCAAGATGGCTTTCCCAAAAAATGACACTATCTTGAGGAGGCGTGTTGAAGATACTTATCTTGTGGTCATTTATTGAAAATGTGAGATTCTAGAAATCGGTATCTGTAATCCCCTCAATTTGTACTAAAAAAAAGAAAAGTGAGATTCTTCAAAACCTTTATAAGATAAGGTGTGCTAGTTCTCTCATAGCCAATTGATTTTGAGATGGATGTCTATACTTTTTAATACTAACGAACTGAACACATTCGTAATGAACCCTTTAAAAAAATGCATATGACATCACTAATGTCAAGTGAACTACATCAAACATATCATATTGTAGTACCAAATTAAAAAAAAAAAGAAACTAGATTGAGAGATTGAATATAATCTGGTGGGTGGTTAGGGAGGTGTCGCTTCATCTTTAAGTGGAAAAAGAAGATTTTAGAGAGAGAAGCTCCCGCTTCTCTCTAGTTTCTCCAGTGGGTGGTTAGGGAGGTGCCACTTCATCTTTAGGGAGTCTGTTACCTCAGGTTTAAGAGGTGTTTGTCCTCAGGTGTGGAAGGTGTGGGTCTTCTGAGTTGAGAAGGGTCGTCCTTCTTGTATGGCTATAAGGGTGGGTAATGAAGAAGATCTGGTCAGCAAGGGGGACTAGCTGTGGAAGGAAGAGAAGAAGTAAATGTATGAGGTCGGTGAGTGGTAGATTTGCTCGATCTAAGCTGTCTAGAGATGAAGAAGAAGACTGGGGAAGAAGAAGGTGTTGGGGAAGAATAATCCGTCTGTTTTATAGAGGAAAACGAGAAGGGGAAAGGGTGGAATCAAATGAAGCAAGAAGCATGGGATTAAGAGTTTGGAGGGAGAAACCGAAGAAGAAGGAGAGTATGAAGTTCGCCGGTGACAGCTCCGGTGATTGGAAAATCTGGGCTGCTGGGATGTTGATGTTGACAAGGACCCACATAGTCACTCAACTGCAAAAAGCGTGGCTCGAGAAGCAGGAAAACGACTGGCATGGAGTGGGTAAAGAGAAGGCGGTCACAGCTAGCTGGCAGGGCAAGTGGGATCCGAGGCTGGTTCATATGTCCAAGCTTTCCGAAGTGGAGTGGGAATGACTGGATCCAAACCGTACCTGGCTTCCTCAGTGAGTCATATTCTGACCCGGTGATCAATTTTGGGTTTCGAAACGAATCGAGAAATTTGGGCCAGAACATCACCTAATCTGGAAAATTAGGTCGTGACCCTTTCAACCGTTTCGTTTTCAAAGTCTGGACAGTTTTGTACTTCTTTTGCTTGATCATTAATGGGTTTTGTGGTTGGTATTTATCTGGTATGTGGATTGTAAGGTTAGATGGGTTAATTTCTTCGAATCTCTTCTTGTTGGATTATGGTTATTGCTCGATGAGTCTAGATGTTCGGTTGGGTTTTGAGCTGGTGGATAAAGAAGGATGTGATAGTCTATACATAAGGTCTTGTCGGGATAAGAGGTGTCTCAATTATGGTATGTCTCTTTCCTTCTCAGTTTTTGTGGAGTCGTGTTCGTCAGTCATGGAAACAAATCTCGGACTATTCCCCAAAATTATTCAAAAGTCAACTAGTAGATTGTTGACGATGGCGCTTGACATTCATCGGTGGGATTCCTTGAAGCTCACGTATGATGAAGTTGTTTCTGGACTCAATGGGATGCCTTGTCTGATCCTCTTGGACTCTTCTTTTAGCTATTTGTTATTGCTTATTAAGAATTGTAACCGTTGTGTATGGATGGTTTCTGGGTATAGCTATTGTTGTCATGGTTTATATGTATTGGAGGCTTGCCTTATATTTGAATGAAATTATAGGTTGTTTTAAAAAAAAAAAAGAAAAAAAAAAGAAAAAAAAGAGATTGAATAGAATGATTCAATAAATGTATTAACAAAGAAATAACATGAAAACCAAGTATTATTCAAATCATTAGAGTTAATGAGAGGTCGAAATACATGGCAGGCGAGAAAGCGAAAGAAGAGGAGGCGTTTATAGGCAGAAAACATTCGAATATTAAGTGAAGGTAGAAGTTAAAGATAATGTAGATATTATTAAAATAATAAAATTGATGAGATGCGCCTATACTTGGGAAAATATTACATTAATGAATACCCATTTCAACACTAAAAAGCACGCTTAAACGCGTCTTGGTTTGGTTGCATTCGGAAGGAAAACCCTCTCATCAAATTAATAAAACAACCCCACTATAAATTTCTCCATACAACAACCGCACACCAACATTCTCAATCTCCTCTCATCCTCGCCGGAATTAAAATTAAAAAAAAAAAAAAAAGAAGAAATGCTCAGATTACCCTCATCATCCCTTCTGGTTCTCCTCTATCTCTTCATCTTCTTGCTTTCACCTCTCAATGTAAGTCAAAATCTACATGTTCTTTCTAATTCCGTCTCTGCTTCTATTCTTCTCTAATTTGTAATGTATTTATGGCAGGTTCCGGCGGCCGGCGACGAGGATAACCCATTTACTCCTACAGCTTTTCTCAATCGTTATTGGAACAAAGAAGTACGGAATGATTTGCCGAAGCCCAGTTTTCTGTTCTCTATGGTATCTCCATTGACGGCAGTTCAGTCGGCAGCGTTTACCAAACTCGCTGCTAAGAACGAACTCTCTTCTCGGCTCTTCGATTTCTGCTCCGCCGCTAATTTACTCTGCTTCCCCGATTTATCCCCTTCCTTGGCCAAGCACCACAAGGACTCCAACTTTGCCGTCTATTCCAATAAAAACTTCACCAATTACGGCACTCAAAGAATCGGCGGTTCCGACTCCTTCAAGAACTATTCCAACGACGACAATGTCGTCGTCGACTCCTTCCGCCGCTACAGCCACGAGACAGTGGGTCATAACGACCAATTTTCCACCTACGGTGAAAACAGTAACGTTCCGGATCAGAGTTTCAATACGTACTCCACTAAAGCAGTTGGAGGCAATGGTAAGTTCACATCCTACGACCAATCGGTGAATGTTCCGAATCTACGGTTTACCTCTTACTCTAGTGACGCCACTGGTAGATCTCAATCTTTCAAGAGCTACAGCGTGAATGCTAACGCCGGAGATCAATCGTTTGCAAACTATGGGAAAAGTGGAAATGGTGGTCAGAACGAGTTTAGTGGTTACGGTACAAACGCAAACGTAATTGGCTCTGGGTTTTCTAGCTATGGCGTAGGGGGAAATGGCGCTAACGACACATTCACCAATTACGGCAACGAACAGAACAATCCACAGAATAATTTCAGGAGCTATGGCGAAGGTGGGAACGGAGCGATTGAAAGCTTCTCTAGTTACAGAGACCAGGCCAATGTTGGGGACGATTCATTCCAATCCTACTCCAAAACCTCTACCTCTGCCACGGTCAATTTTGCTAACTACGGTAAATCCTTCAATGAAGGTACGGACAAATTCAGTGGTTATGGTCAGAATGGGTTTGGCCAAGTCGTTGGGTTCAAGACGTATGGTGTGAACACGACCTTCAAAGATTACGCCAAACAGGGGATTAGTTTTGCTCAGTACACCAATGTGAGCTCTGCCTCTACGGCTGCGAAAATGTCGTTGAGTGGCAGTTTGGCGAAAAGGTGGGTCGAGCCGGGTAAATTCTTCCGCGAGTCTATGCTGAAGAAGGGGGCGGTGATGGCGATGCCGGACCTTAGAGATAAAATGCCAAAGAGATCGTTCTTGCCCAGATCGATATTATCCAAATTACCATTTTCCAGTTCGAAATTGGGGGAAATGAAGCAGATATTCCACGCCGGAGAAAACTCGTCGATGGAGACGATGATGACGGAGACGCTGAAGGAGTGCGAGCGAGCGCCCAGCGCCGGCGAGACGAAGCGGTGCGTAGGTTCGGTGGAGGATATGATAGACTTCGCGACGACGGTGCTTGGACGGAACGTGGTGGTTCGGACGACGGCGAACACCAAGGGGTCGAAGGGGAAGATGTTGATCGGGCGGGTGAAAGGGATCAACGGCGGAAAGGTGACGGAGTCGGTGTCGTGCCATCAGAGCCTGTTCCCGTACCTACTGTACTACTGCCACTCCGTGCCTAAGGTTCGGGTGTACGAAGCGGAATTGCTGGATCCAATCTCTAAGGCTAACATCAACCACGGAGTTGCCATCTGTCACTTGGACACCTCAGCATGGAGTCCGGGCCACGGAGCATTCATAGCTCTCGGGTCTGGACCGGGTCGGGTGGAGGTCTGTCACTGGATCTTCGAGAACGACATGACTTGGGCCGTCGCCGACTGATCGACGGAGGCTAAGAAATAATTGGCCGCCACCTCAGCATAAGTGCATCATAAAAAGTTTTTTAATTTAAGGTTTGATTTGAAGTGGTTTTGTATTGAATTGGAAACACAGAAGAAAATGGTTTTGTTTTTTAGTAATTAACTTGTTTACTTTACCAAATTTCTCTACTGATGGAATTTGGAAAAAGGGGAAAATGTGATTATTGTAACTTATTTAAAGTTCCTTCAACAAACCCAACAAATCTCATTTAGTTTTTCTTTTTTATTTATATCACGAAATGAAGAGTTTATGTTTGATTTATTTATTTACTTTTTTTTTTAATAATATTTTTGATAAAGAGAGAATGTGAATTGTTGTAACCAATGAGAGATTGGATCTTGTAATTACTTAGAGGGAGGAAAGGAAGTAAAAAAATTAGTTTGATCAAATGATAATTTCGATCAAAAGCTCAATCTTTATATAAAAATAGATTGAGCCCCAAAATGCTCATTTCATAAATATATTTGGCTGAGAGCCCATTCCATGAAGACATGTGGGCAAGAGTCCATTTACTGGTTTGAGCACATTCCATGAAGACATTTGGGTCCAAAACCTATTTATTAGCCCAACTCATGAAGACATTTAAGCCAAAGTTCGCTTATTGATCCAATCCCAGCCCATGAAGATATTTAGGTCCAAAGTTCATCGGCTGGCAAGTCCATGATCCATGAAAACTCTATAAATAAAGAGTTTCTTCTTTCATTTATGGAGGTTGAAAAATCTCAAGAAGAGAAATATTTTTTTTTTGTTTTCTCTAAGCCCAAAAAACATTTCATGCAGTCTTTGAAAATTAAAGCTACAAAAAAACTCCTTGAAAATTGCAACCATACAAAGATTTCTTAAAGACTAAAGCTATTGAAAAGTGCTTCTTGAATATTGAAATTATAAAAGTTTTCTTGAAGATTGAAGCTTCCAATCAAATATGAAGATTAAAACTACTAAAACTATCTAAAGACTGAAGCTACTAAATGTTTAAAGACCAAAAATATGTAAATCTTTATACTTGAGAGAGAAGAATCAAAAGAGATAGAATAGAGATGTAATCCACTATATTTCATATTGAAATCAATATAAATCTCAAGTGTATCATACGAATTACATTTCTCCGAAAATCTCGTCGAATATTGTTTCTGAGAAAACAACATTAAAAAATGATGGCTTAGTAAATGAGTTATTTATTTCATATAATTTTTTTTTAATTGTTGTAAGCTAAAAATATCCCGAAAGACTCGAAAGAGGTTGAGACCCACCCGAAGGACAAATAAGCTAACGCCAAT
>JBBMEG010000016.1:0-10047 GCA_037832605.1 Cyclanthera cordifolia
AGGCGCAAAGGGGAGCGATACTGAAACGTCAGGAGAGAAGCAAGGGGAGCTGTATGTTTACGAAGTCAAGGTACAAAGTCTTTACTGTAAAGGTGCTTTGCCACTCTTAAGAGTTCATTACTCGGTTAGAATATACTTTAAAGAGTGAAAAGTACACTGCACTTGTACACTGCACTCCGACTTACTTCAAGCACGGCTAAAAAGAAAGGACACGAGACGAGCGAAGCAAAGAAGAAAGAAGCAAGGGCAGAAAGAGTTGAATGTTGTAGAGGTTAATAAATAAGGTTATTAAATATGCGAGACTGTAAAAGCAAAGCCAAAGCAACTTGACAGAGTTGTAGAAGGAAAGGTACGCAGTCGAGACAGAAAGAAAAGGTGTATCAGGAATCCACAGTCAAGGAGAGGGTGAATCAGTCAAGGTGGTACGAAGCGTCAGACTTAACAGGAGAAGGCGGAGCTTGAAGAAGCTCAGCAACAGTTTACTCGGAGCGAAGCGCTGCAAGCAGATTTCCCTTTAACCTTCTAATTCTATTGCGAGGTTCAGAAGGAGAAGAAAGGATAGAAGCTTCGGGATCGGAGCGCAGCTAAGCAGCTCGACCTTGTTGTTTGTAGAAGTCTCGGGGCGGAGCTTGAAGAAGCAGCTCAGCAACAGTTTCCGAGGAGCGAAGCAGCTCGACTGTTAAGGTTCCGAAGGACCCCTTCTATAGTTAAGGTGTAGTAGGAAGCTCGACCAAAGGTGTAGGAGGAAACGAGACCAATAGGGAGAGGGAGAGGTTCCAAAGGACCTCGACAGGGAAGGAGAGGAGAGGATTAAAGCCAATTGACCTTCTTGTAAAGGAAAGGGTTCCGACTCTTAAGTAACGGTGAAGAAGCAAAGCTAGTTTATTAACCTTCCCTATGGTTCCGGGTTCACAGAGCTTAGCGAGCTTTCGGCCGAGAGGGTTGAAGCTGTAAAGGTTCCACAGGAAACTCTGAAGTTCAGTCACGGAGAGGTTAGAAAGAAGCCGCTCTCTCTTTCTGGTTACGAAGGAACTCCTCGACAAAAGGTGAAGAGCGAGGTGAAGGAGCGAAGTTCAAAGGTGAAGAGCGAAGCGTCAGGCACGACCTTGTTGTAGAAGTCTCGGGGCGGAGCTCAGCTGCTTTTGCTTTACCGAGTTCCAGAGTTGAATGTTTACGAGGGTCCAGCCGAGCATAGAAGGTTCGGAGCTTCCGGCCGAAGAGTGAAAGAGCTTAGCTTCCGGCCTTTGGTTACGAGCGAGGTTCCGGCCGTTTCATCTGGGCCTTTTGTTATATGTTTTCATCTTTCCCGCATTTCCTTCTGTTTTACCCTACTCACTTAAAGGCCTGCAAATGCAAACAAGAATCGAACCTAATATCCATTCCACCTTATGATATCAACTATGATATTCACTATGATATGATGAGACTATTAGATACTTAGTATACTTTCAATTATTCTTTTATACATGCCTCTAACACAGGTACCTATATCAGTAGTAAGACTGGTAGATGTTGACTAATACTTCTTTGCTTGAATAAGATCTAACCTCTTTTTCTACTAACTCCCCTGCTGTTAGCTCAGCTCAGTTAGCTCAAAGGGAGAAAGAATCCAGCAGGAATGTAACTGGCTGTAATCGAACTCCCAATGCAATGGATGACTTCAAAGAGAAAGTTGCCTTATGCGAAAGGAGAGAGTCCTTGTCCGGGTACTTCCTATCCTGCTTGGAAGGCCTGCAAACTAGTCTTTGATCGAAGCTCTTAGGACTGCTTATGCTTGGGAAACTACTGGAGCTTATGAAATAGAAAGTGCTGGACCTGCTATTAGGGACTTTCCCTTGACCGGCATTTAGTGGCTTTTGAGGCCTCACTACCCTTTCTAGAAGATGGAGTGCACTTCATCGAGTGGCATTCTTCTCCTGCTGCTACGCCCCTAGCCCTCTAGTATAGCTATTGACTGCCATCCCTGTCAAAGAAAAAAATCGAATAAGAAGGACGAATGCGAGAGAATGAGACTCGTAGGTAGTATGTGTTACTAGTACCAGTCAGCAGTAAGGCCAGTATATAGCTGACTGAATTGAAGAGCCAATGATATCACTACTAGTTGAATAAATAAAGCACATAGGTGCTCTTACTCTGATATCACTATGTATAATCGAATTTTTTTAATTATCTAGTTGTTCTGATTCTGTAAGTTGACTTCTAGGAAGTCTGAGCTCTTTGATGATTATCGTAATTCCAATAAAGTATAGAGGAGACGGGAACATCGTTTTATTCTATATTTCATCCCAATAGCACATAGGCCATGGGGTGGAAGTAGTTGGCTAGACACTGTATTGAGATGGTGATAAGTCCACTAGAAGCCTAGCACTAGAAAGCACTTTACTACCCCGGTATTGGAGATTACGGACTTTGTTGAGGAGATAGAAAGGCCCAATCTACCAAGTACCGAATGGTATTCTGTGGCTAGAGCAGCATCAGCAATGAAAATATCATCACCGAGTACCGCGTAGTCCTCAAACTTACGACCTGGATACACCTTTTCAGCACAACACCATACCACAAGGTGGTGGGTCAATGCGAAAAGTGACCAAGAAGAGTAATAGCCTAACGGCAGCCCCGCAACAAAGCATACCTGGGACCATTTCAGCTTAACGAAGCAGAAAGACATTTGTCGCTAGTGCTGAATTAACAAGACTGGAGGTCAAAGACCTATCAAACAGAAAGCTAAACATCTCGAACATGATCAGAAGCGGCAACCTATCGGTGGGATCACTCAAATCATATGAGAAGCAGTCTGTGCGGCCTACCAACCGGCTAAGAGGATCCCACTGACAAGAACAAAAAGACTCCAAATCAACAAGAGATTGGTAAGGGTCAAGACCTTAGGCAGCTCGACGCATCTAGTTTCGGTCTTGCTAACGGGCGACAAAAGGATGTTGGCCTTCCGCGGGGAAGGGGACCCACAATTCCATTTGACCTAGACAGCCAGTCTATCAAGCAGTCTACTGATTCTTTGTCCATCTTTGGTATTCTGAAAGCTTATGGGGCATGTCGCCTCTTATTTCATCGTATATAAATAGAGTTTCATTGGAGTCTTCATTGACACGATCACTTAACCCACAAAAACGTCCTATATACCCTTATCATCTTTCAATTGAATCGAGATTGGGTTAGTAAGGAAATTCAATTCACCAATCCATTTTCTTTTTTTTAGTATGCTTTCAATACTTACCCTGACCCAGCCACTAAGCTCTAGCTTCGGCCGATCCTTCGTCATATGCTTAGTAAACTCTTGCTACGAAGCTACTTTTCTCTGACCCGAGGGTCCGAAGGAGGAATCTTCTCACACTGGGACCGTTCATCCGGATCTGCCCGGTGGTGTACTCTAGAATTCCCCATCTTGGGGTTCGGACAGGAAATCCAATCAATCAGATCATTCAAGGTGCGTAGCCTTCTTCGATGTCCAATTCCTTCTTTTGAAATGCACCTTCACCTGCCCCTTTTCGACGCGGGCAAAGAGCAAGACATGAAATAACAAGATCTTTTGGTCATCTCAAGGGTTTAGCAACCAGCTCTGAACCATCATAGGTTGTTGACTACATAGATGGAGGATTGCACCTAGATGAACTCTCACATCTTGCCTAGTCATCCCTCCATAACCATACTTGTTAGCCTTCTTCTTCGCCTTTAGTGTATCCACAATTACCCCAGCTGTGTATTCTAGTCTTCTCGGAGGCCATCTACTATTCAGACTATCAATCAAAGTACTCAATTTTCTGTATCTTGGACATTTTTGCTTCACTGAACCCTTTTTTTGCTGCAACACGGGGAGTAGACTTCAAAGCTTAATAAGGGACAGGCTCAAGCCCAAGGTGAGAAAGACCAGGGGCCCCGAACGAATGGAACTAACTAGCAATCTACGGGAATGAAAAAAAAAGAAGAAACTCCGATTCCGCTTTTGGCCACTCTGAACTCATGGTCGAATGTGAACAAGGCAATCGAAGATTCTTAGCTGCTGTTTCCGTTGAAGGAGTCAGCGCGCTGGAAGTCTTGTTGGCCTAACCTAGAAGTAGGAGTGGAAGGCTCAAGGTAAGCGAGGGAGAAAAGAAAGCATAAAATCCGAAGAGAAGACCCTACCGCTCGATTCTCGAGATTCATGGGCCTAGAACTTCGATCCGAACCTTCGCATCTATTTCTTTTTTCTTATAGGATTAACCACACCTTCGTTATCGCCCCTCGCTACTGCTCAACCTCGCTATCGTATTGATTCTTGCCGGCCCTTCCAGATTCCAATTCCTTATTGAGATCGAGATTTTTTTTGTTCCATTAGACCCAGTTCGGTCAGATCTGTTCCATAATCTTGCTTGCCCGGGCCGGGCTTGACTCCCACCCGTAATGAATGATCGTTGTTCGAGAACAAAACAATAAGACTTAAGGCTTTCGCTCTTCGCCTAAAGCCGTAACTTCGTTGTTAAACCTTCGCTATCGCGAGAATATAGTGATCGAAGACGCTCAGCTGCTTCGCACGAAAGCCGTATTGCCCGAAGGGCATGCTGCAAGAGCGTGGGTGAGTGGTAAGCGCGCGGCAGCAGTGTGGTTCCAGGTGCCGTCGCGTCATTGAGATCCGCGGGGTGGCGGGGACTTCGACTGCTTTGTTTCGGGTGAAGAGAAGGGGTGGTAGGCTTAGTAGGGCTCGAACCTACAATAGAATATCACCGTTATGAGCGGTACGTTTCAACCAATTAAACTATAAGCCCCTACGGATCTTTACATGCAATTCGCTCACTTAGGGAAGAGCGGACGGAAAGAGGGGGCCTTTTCTCTAAATAGAAAGATCTTCCTCGCTTGCTTGCTCCTGTGACTCTTCAAGGATGGAAGCTTGCAAAACCGTTAGTTTCGATTTCTGTGGGCATTCGGCCACCTATATTTTATCGGCTTGGAGTTTTTGGTGTATGATCCCCAGAATGGGAGGAGGATGAGGAGTCTTTGGGCGTGTCATCTCAAAGCGAGATTGTGCTTATCTATGTAATTATCTGTCCGACTTATCCAATTCCCTTGAAGGGAAAGAGATCTATCTATTACTGCGCGAGACTGCAGAAGATGGTTCTTGTGTGACTGGTCTCAGCACACCCATTTCCCTGAAGCGATAAAAGACTTCTTGGGCAACTTCAAAGTCTACGGTGTAACCGTAGGTTCACCTTATGATTCGGGAGTGGTCATGAATAGAAACCGGCGCTGCTTGTGCGGTCTTGGAAAATGGTTGCTTGTCAATCAACATCTGTTTTCCCTTATCGGGAAACTGTGGTAGACTTTATCAATACAGTTCCTCTTTCCCACTTTACCAGCGGCCCCCTCCGTATTTCCAACAACCGCCTAATTTTCTTCGGATAGGGGTGGGACGGATGCAGTATGCGCTGCGGACCAATTCTGAATTCTTTTCGTAGAGGACGTTGCGTCACGTGCCGTAGTGATCCCTGGATGTAGGTAGCCTGTAAGGGCTGGCACCCATAGTGAATGGGCGTTGAGCCAGAACTCCCTTAAGCAAGCCTTTTTCAATTACCACCTTCTTAACCAATTTCTTTTCCCGATTGGGTATTAAGCTTTTCCCGCCGGTGGGTTTTTTACCTTGGATTTGGAGATAGGGGTTTTTCGTTGCCTTATTGGCAGTTCTGAGCCGTTCCCGCGATCTTCCAAGTGGTGATCAAAAGAGTCCGAGCAAAGGAGAAGCACGATACCTAGTTTGCTAAGCCTTTCTAGATGAAATGTGACCCAAGGGTTACAGGGAGAAAAGGTCCAATCAGCAACCAAGGGAGCGCTATCCCATCCTCTTTCGCGGGTTTCTCACAAATCTGCGGCTCTCCGCGTCAACAAGTTCGAATTCAGACTCTTTTCTTTGACCATCTAGCTAGTCGTCTTCCCTAGAGAGTTGGCTGCTTTAAGAGAGACCCCGGATTGGATCTGCCCTCGTTCTCTCTTGTGAGTCAAGCGAGTTAGAGCAAGTTGCGGTAAGTAAGCACGCCATCAAGTCTGACCTAAGGGGCCCGCTCTCAATCCAGTAAGGAGTGAACGATTGAAGTCTTCGTATTACCCATTGCCTCGATAATTTTATATTGAGAGCCCCATAGTCTCAAGTAGTAGGCCTGTAAAGCAAGTAACTCAAGGTTCATGCGAACCAGTAGCAAAGCGGTTTTTAAACCGCAAGTCAGGGGAAGTCTTAGTAAGGAGAGAGCCCAGTAAGCCAGCGCAAGTGGTTTAGTCCCTATAGTCCTCCAGTCAAGCCGGAAAGACTTTTCTTTCTTCTTCTTAGTTAGAAAGAGTATATGAGAGAGTGGAAGATATTGATGTTGTTAGGCACAGCCCGTTGCAAGGAAGCAATCTTCTGAGACTCGGTTTTATTCTGAGACAAGGATATCTTCTGCGAACTTCTTGCTTTCCCTTCTACTTAGCTATCTTAGCTTGGCATCTACTCTACTTTCACTAGATGCACAACTCAAAAGCTAGAACTGACGCATCTATTGAAAGAAGGGAACTCGTAAGGCTGAGCTGCCGTCTTCTTTTGAGGTGGGGAAGAAGCCAACAAAGACAAGGGAAAAGAAAAGTATATTCCAGATGATGAGGGAAAAGATGAACTTCTTTGAATCAGTGATCGCTGAAGGTAGTTTACTAGCTTACTTCTTAGAGTAAGGCAATACTCGTTTCAAGCTTTTTTTTTTGATCCCCTCTTTCTTTCTAGTTAGAGAGACCTAGATGAAAGCCTCTTCAGTTAACTCTTTCCGCTTCCGCTTCTGAATCTGGATGGCGGCTTTGGTTGGAAAAGAGAGTCTTTCAGTTACGGTTTAGGGCTAGTGAGTTACTAGACGTTCGTGAAGGCGGACAGACAGGCGCTCGTAGACAGAAAACGGTTTTCGCAGAGCGACAAAGCACTTCTTTCATTAGTCAAAAGACTGAAACTTACTCATAGGTCAAAAGTCTACCTGGAAAAAGGATCGAGAATCGGGTTCGGAAGTGACGATTTGAATGAAATAGAGTCAGTTTGAGTTTGAAGGAAAGCATGTGAAGGGTACAAGACAGTAGAAAGAGGTAGTAAACGGGAGTCAAGAGACTCTCTTTTTGGGACTCTATCCCGCTCAGGTAAGGAGGCTCGAAGAGAGGAGTCATCTCGGCTACCAGATCGATTAAGATTCTTTCTTCGCGTTGGTGAACAACAGTACCTACTACGAATGAGCTCTGGTCTGGGTTGTAAGCTTAAGCTTAGTTTCTCATTTGATCACTTGTTTGAGGCGGTTGTACCATCCCATCGGTCAAAGACATGAGAATAGAACGACTTGTTACTCACTTAAGGCCGGTTTAAAGCAGGGGCAACCGTAGGCACGGGATGCTAGCTTCAGGTTGCTTTTCTTTCGCAGTTCCATCCTCCTCTCTCCGCTCCAGCCAGTGATCCACTTCGAATAGAACTCAACGTTGTGCGCTAGGTTTCAAGGTCAGATAGGGCTTTTCAGATAGGGGTTGGCAGAAAGAAGTAAAGGAAACAATTCCCTTTTTCTTATAGAATTTTTCTTAGTAGTGATTCCGTCAAGATATCGAGTAGTTCACATAGATCGATCATAGGCCTGCCTGTGCCTTCAGGCGAGAAAGAAAGAGTATAAAGATAGGTTTTCAATCGATTAGTCAAGCAAAGCTAACCGAAGTTAAGGTATTCATTCAAGCAGTAATCATCGAAGGCATACCGAAATAGTCAAGGTCAAAAGTATCCGGGTTAGAGTCACCAAGAAAGCAAGCCGGGAAGGCTTACGCCGATAACGAAGGATTTTGAAACCGATCGATATGCAGACGCTGCAAAAGCAAATGACTTCGCTTCCTCAATCAAGGTAAGGTAATTTGAGAAGCTATCGAAACTATTCCGAAGTTGATGATTTCGTTCTAGCTAGGGAAATTTTAAAGAGAGAAGTTTACGCTCTCCAACAAAGAAGCACTCACCTCCTAATAGAAGAGATAACGTAAGAAAGAAAAGCAGATGCGGACGATGTAAGCGGTCAATCAATTGAGACTACTTATAGTCCGCTAACTAGGGGAAAGAGAAGCACTAAGATGAAAAGATATAACTAGACTTACATAATGCTCCTATTGAAACTAAAAAAAGATAAGAAGGGGCTTGAAGCTTACAGTCCTTACTCAACTACAAGTACATAGAGAACAGCTTCCACCTATTATACTATGCATTGACGTTGCAGATGTTTAATTGCAGTTGGCATTAGGAGATAGAGAGAAAAAGGAATGAAGAAATAGAATATATATGAAATAAAATACAAAGAAATGAAAGAAGATCGGATTCGATTTATCTTGTATCTGAGACTGTTGCTCCAGTTCCGTCCATTCTTGGATATTTCCACTCCTCGACTCCTATCGACTAGACTTTTAGGTAGTTTAACTAACTAAAGTAACTTTAACCTTTCGAGTCTATATGAAGTATTAACTTTATTTTTGATCGAGAGAAGACACCTTATGAACAAATCAAATAAAAAGAGGTTATGTAATACACTTGAAGAGGAACAGGCCTAAAATCTCTACTCGCTTGATGGATTGGTCCGACCTTAGTCTATTCCTTTCATCCTCTCTTCCACTCAGCTGTGAACACTTTTTTCATACTCTATCCTTGCTTGCCCTTTCTCAGGATCGGTCTCGCCAACCAGCAGTGCTAGCTGCTGTCACAACTGGTGGGCATCGTGGCATCCTGTCTAGTCTCATGCAAAAGCCATTGATTTTGTTATCAGTGGTACATCAAAGTGGTCAGTTGTTTTTGCTGAAGCTTTATTATCTTTTTTCACTGTTTTGGTCTCATCATCATCAGGTTGCTCAGCTATGCGTGAGGCTGGGTTTATCCCTACTCTTTTTTCTCTACTTAAGGATACAGATCCTCAACACTTGCATTTGGTTGGCACAGCTGTTCATATTCTAGAAACTTTCATGGATTTTAGTAACCCAGCTGCTGCATTGTTTAGAGAGTTGGGTGGTTTAGATGATACCATCTCCCGTTTGAAGGTAGAAGTAGAAAATGGCTTGAAGCAACAAGGTAAAGATTCTGATTCTAGTGGGAGAAGTTTGAGGTTATGTAATACACTTGAAGAGGAAGAACTTATTGTATTTGTTAATCGACTTTCTCTAATAGCGAAGACTACTAGTATAGGACCGGGAGATGCACCCATAGATTGTGGATCAAAAGGCTATTATTGTGTCAATATAACAGAGGACAACCGAGGTGTTCGGAGAGCCTAGGCCGGGCATTGATCTTCGTCCTGCATCTGATTGAGAGCCTGAAAAGGGAAAGCAGTAATTAGGTAGGGGGAACCACCGGGAAACTCATTAAGAGGTCAGTCAGTCTATAAATCATCTAAGTCAGTAGGAGTTGGGAAGTTCTCAAAGGAGACAGAGTCAACAAGTATCGATCTTTCTTCTTAGCCAACAGGATGATCTACGTCTACATCTACATCCACTTATCGATATCCCACTTCTCTTCCTTCAAGTCCCAGAGCTGATGAAATGGCTGTGTGGAGCAAAGTAAGCTTTTGCGTCTATATAAGTATGCAAAAATCTCATTCAATTCATCGGCTAGGAAGGAAAACAGAAAAGTAAGATTTGACAGCTATATGAGATGCAAAAAGTGGAATTGGGCGCTTGATCCTGGGCAGAAAGTGACTTGCAAGATTTGACAGCTATATAAAACGCTTCTTTTTCAGTGATCGTATAGTAAAGTATAGTATTTCGCCTAAAGTTTAAAGTAAGTTCGTAGGCGGTATAGAGTAAAGTATCAATATCATATTCGAAGCTGTTGTTAACTAAAGAAAAGTGTTCTAGGCACTTTATGGGATGGATGGTAGCTCTAGCCGCCGAAATTTGAGTAAATGAAGTAAGATTCTACTTTCGCGACGGTAGGTGTAGAGGAGCGATCCGTTAACTGGTCTCAGACGGGTCTCCTTTTTAGGGGTTTTGGATGGTGAAGATGTTAGATGAGTGTTGAAGGTTCGACTTCTACTAGGACCAATAAAGAAG
>JBBMEG010000017.1:44506-47006 GCA_037832605.1 Cyclanthera cordifolia
GCCTTTGAATTTTAAGTTCTTTCTTCCTTTCCTTCTATTAGAGTCTCTCCTGGCTGAGAAGCTACTGTATTGAATTACCTGTAGTAAAGGATATAGCTCTACCGGTAAGCTTATTCCTGCTAGTAGCAAAAGAAGAACTACTATTTTCTTTCTAGTAAAGAAGAGCTATTACTCTCAGCTGCCATCCTCAACCCAAGCAAGGGAATCAAACCAAGCTCCATTCCCTGCCCTAAGTGCACTCACTATAAAGGGAGATAACTAAGCTAACTCCTCTTGCTTCCTACCCAGCAGTAAGAGAAAACCAATCCCTCGCTTTCCAAGATAGAATCTCTTCCCTCTTCTTAGTCTCCATTAGATAACGGTTCTCCGATTAAGGAGTCCCCCTATGGGGATTCTAACTCTTCTAAGAAAGGATTCCATGAATGGGATAGCATAAGCCTATGAGTAAGCCCTACCCTTGAAGTCCTAGTAAAGTCTTAGCCTTCTCTTCTGTGAATTCAATAGTAGAAGAAGAGTCAGACTTTACTACAGGTAAGGGAATGGAGGTTTACAGTTCTTAGAAGAAAGGGAATACCTGAGGCAAGTAGCTAACCTCATAGGTAAGTCAATTCCCTATCAATCATAGGAAAGTCCGCCTTTAAGCGAGGCAGGAGAGGCATCCGAGAGAAGAGGGAAGCCTTAAAGAAGATCCCCCGTGGATAGAAAGTGAGTCAGTAAGCCTCTAAGCTAGAAAGTAGGCATTGTTGGGAGGTATGGCATCGATAGCTTTCCCTCTTCAGGTAAGCCTTCCATCTGAGGGTTTAGTAAGAGTAGTTTAATCTAGGGTTTTAGTAGCTCTTCTTAGCCTAGTTGCCCTAGTTACAGGAGATGAAACTCCAGGGTACTCGCTGGTCATCCCTCAGTCGAATCTGGATTGGCTGCTGTAGCATTTGCTCGAACAGTGCTTTTACTTGTTCGGAAATCTGGTTACCTGTCAACTGCTTTGTATTTAAAGCAGTGTGGTGTTTGTTTGCAAAGATACTATGCAGGCAACCCCGTGATAAGGGAACAGGTTTCTGTTCCGGTCTCACTTACCCGTACTGGACTTCCTCGTATTATCCCATCGTTTCATAGAAAGATCATCCGATCTAGATCAACGAGGGCTGATAAGATAGTCCAACTGTACCTGTCTTGGTTTACATTAGCAAAAATAATAAAATTAGCGAAGCCGATTTCTCGAGCGACGTTTTCATCAATTGTTAATGCGGATCATGATATAGGAAGTTTCCGGCAAATGCAAGGTTTGATTAAGGAATATACCACCTTGATTAGATCAAAGTATCTTCCGGAAGTACATAGGATTCCTCTGAATAAGGGGTTCCGTTGGGTTCCTACGTGGAAAGCCACGCCGAATGACGATCGTATGTTTGATCGGAAAGCAGTGCCTTCCATATTTACTTCGTTAACATATGAGGTTGCTTCTTTCGCAAGGGATGTACGTTTTGTACATTCCCTTCAGGATGGCGTGTTTTCTCCCGGGATCCTCTTCGATAAAAAGGTCTTATGGCCTTTCGACTATAGAGGGTCTACCCAGGCAGCGAATGAAGATCTCGAGAAATACGAGAGGTCTCCTTATGGTATTGGTCATGTTTTTGATGAACTGGCTAATGCCCTTGAGGGCACTTATCTTCGCCCTGGGAGGATTGCACAAGTGATTGAAGGAGGCGGTAAGCGTCGTTTGTTTGCCATAGGGAATTATATCAAACAACGTTTACTATTCCCGGTGCATGAATGGTCTATGAAGGTTCTTTCTTTCATACCCATGGATGGTACGTTTGAACAAGAACGTCCCATTAAGCGGTTGTCAAAGATGGCTGAATTATCTGGGGATACCCAAAGAATGAAGGTATTCTCATATGATTTGAAGTCTGCGACGGATCGCTTTCCATTGTCCTTTATATACGAGGTATTTTCCCGACCAACAATGGCTTCATGTGTTGTTAACGGAACCCTTGGTTTGAATTCATTTGATATTGCTCCTCTTCTCTTCCGTAAGGGAGTTAAGCGGGATCCAGTATTAATTAGTTTCACTAGGGGTCAACCGTTGGGTTATTATGCCTCTTGGGCATTATTCGCGTTATCTCACCATGTTCTGGTGTGGATAGCGGCAGAACGAGCCCTCCAATCTGGGGAAAGGTTTGAATGGTACGCTCTACTTGGTGATGACATAGTAATCGCAGATGAGAGAGTGGCAGTGGAGTATTGTGCTTTATTGCAGTCTCTAGGGGTTGATATCTCGATACCTAAGTCTTTGGTATCTAACAACGGATCTCTGGAGTTTGCAAAACGGTTTTATACAAAAGGTCTGAAAGTGGACCTTTCACCCGTTTCAGCAAAAGCTGTTTTAACAGTACGATCGACACTGGGTTTGTGTCAGCTAGCGGATAAATATAAAATTAAGAGGGCGGCAACGCTTTTCCGCTTGGCAGGTGCGGGTTACAGAACTCGTGCTCGCTTACAG
>JBBMEG010000017.1:52006-56240 GCA_037832605.1 Cyclanthera cordifolia
AGCCGACTTACGGAAGATAGTTTGATAGATGGGGCAAATCGATACAAGTAGCTTAACAGCTTGCTATACCATACAAAGGCATCTCCGACCGAACGGTTAGGCAAGACTACGGCGCTGGGGTAAACATCCCGTTTACCAAACAAGACGTCGAGAGTTTCACTTAACCATTCCCCTCCTGCAGCCAAAGTGATAGCGGTTCTAGCATCCACCGGTAATGCGTGGAAGAGGGTAAGCTTTCTATGTGGATAGGACGTATCCTTTTGCATCTTTTAAAGGGAAATATATGAGAATAATATTGTGTTGGGTCCTGAGGTAGTTTACTTGCTTATTTGCTAGAGGCACTGATTATTTTATCACAAATCGCTTGTTATCGCACTGTCCTTCCGTTTGCAAGATAAGCTCTTAGATGCGTCCAATACGGAAGGGATGTCGGGTTTGAATCGCCGGCTAAGACGAATAGATATGAATCCAGGAATTCGGTCTTCTAACCTTAGTCAGACTGGCATGATTGGATTCTTGCTTGTAGGTTGACTGACAAGACGTTCACGGAAAAACGGACATTCCTTTGGATTGAGAGTGAAGATGGACTGAGTAAGCGCGCTAAGAGTGATTCACGAAAGAACGCTTGAAAGGTTCTGAAAGAAAAGAGCCCTGGAATTACAATCTGTCGCATCCACAGGAGAAAGGATTGAGCCTGAAGTCGCAGAAATCGGGGGAATGACGAGATCCGGAAGATGTTATACTCCGGAGGAGCTGGAATTAAGAAGAAAGAAAAGAAGGAAAAGGCAGGTGAGTCAGGAAGTGATGGTGGTAGAAGGAATCGGAACTTCTTATGTCTGCCCCAGGTGAACATCTGTTGAATTATCGACCAGAAAGCCTTTGCTATTATATAGTCCTCGGCTCTCTTTCATAAGACTCGTGTAGTCCACCCCGCTCCAATCCCTTGATTTCGTAGCCCTTGCCGGGGAAGAGTCAGAAGACAGCAGGTCGGGAGGAAGGGATGTAAGCCCTGGTAAATCAGTGTGGGAAAGCCCCTCATTTGAGTATGTGCCATCCCCCTCACTTCCAGAAAGCCGTTGAGCGTATGTGTCGCCTGAGACTTTGGTCGAACATCCGACTCCAGAAGGCATCTGGGTTGTTCCGAAACCAGTAATCATCATCATATTAAATTACCCGATCAGAATATACAAAACAGGATCCGGAAGATAAAGTAGTCTTTATTCTCCATAGTCATCCATGTAAAACATCTTGAATTGTCAAGTACTACTACATAAAGTTTTAAGGCATCATCAACAGCACTCAATTCGTTTCGTGAGGAAAAAAAAATGTGATTTCCTTCCCCTGAACCTATCGGTCGAATGAAATCCTGAACCTCTACTACTCTGAAAAGCATATTCAATCCTCTCCTTTTCAGTCTCGCCGCTTTGCTCCTCTCGGTCTGACGCTTCGCTGCGCTCATTTCTTCACCTTAACAGTCTGTCTTTCATATTCCATTGACTTATTTATTCTTTCATTCGGTAAAGCAGCTTCGCTTCGCACCTCTTTTTATAATATAGAAATATATAAGGTTAACAAGGTAAAGCAGCTTCGCTTCTCTCAACAACTCTTTAAAGCCGCTTCGCTTATGAATCTCCTATGGAAGAGTTATACTATGATCGCTCAGTGGTCCCCATGGGGAAGCCTCTCGGAAAGATGGAGATTGAGGCAATGATACAAGCTGCAGTAGAGCAGACCAATACGGGAGGAAACTCAAATTCAAGGATTTTTGCCGAATCTGGCGCTGGAAGTTATCCCACTTTTTCACATGAGCTTCCCAAGAAGGATTATAATCCCCGCATACATAACGAATATACTTCTCGTAAGAGGTCACGATACCTTTTATTTTTTCATTCCAAGTAGCCATCATCTGCTTATCTTTCCCGATGGTATATTTGCCATTAAGTATGAATTCAGCATATTTAATGAGAAACCATTACAGGTAAAGTGGGACTCAGGGCGTCCACCCACTATTGGTTGAATAACATTCATATGGATGAACTCGTTGAGGATTTGAAGTGGAGGACCCATCTCGCAAATGGTGCTGCTATAATAATCAGGAATCAAATTGCTATATTCTGCTGTTGTTATAAAGTTGTCGTGTACAGTGTATATGGGTGCTCCATGATCAAGCATTAATTCAACGACTTTCATTGCTATAGAGGCATCCCTCTGATGGATGAAGTTTACGAAGGTAGAGATTGCTGTCTTCCTACGATCTCTCTTAGAAGAAGATACTCTTTGAGTCACCCGACGCTTCTTCTTATGTAGTTTATCATAAACCCATATATAAATCTATGGGTTCCATTACTATATAATCCTGTACCGTTTTAAAGTAAGGGACACTCTCGTAAACAGGGCGTTCACAAGCAGACGCTATCCAGCCTATATTGCGGATCAACCGAATCAGGCATTCCATGTGATGATATTTTGTTCTCCAGAACTTAAAGCAGACAGAAGCAATAATGAAGCTTTCTTTAAAAGTGATATAGATCGAGAGATGATCTTTCAGATCGCCGGCAATGCTCATTTTAGTTTTGCCATAGATAATTGGCATAAAGAGACTTTTTACTAGCTTACGAGTGAAGAGTTCGCAAACGAGCATTGATAGATTTTTGTCTTCTAGTTCAGCTACTATGAACTCTTTGAGCTCTTCGAGTCTCAATGAATAAATGTCTTGGATTTTTTTATCCGAAGATGGGATGAGATTCGTTCTCTTAGCCAGGGTTTCATCCAACAAAAAGTAACTCATGATCTGATATGCACTCGCAGATGCGTCTTGGGTAATAGGGATTTTCTCCCTGTTAGATGTAATCATATTAGCAAGGAACTGAAAGGTGCAAAGCAGTGAGACTGTGTATCTATCATATAGTAATACAGAAGAGAAGGTAAGAAGAAAGCGAAGCAAGCGAAGCAAGCTTCTTGACCTTATTAACTCTTATTCACTATATAGGTGAAGAAAGAAAGGGAGAGAAGCGCTGCGAAGCGCAGCCAAGCAAGCTACTTACCCTTATTAACTCTTATTCACTCTTGTTAACGCCCCTATTTACCATGTTTCGTCAGTTTAGAGAGTAATAAAAAAGGTGTAGTAGGTGTGTTAGAAGCTTCGGGAGAGGTGCGAAGACAGAGTTTCCCCCCAGGTTTCTATTACAGGTGCAAAGCATGAGACTGTATAGGAGAAGGAGGAGGTACAAAGGCTTAAGCGACTAATGGCCCTAAAAGACCTAAGCGAGAGAAGACTGTTAGGAGAAAGCCACTAGACCAACTATATCATGAGAGGAAATGGGGAAAGCAGTCAAGCAATTCCCGTAATGCTGCTAGATGGGATAATGATGTTATTCGAACAAACAAACTCAAGAGGAGCATTGGCAATACCGGGTTACGCTTTACGGAATGAGGGTGTCTCGGTTCAAAACCAAATAACCACTTTACGGAAATCTGGGAGATTAGGCATAACCAAGTCATTTTCCCCTTCAGCGGTACAGGACTCGGTAAGCGTGTGTAAGCAAGTCTTTAGTGCGTAATGGCTCGTTAGCATCTTCTGTCTGTGGGTGGCGGATCGTCCAATGACCATCCCTCATAGGCTGTTGAACGGTTATCCAACCACCTTCTAAAAAAGGGATCCCCTGCTCCAAGGCTTCCACGGCTTTCCCGATGGAGATACGAAACTAAGTTACGAGTTTTGGTGGCTTAATTTGACATGAGATCCTGGTTCATCTCCTCCTAAAAGGATGGGCTCATGGTGATAATGGGCTCAATGGAGCCTAATCATAGAAGTGGGGGAGTTTCCGACCCCTTGAGGGAAGGGAGGTCTTTGGCTTCCTTTTGAACTCCGCTTTCACGTCTTTAAATCCTCGATTGAGCTAGTCACTGGCGAACGCTTCCAAAAGCGACCTACCTCTACTCTAAACAAGAGCCTTCGGGTACCAGACCTGCTTCAAAAGGTAGTGCGTCAGGATCTAGTATCTTTCCTGGTTTGGGATATTGGAGTCAAAGCTAATCGTCTATCGACGCTACTTGTCTTTTATCGTGGAGTTTCAGAATGAGTCTAGCTTCTTTCGAATATTAGATACTACCTTACTGAAAGAAATTATTCTATCTGACATTGAGCGGCATACTCATCAGTTGTAGCAATCCTCTCTATTGAGTAAGGGAAGTTCTCTTTATTACATTCTCTGTGCTCACTCTTCTCTTCTAG
>JBBMEG010000017.1:57015-80176 GCA_037832605.1 Cyclanthera cordifolia
CAAAATAAATTGAAAGCATAATTGAGATGAATAAAAATAGAAGAAAAGGATGGAGAAAGCAACACCAGAATTAACGTCAAATCTTGAGATGATCTTTATTCAAATGCCAAAGCCACAATCAAAACTCTCTCAAGGATACAAAATTGGTGTAAACTCTCTCAATAAGAAAACACCCAAATGATGCCTTATATAGGCTTACAAGGCTTAACCCTAATTTGACCTAACCCAACATTTAACTAAGGTTACATTTAATTAACCCAAGTTAGAGACGTAGAGTCACAAAACTTAACAGTAAGTGAACATAAACTATGACAAAAATATGAATGAACCTTAGAGTTCACTTCTTATAGAAAAATCTTAAACATAAGCAAAAGCAAACTAAATCAAGCATCAATCGACAAATAAAATCGACAATTCAAGGTAACAATCATAGTGAAACAAGTACAAGTGGTGGCTCAAAATAAAAACCCCTGAAACCATACAATATTTAAATTAATTGGTGCCACAAGGGCAGAAAAAAAGTGCAGTACCTGATAATGAACTTGAGGATACCAGCCACTTGGCACAATTATAATTGCATTTTGGTCTTGGGTACACTCCAACCAGGTAGCCTGTTTAATTATAAACAAATGAACATGCCAAAAGCTGATATAATCTATCTACAATGAAAAAAAACTGATATATTCAAGAGATAGAAGGAGAGAGGTTGAACATCTGGAATCATATTTACCTTCTTATAACCAGGAAAGACTTTTTCATTTATATCATCAAAGATATTATATACACAGCCTTTCATAGTCCAGTTTGAAGATATAAACAAAAAGTTAGAAAAACAGGAAACAATGAGCATGAAAGGAATAAAGCTCTAAGAGAACAATGCTCTGTCGCCTTACCCTTTGGCTAAAGGTAAGGCGAGTTAGAGTTAACTGCTCCTTCTTCTATAGCAAGTGCCGAGCAGGAATCACTGCTTATTCGACCGTTAATGCCTATTCCTCTGGTAGGGCTATGAAAACCAATCCACCCAAGGCAAGAAAGTAGCAATCGACTTTCACTATGGCTTTCCCCTAGTAGCTAGCGTAAGACAGCTCTTTAGATAGGTAGAATGAAGCCGGAAGCTCACCTCAGAGTCCTAGGTGGGCAGTTTCTCAACCGTTTAGGAAGCTCAAGGGTTAGAAGGAATGAAGACCGAAAGGTTACATTTCCTAATCATAGTTCAAGGAAAGGAGCAAGCGAAGTGTAGCGTCAGACCTTGCTTTACCCTTGTTTATATAAATAAGTCAGGAGCAAAGCACCACTACTTAAGATTCAAAAGGTCCTACTTAGTTTCGTAAGCCTTTGTCATTGTCAGTCAACTAAGTAGGGCCTGAGGCCCCCTGCGAATCCGTAAATCTCAGGAGCATGCCGCAACAAAAGGATGGTCCCCTATGCATTTCATTCTTTCCGGAAGGGAAAAAAAACAAGTACCCCCATCATGGTGAACCTCTCCTATTTGCTTCCGTCGCCTTAGGGTGCTCACTTTGACGTGGGAGAAATGCTTGAGGCTAAGGCGACGGAGAAGTAAGTTTCCGTCGCCTTAGGTCTCCATCTCAACGTTTTGTTTTCCCGAAAAAACGTAAATGTGGCGGAAAACGAAAGGCTAAGGCGATGGAAGCTAACTTTTCTGTTGTCTTAGCCTCACTATGTTTGTTTTTTAAAACAGGCTAAGGCGACGGAACATTATTTCGTCACCTTAGGTCCCTGTTACAGATTAGAGAAGCGGGATTCTTCTTCCATTTTTCGACTTTTTCCCCTCATAATTATGGAATATGTTGAATTTTCACTTTTATTACATTATATTGGATGTTCCACACATTTTATTTCTAAAAATTCATCAATGTTGTGACGTCCATACTAGCATATGAATATTGATGTTGAGAGCTTGAGCAAAGCCTAGACAACCCCAATGTTATATATATTACTAACAAAAGTGCGGAATTCCAAAAGTTGACAAACGTAGTGTATTACAATGATGGCCGCATTTTATTCGCATCAAATTAAATATTTAGAAAACATACAAATATATTTTGACGTGATCAAGGATGAATGACTCTTTGGCATCAAGTCAAAGGTCTCCCAAAATAGGTCCCAAAACTGTGGAAGTGGAGTTGGAGGGAGAAAAACAAGGAATTTCTTGTCCTATAAAAGTGACCTTCAACCAGCAAATCAAGGTCGTCAAATTTTCAAGTTAGTGTGAAAGTCAATTATTTTTATTGAATTCTAGGACAGGAGAGAAGAGAGAGTTGTTCCCCAAGATGAGGGCATGCATCTAACTATCTTGGCAAGTAGCTTTGGAGAGACACAACAATAGTCTTCAGCATTGTTTGTGAGTGACACATAAGTAAGAGATTTCTTCTTCTATTCCTTTTATGACTTTAAATTTCGTCAAAAAAACTTTGCATTGTAACTTATTTATTGTTATGAACCTTTATTTTTAATGCAAGTTATATTTTGTTTATTGATGTTATTTATTTTTATGCTTTTTACATTATGTTTAGCAGTATGCATTGACTATGTAGAGGTTCTCATCATACTTTTTTGGTCTATGTCCCTCACATTTGATTACTTAGTGTTAAATAGAGTGTTGTATGCATTCACAGTGTGAAGTTTCTAGTTGTACTCTTTTGGTCGATGTCCTTCGCATTCTAAAAAATGTCGGCATTCTTTTTGTTAAGCACTTGCATATTTAATTTAATAACGAGATAACCAAGCTAACTAGTTAAAGCAATAAAGAGGTTATAATTTACAAAGTAAGTAAGTTAATTAACAAGGGTAGACCATCCATCCACTTTATGTTTGTTGTTCACTTTTCTTCGAGAGAACGAGGTGAAGAGAGATAATCCTTATTGTTGTTAGTAGGTCTCTCTAAGAATTAGCACTAGCTTTAGGAAAGATCCTCATAGCCTGTCCAATAATGAATGTGGTTAGCATTAAGAGAGAATGTACTTTAGGAGAAGGCATTGGTGTGCAGTCTAAACTTAGCTTCTACCATGCCAATTACCTTAATTAATGACCTTTGTTTTCTTATTATTAATGTACTAAATATTTCTTAGCACCATCTTATTTACTATGCATGTTTCAATTTGGCAGGTATTGCTCTCTGTGTTGTTTGGCTAAAGACAATGCTTGCCGCATTGAAAATGTATTTCACACTTACATTACAAATTAATTAAATCCACCTAACTTTATGCTTGTTTACCCTATCCAATCAAGATTATGATGTTGCTAAAGAAATCGGTCCCCGAATAGATAACTTGGATATGATACAATTGACAGCGTACACTTGCGTTTTCAAGCCCCAAAGTGATGTTTATGACATTATATCCAATGTAAACCACATAATAACTATTTATGCATTGCTCTGGTGCTTTCATCACTTGGCCAACCCCCTAGGGGTCAAAGCCTCCATGGCCGACCCCTGAGAGGGTCGAATTAGACTTGGCAAATCCTTGTGGGCTGAAGGCCTCTATGGCAGACCCTTGAGAGGTCTCGACCTACTTTGGCTAACCCTGGGGGGTTCGGATTGGGCTTTACCGACCCTTGGGGGGTCAAAGCCTCTATGGTTAATCCCTCGAACGGGTCTCGTCCTCATTTGGCCAACCCCTAACGGGGCCGAATTGGGCTTGGCCGACCCATTGCGGTCAAGGCCTCCATGGGCAACCCTTAGGAGGACTAGAGTGGGCTTAGCCGACCCCTAGGTTGAGCAGAGTGAACTTGGCTGACCTCGAGGTGTCAAGGCCTCCTTTGGTCGACCCCTGAGAGAGCCAAAGTGATTTGGATTGACCCTTGGGGGGTTGGAGTGGCTATGGCTACCCTCTGAGAGGTTTTAGGCCTTGTCCAAGTATTTCGAGAAATATTTTTCTTATAACATAAGGTTTAAGTTTAATGGTTAAACTTAATTAATCAATATATTCGGTATGTTGATTTATTATTTATGGGATAAAAATACACGAGGATACATTAATTTACTAGGTAAATCAAAATTATAAATAGTTATTGGATAATTATTTAAGAGATCTCAGTAATTAATATGTTGGACATATTAATTAGTTTAATGAATATTGAATAGTTATTAAATGGAGAATATTAATTAATATATTGAACATATTAATTGGATTAATAATTATTGGATGATTATTAATGTATGAAATTGATATATTGAATATATTAATTTGAGGAATTTGTTTATTTAATAATATATTGGATATTTTATGAGATTGACCGTGCATTACTACAAAAAGATCGTAGTAAGGGAATAGGTGACGGTCTATCCATTTTTTTTAAAAAAAACACAGATATAAGATGAAAGACATTTTGGTGACGAGCAAAATGGTGACGGTTAAAAATGGAGACGGGCAAAAACCGTCACCAAAGACTTTTGGTGACGGTTGTTGCTTGGCGCGCGACACCAAAGGTCTTTGGTAACTGTTTTGCCCGTCACCAAATCCCCGTTTATTTTTTTTTGTTTCCCCTCCAAACCCGAGACCCCATATTCTTTTTCATTTTTCCGCTCTCCCTTCTACCTTATCCGAGATCTAATTTCTCAAACACTTATATTCTTCATCTTAAATCTCCAAACCCTCACCATTTCTCGTCTTCTTTCTCATTTTCATCTCAAATCTTCATTTTCTCTCTCCTCTCATCTAAAAAACTCACCAATTCTTAGCAATATAAGGTCTGAAATCAAGTTTATATTTCTTTTATGATATATTGGACTTGTTTTTCTTTCTTCTTAATCGTATTAGTTAAATGCGTTCATTATTTTTTTTTACTTTATTCTTTTGTCATATATGTGTAACTAAACTTCTTAAAAATTTTGAAAATTTTTGCATGTTTGTACCAATCAAAGCAAGTGTTCCAAAGTTGAACTTGGATAATGCTTTTGAGAAGAAAAATGATATTGCCAAAGTCGTAGAAGATAACTTCCAAATGTAATTTTTAGTGTTATGCACCAAATTCCAACTTTCTCTTAATTTCTAAATATTTTCTTTCAGACATTAGACCAGACGAGCATGTGAAGAGAGCAATGAATGAAATTAATGCTGGTAATAATTCATATTCAAAATTTGACTTCTTCTATTTTCCTTAAGATTGGTTCAAATTTTGTTTGTATCCATACCCTTTGAATTGAAAATTTAGATATCAAAGTTCTTGCAATGTGAACATTTTATTTTGTTTACTTCTTCTCTCAATTTTATTATTGATTTCTTTGATAACTTATTTAGCTAGTAGAATGAGGGTCTAGCAACAGAAAAAAAAAAAGTAGAAGCAAAGAAAATTTTAAAGATAAAGAGAGCTGAGAATGAAGCCGAAGCCAAGGGTTTGGAAAATGAGGTCTGTGTAAAGGAAAAAGGAGAGTGAGAAAATAAAAAAGAAGATGAGTCTCGGGTTTAGGGGAGGGGAAGAAACAAAAAAACATAGATTTGGTGACAGACTAATTGGTGTCAGGCGCCCGTCACCAAAGAGAATAGGTGACGGGAAAAATCCGTCACCAAAGATCTTTGGTGTCGCGTGCCAGGCAAAAACTGTGACTAAATACATTAGGTGCGTGACGCACGACAACAAAGGTTTTTAGTGACGGCTCTGCCATTCAACATTTTTTCCCATCACCAAATGTCTTCAATGTCACCAATATTGATGACGGTCATGTGCCCGCCATCTTTTTTGAAACGTGTCGGCATAAGCCCGTCATCTATTCTTCAATTTCTACTGTGGTTATTGGATAAATATCAATTAAGAATAAATAAAATAAGATATATGATATACTGGCTAAATTTCGAATTCCTCCCTTTTATTTGGGGAAGGAAATTGTCCCATAAGGGAGGGGACAAAAATCTAGAAATTAGTGTTTAAATGTGAAGGGATGATCTTTTATTTCATCATAATATCTATATTTTTCTAATTTATATATTAATTCCTCTACTATAAATAAGATATCTGAGAGGTCTTCATTTTCATCACACTAAATTTCAGAGTAACCTATCTCTTAGATACTTTCATAAAGGGTTGTTTGGTCTCATCCATGCACATCAAATGACACTTTCACAAAGCAAGAGTTTATAACTCACTTAAGATTACAAACATATTAGCATACGGTCACCTAGTAAAATATTTCATCATTTATAACGGAAATATTAGACAGATCTAATATTTCTGGTTCAATCTTATAAAAAAATTCTTTTTACATAGGCACCTCCACTAACATGTCTCCACATAAACAACGTGAACATTTTGTCTACGATTATTTTAATGCAGGTCAAAGCAACGTACTCTTTTTTGTTACAAAAATAAGACTCTGACCCATAAATGATTCTTCCCACTAAGCTATATTCTAAAGTACAAAGATTATGATCAAAAGGCCACACTAGAAAGGTGAATATAATTCGCTAAGTTTTAGCTCCTTAAAATAGTTTGAACAATTAAAACTTTATTGACCTAAAATATAAAAACTTGAGTCGCTACAATAGTCCTAGAAAAAGATTCTTACTAACATGCTTTTAAAACGGTTACAAAAAAAAAAATGTAATATTCAAATTTCAAACCAAAACCGGTTAAATCCACTATAATGTTTATCTAATAAAGATAGTGAAAATTCAAAAAACATAAAACATAAATCTTGGAATCAGTTTGGCCCCTGGTCAAGGTAGTTCCAAAATAACTAAATAACGAATATAAAACCTTAGGTATCCATGCCAAAACAATTAACTAAAAAGTCTAACAGGAGTAAACAATCCAAAGCATTTAGAATAAATGGTTCAAATTAAAGATGATGTCTAGACAACTAGACAATGCAGCCAAGATCCACCCACGATCCTCTCAATGCCCATCTAGAGAATCATTGTGGTAAGGTTCATGCTTACCTCGTGATAATGGTGAGTATAAAGCCTACTCCTTAATACCCCCACCCCCCATAGTACTATTTAGAATTTGTTGAGGTTAATCATGCATAACTCGAAGAAAGCGTTAACATATAAAACCAAGTTTTAATTATATATTACTTCTTGTCTCGCAGTGATGATTGAACTTCACCTTATAATGCCACTTCTACTTTAGTATTTGATGATAGATAAAGTTGTTATATTAGATATGAGATTTATATCTTTATTATATATTATTTATTAATCTAGATGCAAACTTCTGAATGATTGTTTTTGTCATAATGTTAAAAACTATCTAGCGGGTCTTTGTCCTTCTTTGAATATGATCGATTATTCCCTTGGACTTCTTCAATCATTCAAGCTATATGTCTCCACTTCATTAATTTATTGGTGGAAAGTCTTTTAGGATTAAAAGGAACAAAAAAAGTTTTTCTTTGAAAAAAAGTGTAGAGATTTCTCTTATGATAAGGGATGACTAGTAGAAGCCTACATTGTCTCTATTTATTGACTTTTTAATACCTTGATTCTTGGTAAGCCTAATATCTCTTTAATTATCTAATAATTTAAACAGATTCGACACATCAAATATATCAACAAAATCTTCTTTGAATATTTATCTCATAAATATTTTTATTATCTTTATCTTATTAATTGATATATTTAATATATCAATTAGTTGTCTACAAATATCTATGCATATATTTTTTTAATTAATAGAACACATATATTAATCAATTCTCCTTAACTAATGTTAGTCTAAAAAATGTTAACATATTACCGAAAGGGTTGGTGGCGCAGTGGTTTCTTGTTTGGTGTTATTCCAATTCAACACCAGCTTCAATCGTTTGACAGTACAATGTGAGTTACAAGCATTGTTTCGCTCATTGAGAATGTGGAGTGTGTTGTTAGTTGTGCACTACTCATTTAAGTGTGTAGTCGTACTAGTTAGTTCAAGATCATATAGTGCACCTAAGTGATACACGATTGTTCGAGATGTTAGTTTAAGCGTATTTTCGTGTTGTACTATAGGTCAAGGCATGATTGAGTACGAGTATATGTTTTTCTTACTGAATGAACCAGTGTGATAAGTTGTACGAGGTTATGGATGATAGGTGCGATGAGCCTATATTTATTGAAGTTATGGTGTATGACTCTATTACGAATGAAATAGTTATGTCATATGCGAGCTTCATATTTCTTAGTGGTAGTTGAAAGAGTGGGGAGTCGAGCATGGTTCTCGAGGTTATGATTGGTTGTTAAATAGTTATGAGTGTTCTAGTACGACTAGTACAACAATAAGTGTGAGATTGGTCATTCAAGTAGTTAAAGATGTGTTAAAACGTACATCTATGATTGAGTACCTCTTGTAAGATCGAAAGACAACACTAGAGGGGGTGAATAGGATTTCCTAACTTTTGAGTTCTTTAATTTGATTTTATGATCTAAACTTTGTTAACTAAAAACACTCAATAAAGTACATATGAAATGCAATAATGAAGTAGCGGAATATAAAAGTTCAGAGAAAGACACCAAAGTTTTTTAAGTGGTTCGGAAAATTCCTATTCCACCCCCAAGACTCCTTCTTGGGGATTCTATTTGTGATCCTTTTACGAGTGAGAACCAAACCTCCACGACCCTCAGGCTAAAGAGAAACATAAATTCTTTTCACAGGTTCAGGATTGAACCACTATTACTCTTTTTTTTAGGCGAAAGAGAAACTCCAATCCTTTTACTGGTTCAGGATTAAACCAATTTAGTTTTCTCACAACCAAGGTGTGTCCACACACCTTAATACAAATCCCCAAACAAATAATTAAAATAAATCTAACAAAATACCTCTCGAAGGAAAAATACATAAGTTTAGCGTTAACAGCTTCTTCACAAATTTGTAATACGCCGATTCAAGAATATGTGAAGTAATGAAACTTTTAGAAGCTGTATTTGATGGATATGTTGCTTTCTATTATTCACAATTTTGAGAGAAGAGATTTATGGAAGAGAAGATAAAAGACGATCGTTGGATTTAGGGCAAAATGATTAACGGGTGAGATTTGATGAAAATGTGATAAATTATGGCCTTTAGATTTAGGGTAAATGTAATGGATGGATGAGATTGAGTAGAGATGAGATGAAAAGAGATTTGGTGTGAAAGGAAACAATAATAGAAGAAAAATCTCGTTTTTCCATTTGGTTAATGTTCCTATTAAACATCACATGTTCATATCTTCCTCATTTTAGCTTCGATTTGAGAGATTCGAAATGCATTGGAATCGTCTCTTCATGCTCTACATATCAAACCATTTAAAACTCAAAAAATATAAGTAAAACAAATTCGAGTTTGTTGTCATCAAAATATTAATTAATTAAAATTAATTAATTTGAGATAATAGCCAAAAAGCCAACAATCCCCCTTTTTTGATGATGACAAACTATACAAGAAAAATGAATTCAAAGTGATGTGTGATATGTGATATGAGTTGTTATAACCTAAAAATATCCTGAAACACACGGAAGAGGTTGGGAACCGCACGAAGGACAAGGAAGTCAATGTCGACCCCCCAGGGTCACCCAAATGAAGGCATCGACCCCTAGAGGGTCGGCCAAGCCCATTGCTGACCCCCTGGGGGTGGGCCACCCCTTTTCCGACCCCTCGGGGTCGGCCAATACCCTTTTCGACGCCCGCGGGTCGGCCACGCCCTTGCTGACCCCCCGCGGGTCGGCCAACATCCTCTCTGACCCCTCGGGGGTCAGCCACACCCTTGGCGATCCCCCGCGGGTCAGCCTCACCACTTCCGGCCCCCTGGGGTTGGAAAAATGGAGGCCACAATCCCCCGAAGGTTGGAAAAGTCCATTTCTGACCCCTTAGGGATTGGCCTCGCCATCGTTGGCCCTCTAGGGGTCAGCCAAGTCCATTTTTGACCCCTTAGGGGTTGGCCTTGCCATCACTAACTCCCCGGTGGTCAGCTAAATTGAGGCCACAACCCTCTAGGGGTCGACCAAGTCCATTTCTGACCCCCCGGGGTCGACCAAGAAAGTCTGACACCTTTAGGGGTCGACCGAGGAAGGCCACAATCCCCTTGGGGTCGGTCCTTGCAGCCGATTAGCCCAAGAAGGCCATGACCCCCTCGGAGTCGGCCCTTGCAGCCTCACCCTTCTCGGGTCCCGCAACAAGTAGGTTCATCCGAGTGGATAGGCCGTGGAGGTCAGGACTCTCGGAAGAGTCGACCAAGTCCAAGTAACGTTTGGAGGGGTTGCACCTCGTGGCGTCGCAAGTTACAACGAGTAGGTCGGTCCCATTGGGTCGATCGTGGAGGTCAGAACTCTCCGAAGAGTCGACCGAGTCCACAATCAAGGCCGTTACACCTCTAAAGGGTAACGCCCAGGAGTTTTGTCGGTATTCATACCTGACTTAATGGCGGACGTTTCTAACGGCTGGCCATTATACCGCCATAAGTGACCTGCAGCGATTACGTGACCGGCTGCTATAAAAGTCAAGTCTTTTATCCCTCTCAAGGGACGAATCCTAAGCTAAGTATCCTTAAGCCATTTCTTAGTATTCCTAACTATTCTCCCTTATTTTGTTTCTGACTTAGGCATCGGAGGCCCTGTGGTTCACACCACACCGGTATGCCCTAAATTTACTTTCTTGCAGGCCCTTTCGTCCTCAGCTAAATAAATCATTACTATGGATATCCGTTGATCATTTTTCGACATCAATATTTTGCGCCGTCTGAGGGGACGAGATAGTGTTCTATCCTAAAAACGCTAAAATTCTAAACCATTTTCTACGAAAAATTTCGAATATTGAAAACGGCCACCACCACGGTGTCGATGACGAATCGGACGTCGAGCACACTCCGAGGCAAATTTCCTCCAGAGAGCAGAATGCTGTTCATGTCGAGAACCACCCGGATCCTGAGGGTGCGATAGTTGTGCAAGAACCAGAGCGTGTAGATCCAAAGTTTACGACTTTGGAAGAACGAGTGCAAGGAATGGCGGAGAGTTTGAGTTGCCTGGTGGAGTTGCTCCAGCAACCACCTCTGGCTCAAGTAGTTGATGTTGGAAACCAACAAGCACCGCAGGAGGCGGCGCAGCGAAGCCTCCCAAGAAAAAGGTTGTGGCGTAAAAAATAGCTCAGATGGTCTAGGACCCTGCCAAAGGGAAAGCCCCAGCCACGGAGGCACCGAAAAAGGCGCATTCTCGGCACCGAAGACCAGTCGAACGACTTTGACTGGGCGGTAATGACCGGAGGAAGGAACATTTGATCCACCAAAAGATCGGAGCAAACACAGGGAGGTCTCCCTAGGCGCAGTCACAGTCCCCTAACAAAAAATAGAGGCAAAAGGTCACCTCCACCGCCGGAAGCCAGAGCTGTCGTTGGAGGTCCGGATAGAGGGAAGCAATTGTCTACAAATAAGTGTTATCACACGATCCTCCAGGAGATGGAAGGAGTCACAGAAGCCAAACCAGTCGAAGAGGAGCCAAGTTTAGGTGAGGCTGTCCAAAGAGGGGTTGAGCGAGGCAGAGGAGAACCTATTGAAAAATTGGAAATCGTACCCTTGCTAAGGGACACACAAACTGTCAGCATTGGGACCAAACTAAGTCCAGAGCAACGTACGAGACTTATAGAATTCCTACGAGAGAATGAAGATGTATTTGCCTGGTCTGCCGAGGACATGCCGGGGGTAGACCCAAATGTTATGGTCCATCGGTTTAAAGTCGATCGGGATCATAAACCGGTACGCCAAAAGCGCAGGACGTTTAATCATGAGCGCAATGAGGTTATTGGAGAACAAGTAGATAACCTGCTAAAGACAAAGTTTATTCTGGAGGTGCATTACCCCGAATGGCTGACCAACGTTGTCTTGGTAAAAAAGCCAAATGGAAAGTGGAGGACATGCATTGACGTCACCGATCTCAATAAGGCATGTCCTAAAGACAGTTTCCTCTTACCTCGCATAGACCAACTAGTGGATGCGACGGTGGGGCAGGAGCTGTTGACTTTCATGGATGCCTATTCCGGGTATAATCAAATTAGAATGCATCCCGATGATCAAGAGAAGATGTCCTTCATCACTAGTCGAGGCTTATATTACTACAATGTAATGCCTTTTGGCGTGAAGAATGCGGGCGCAACCTAACAGAGATTTGTCAACAAAATGTTTACCCACCTGATTGGTAGAAGCATAAAGGTCTACGTGGACGACATGCTGGTAAAAATTAAGCAGGTAGAAGGACATCACCGAGATCTGATGGATGCCTTCGACACCCTGCGACAGTACAGGATGAAACTTAATCTAAGCAAGTGTGCCTTTGGTGTCCGTTTGGGAAAATTCCTCGGATTTCTTGTACATCAAAGAGGAATCGAGGCAAACCCAGAGAAGATCCGGGTTGTGCTGGAGTTAGAACCGCCTCAGACGTTGAAACAACTACAGAGCATGAATGGGAAGGTAGCTGCCCTGAGCCGCTTCATAAGCCGAGCTATAGATAAATGCCTCATTTCTTTAAAATTTTAAAGAAGAAGAGAAAGTTGGAATGGACCCCAGAATGTGGGAAAGCCCTGAACGAACTTAAGGCCTACTTGGGCGCTGCACCCCTCTTGTCCAAGCATGTCCCAGGAGAGGACCTTTTCCACTACTTGGCCACGTTAGAGAGGGCGGTAAGCTCCATCTTGATAGAGGAAAGCGATGGATGCCAACGATCGGTGTACATACCAGTAAGGTTATGGTGGATGCGGAAACCCGTTATCCAGAAGTTGAAAAACTGGCCTTGGCACTGGTAACATCGGCTAGGCGATTACGTCCCTATTTCTAAGCCCACAGGATAGTGGTGTTGACCAATTTCCCTTTTCACCAAGTCCTCCAAAAACCGGACGTCAGCAGGAGGTTGATGAAATGGGTGGTGGAACTTAGTGAGTATGACATACACTACCAAGCCAGACCCTCTTTGAAGGGCAGGCGGTAGCCGACTTTGTCATAGAAGCCACCCCACCGGTGGAAAGGTCGAAAGAAATCCGAGTTCTTAAAGACTCAAGGATGTGGACGCTTCATGTCGATGGCTCCTCCAACATCAAAGGTTGTGGACCTGGTTTGCTGTTGTAGCCGCGTGAAGGGGATCGACTTGAGTATGCCCTCCGGTTCATCTTTCTAGCATCCAATAACGAGGCAAAGTATGAAGTCATAATCGCTGGAATGCAGATAGCCATGGTGATATGGGCAAAAAGGCTCGCCATTATGAGTGACTCTCAGTTGATCGTTAGTTAAGCAATGGGGGTGTACCAAGCGAAGGAAAAGCGAATGATGGCGTATCTAGAAAACGTCAAGCATTTGTTGTCTTTGTTTGAAGAGTTACAAATCCAACAGGTACCTAGGTCCTAAAATGCTAACGTAGATGTCTTAGCCAAGTTGGCAGCTGCTTACGAAATTGAAGTAGCTAGGACAGTGCCTGTAGAAATCTTAGACAGGCCGAGCATTACCACTGAGCTGCTACACCAGATTAGCGAAGCAGCACCGGTTTCACTTGTGACATGGATGATCCTTTCCTTGAATACTTAAGGGAGGGGAAGTTGTCGGACGACAGAAGGACGCCCGACGGCACAAATTCAAAGCTTCCAAATACGTGGTGCAATGGGGTAAGCTGTATAGGAGGGGGTACTCTTTACCTCTCCTCAGATGCTTAGACCATAGCGAGGCCACTTATGCAATGCAGGAAGTGCATGAAGGTGTCTGCGACAATCATGAGGGGGTAGAGTCCCTAGCCAAGAAGTCAGTCAGGCAAGGTTATTTTTGGCCAACCATGGCCGAAGATTCCAAAAAGTACACTTGAGCCTGTGACAAGTGTCAAAGGTTCGCTACCATCTAGAGACACCCGCTCGAGGTTCTAACTAGCATGATGAGACCATTGTCGTTTGCACAATGGGGGGTAGATCTTATAGGACCCCTACCCGTTGGGCGAGACCAAGTTAAATTCGCAGTGGTAGCGGTAGATTACTTTACTAAGTGGGCTGAAGCAGAGGCTCTAGCAACTATCACTGAAAAGAAGGTGACGGAGTTAATCTAGAGGTGCATAGTATGCTGGTTTGGGATACCCTAAACCCACGTCATATACAGTGAAAAGCACTTTGACAACCAAGCTTTTCGAAAATTATGCTCTGAGTTGAGGATTCAAAATAACTTTTCATCTCACCCACAAGCCAATGGGCAGGTGGAGGCGGTAAACAAGATCATCAAAAAAAATCTAAAGTGTTTTGGGCGTACAGTACTACACCCAGGACATCGACAGGCGAAACCCCTTACTCGCTAGCCTTTGGCGAGGAAGCAATAATTCCGGTCGAGATAAGACTTCCATCCTCGTGCATAGAGTATTTTGACCCAACTCAAAATGACCAGCAGCTGCGGATGGGTCTGGATCTCCTAGAAGAAAGAATCGACGCAACCCACATAAGGGTGGCACGGTACTAAGGCCGAATTGCCAAATACTACAACTCCCGAGTCAAGGAAAAACGCTTCTAAGTTGGCAACTTGGTACTAAGGAGAGTGGTGTCAAACACCAAGGAACTCAACAGTGGAGTCCTAGGGCCAAATTGGGAAGGATCGTACAAGGTCACCAAGGTGACGCGCCCGGGCACCTACTATCTTGAGAACATGGACGGATGTAAAATCCTCCATCCTTGAAAAAGTACTTTCAATAGATTGTAATTCAAGTTGTTGATGAATAAAAAGTGATATTTTTTCTCATTCTGTCCACTCTCATCTTAATTTAAGTATATTGATCTCAGTTTCATAAACTTAAATTGGGGGTATACGAGATAGAGAAGAAAGAAGCAAGGAAAAAGTTTTATCATTTCATTCAAAGAAAAAACTTCCTGAGTTACAACTCAGGCGAAAAAATAAATACTGCAAAATAAAGTACTACAAGGTAAAAAGACTACAAGGTAAAAATCATCAAGGCCCTCTAGAGCTGCGCCTGCTGGAAGACGGTCGAACAGGTTCGGCTTGGACAGGTGCTGTCCTAGCTAGAAGAGCCTGGCTTCTGTCGAGTACGCCTCGAAAGATGCATGAATCATAACAAGCAGCCTGGGCTGGATCACTAGGAAGTCCGGACTCGAAGGCATGCAGGGAAGGGTCAACGACTCTCTCCGCGGTGTTGGAACAAAGTGACCGAAAGAGAGGAAGAAGGTTGTCGTAGCTAACCGCCTCTTGGATTCGGTCCAGTGCACAACCAATGGCATCCTCGCCGGTATTGTTTTCTAGAATCACAAAGGCAGGAGAACCTTTCACAAGGTTAGCCAGATATGCAACATTCTTGAGCTTCCCTTCAGCAAAAGCTAACTATTGTCGAAGACGGGCGATCGTAGCCAAGTCAACTTGACGTGCGCGGGCAGCTAAATTTCGAGCTGTTTCGGTAGAGGTATGTGAGGCGGCTAAGGCACCCTCGGCAACTTGCTGAGCTTCCCGAGCTTGTGCCAATTCCTACTTGAGCTTGTCGGTGCTGGTAGACAAGGAAGAGCGGGCTTGATGCAAGTCCTCCGAGAGGTGGCGAGAAGCTGAAGCAAATTGTATGAATGCTTGCAAAGAGAAACCAAGGTACCAATTAGTATGTGTACTCCAATCGAAGTATAGCTATGAAAAGTAGGGATGTTGTACCTCGTGCATTAGGCGAGTCTCTTTTTCCAGGACTTATGAGGCATCTCTTGGGGGAAAAGTAGCTGAAGAAGACCTAACTTCACTCCACAAGTTGGAAGCCTGAGTCTTTTCCTCCTTTGGGTCCAAAGTAGGACAGTGCGGTCCTGACAAGAGGTAGGAGTCGAATCCAGGGGGAAGGCAGTGTACAGGCGTCCGAGGCCTGTTCGAGTTACTCCAAACTGAAGAAGAACGTGGCCAAAACCAAGGCTGGGACCGTCAAACTCCGAGTCCGACCCAACTTCCAAGTCCTATGGAACTTCGGGGAAAGGAAGTCCTCGTCATCACCAGGCGGGAGAGAGCAGCCCTCTGAAGTAAGGTCCATCGTATCATTGGTGAGAGGCCTGGCAGGGGGGCGAAACGTTTGACGTGTCACTGCATCAAAGGCGCGCCTCAGTGAAGGCTCGTATGACATGGCAACTGAACATGGTAAAAGGGTGTCAACTCATACTTCCAGTATTCGAGGCATGCAAAGTTAGAGGAAAAAGTAAGCTGCATACCTGCAGCAGACCCCTCATGCGTGACGGCTGACTCTAAGTTAGAATCGGCTGCCATGGCTGAAGCTGAAAGGACGTTGTACAGCGCCAATGAGTTCGTGGTCAGGTATTGCGCACTGCGAGTGACCTCCTCGGAGTAGGACATCACGGTCTCATAAAACATCATTACCCGGGAGCGGGGATTAAGTTTCATGTGCACTGTAAACAAAAAGTTAGTACGGTGCCAAAAGATAGATAAAGTCAAGGCGAAAGTAAGCGTACCATATGTCCTGAAGACAATGGGAGTTGCCAGCTAGGCATCGGCGCCTGGGGCCGCCCAAGGTCCTCCAGCAAAGAACCAGCGCTCTTTCCACCCCTTCTGAAAGTTGGGGCACCTCACCAAAGGAGAAAGCTTGCTTTTGGGGGTCAGGTAGCAGCCCACAGTAATGTCAGAATGCTGGCAGATGCGGTAGAGCGAAAGAAGGTCTTTGGCACTAAAGGGACCTTCGAAGCCGGTGTGCAGCCAAAGGCTGTGAACACCGATGAAGACATTCCAAGCATTGGGAGCCAGCTGCGCTGGAGCCAGCCCTGCCATAGCCAAGAACTCTTGAAGAGGTGGTATAAGGGGAAGTCGAACTCCTCGGTCAAACATGGTGGTGTAGAGGGCCACCTCACCAGGAGAAGGATAGGCGCACGTCTCTAAAGCTAGAGGAAGCCGAAGGGTGATTTCGACCGGGATAAGGAACTGGGTCCAAAGGTGGTCCAAATCCTCTTGAGTCAAAATGGACGCTGCCATTTGATATCCTGATCCCACCGGCAAGGTTCTTCGCCGAGTCCTCTAAAGTGAGGAGGAAGTCCAAAGGTGAGGAGATTCGGTTTCGTAGTTAGACGAAGGATCCATGACGGTTAAAGTAAGAAGTAATATGCAGTTAACTAAGTTAGGGAAAAGGCGAGTCTCTAAGAGAGCCTAAGTACCCTACGAAATTCATAAAGTAGTGAAAAAGGCAAGACTTTTTGTAAAAGTGCCTAAGTAACCTAAAAGTTTCAAAAAGCGGTGAAAAAGGCAAGATTTTTTATTAAAGTGCCTAAATAACCTAAAAATTTCCGAAGGAAGCTAAACGAGCAAGACTTTATAAAAAGTGCCTAAGTAGCCTACGAATTCGGAAAAGTATTCTAAGGGGTGAGTCTTTGAAACAAAGCCTAAATAATCCAAAAATTCGGACATACATGCATAACGGGCAAAAATCGAAAAAGTGCCTAAGTAAGGGTGAAATTTTCGAAAATATGTCTAACCGTTAGTGTAAAGTCGGAAAAAGTAGAGTACGTACCGGAAAACGTAAGGCGCGACGGATGCTTTCTAAAAATCCAAAACGCAAAATGAGTCTCCCCACGCTTTGAAAAAATCAAAAATATTAGCCAAATGAGAGGAAATTTTTGGCCAAAGTAGGGTAAAAAGGAGGGTGTAGTTTTCGGAGGAAGTTTTTATGGAAATATTAGGTTATGAGAAATCTCTAAAGGATAAATATTTTCCTAACAAGAGAAATAACATTTTCAATGAATAAAAATATTATCTTGGAAAAGATATTCTTAGAAATAAGAATATGACCATTTTAATATAATTATTCTTAGAATATTTTCCATAACTTTAAAACTTTATTTGTTGGAATATTATTTAGGAAAAGATTTTCTTGAAAGAGAATACGGCCTAAGTGATTTTCAAGTAAATACCTCCGTAAAAAGGTTACTTTGTAGCATCCGAAATTTTAAAAAAGAGGCCAGAACCTAAACTACTTTTCACAATCCGGCAAGCTCAGAAATGAAGAGTGGGGGTAATGTTATGACCTAAAAATATCCCAAAAGACTCGAAAGAGGTTGGGAACCACACGAAGGACAAGGAAGCCAATGTCGATCCCCAGGGTCGGCCAAATGGAGGCATCGACTCTCTGGGGGTCGGCCTCACCTTTTCCGACCCTTTAGAGGTCGGCCACGTCGGCCCCAACATCCTCGCCAAACCCCAGGGGTCAGCTTCACCACTTTTGGCCCCCCGAGGTAAGCCAAATGAAGGCCACAACCCACCGGGGGTCGTCCAAGTCCATTTCCGACCCCTTGGGTGTTGGCCTCGCCATCACCGACCCCCCGGGGGTCGGCTAAATGGAGGCCACAACCCTCGAGGGTCGGCCAAGTTTATTTTCGACCTCCTGGGGTCGGCCCTTGCAGTCGATTAGCCAAAGAGGGCCAGGACCCCCTTTGGGGTCGGCCCTTGCACCCTCACCCTTCTCGGGTCCGGCAACGAGTAGGTCCATCCGAGTGGATGGGCCATGGAGGTTAGGACTCTCTGAAGAGTCGACCGAGTCCAAGTAACGTTTGGAGGCATTGCACCCCATGGCATCGCCCGTTACAACAAGTAGGTCGGCTTCATTGGGTTGACCGTGGAGGTCAGGACTCTCCGAAAGTCGACCGAGTCCAGAATCAAGGTCGTTACACCTTTAAAGGGTAATGCCTAGGTGTTATGTCGGTATTCATACCCGGCTTAATGGCCGACGTTTCTAACGGCCGGCCATTATATCGCCATAAGTGACCTGCAAGCGGTTACAAGACCAGCTACTATAAAAGTCAAGTCATTTCTCTCTTTCAAGGGACGGATCCTAAACTAAGTACCCTTAAGCCATTTCTTAGTATTCCTAACTATTCTCCCTTATTCCGTTTCTGACTTAGGCATCAGAGGCCCTGTGGCTCACACCACACCGGTGTGCCCTAAATTTACTTTTTTGCAGGCCCTTTCGTCCTCAGCTAAATAAATCATTATTGTGGATATCTGTTGACCATTTTTCGACATCAAGATGAGTCAACAAGTACAATCAACACACATGCATAATAATAATATACTTTCATTTTTCTCATTATCTCTCCCCCTTTGGAATCAATCAAAAAGAAATAATAAAAAAATAAATATAAAATAGCTCTTAACGAACGGTTAACAAATTTCTCCCCCTTTTGAAATCAATTTAACTCTTCCCCTTAATAAAGTCTTAAAAAAAAATTTAGCCCATAATTAGTTAATCATACATTATCAAAAAATTGATAAATCAATTAAAATAAACCAATTTAGAATTTCAACAAAAATCGCATTCAAATGAAGATGTCATAAGATATGAAGTTATGAATGTAATAACTAGAGATTTTGAATAACAATTGTCCATATCTGTAAAAGATACATCAAGCAAATTAATTTCAAGACAATTTATCAAATATGAGTAATAAAGAATAAATCATTCTTTCAAACAATAACATTACTTAAGAATGTTATTATTTCTCAATGAAAATTTTGGTAGCATTAAAATAATATAAACATCAATTTTATTCAAAATACTTACAAAATTTAAGAATATAAATCAATTTCATAAATTACTCCCCCTATAAAAAATAATTCGACAATTCTTCTATATAAAATAAATCTTTAAGCACGTCAATTCAACATAGAAAAGCAATATAATTAATTAAATTTCAATCAACATTAAACTTCGTATACTTCAAATATATTTGAAAATAATCATTAAAATATAATTTATGACAAAAAATCATACAATCTCAATCAACCAAAATTCAAGAAATTATAGCTAAATAGATTCCAAGAATATTAGTTACCAAGAATATATTCAAATCTCTTCTCATGGTATCAATCATTTTAATAAGGTAATAGAATTATGGATAAATTTTAAAATAATTGATCACAAGACAAGAGCAAATAATTGATAATCATACAATTATGCAATCATGTAATATAAATGTCAAAAAAATATCCATAAATTTCTGAAGATATTTAATTGAATAATCAATCAAATTTAAAAACTCAAATTAAGTTACTCTAAAAATATAATTTTCATATAAAAGATATCATATATTAATTATCTCAATAAGTCAAAAAAATATTGAAGTTACCAAACATGCAAATTTTCCTCTGTTTGATTCAAGAAAGTCATAATTGTTGTTCCCTTTGAATAATTCAAATTTGAACTCTAAGCAACCTAATTGACTTTTGAAATCACACCTACAAAAAAAGCTCAATCAAGGATTTTGGTACCCACTTCTTGGGTCCTTCATTGTTAGTCAATATGGATTTTGGAACCTATTGTAATTTACTTCAAATATTTCTAACATTTATTTTTGACAAATGACAATTATTAAATTTATAACCAATTTTGCCACATGAATAACAAATAACATCATCCAAACATTTGTTTTTAACAAAATGATTATGCACATTATTCTTCTCAAATAACTTATTTCTTTGGGCATTTTTCAATTTGAAGCAATTTGGTCTAATATGACCTTTAACTCCACAATAATGACATGTAGGAATAAATAAAAATTTTATATGCATATTTGTAGCATTTTTATGATTATACACAAATTTAGCATTTTGAATACTTATAGAATTTCCAAGATTAGCACACATTTTGACTTTTCATGTAAATTTCTATCTTTTCATGTTTATGATTAAAATTTTCATTATGAGCACATTTTGACTTAGCATGAACTTGTCTATGCATAAAACTTGAATTTTCTTGGATGTTTTTCACATTTTCATTCTTTGGCACGAATTTAGAATTAACTTTAAGCAAACAAATGTTAGAACTAGATGAACAATTTTCATTCTCATAACCTAATCCACTTTTATCAAGAGAATGCTTACTCATATCAATAGGTTTATCAAATATTTGAGAATTAATAGCCATCTTAATAAATGATTTTGCAATTTCAAGCTCTTTAGTAGCAAGTATTTCTTTTTTTTTCAAGAATATGCAAGAGATTATTTTTCTCGTGACTATCACATTCAAGAAATTTAATTTTGTCAATATAAGAAAATTTATCATATGTATTTCTAGTTTCTAAATCAATAATTTTATGACTTAAGCTAGCAATTTCATCCTTTAATTTTATTGAACAAGAATCAATTTCTTCTTTTTCATTTCTCAAATTATCTAATTTCAATTTTTAATTCACATAATAAAGATTTGAAATTTTTGTTCTCTTATTCAAGAAAATTTATTTTTATCATTTAATATTTTTCTCATCATTACAAGAATCAATTTCATTATGCAATAGTTCATTATTTGATCTATTTTTCAAATATGCATTTTCATTTATCAAAGATTTATTTTCACTTGACAATATTTTATACTTCTCTGATAGTTTGACATATTTGGATGCAAGTTTTTCTAAATCTTGTTGCATACTTTCAAATGCCTCAAATAACTCACATAAGAAATACATTCTCCGGTTACCTCAGTATCATCAATTTCATCGTCGGAATTGTTACTTTAATTAGCCATCAAGCATGTGGAAGATTTAGCGCATTTCTTCTTTTCCACTTCCTGAACATTTTCTTGATTTTGAGAATTATAATTCTCCTACACATAAAAGAAGTCATTAGTATTACAAGATGATTTTTCAACACTATTCACAATATCAAGAAAACTCCAAATATTATATGCAAAATCAAAATGTAAAATTCTATGACATATATTTCTATCTAAACCGCATCATATAATATTTATAGCTTTGGTATTAAAAGTAAGTAACTCATTGTTCAATTGTAATTTAGACAAATCATGCTCACAAGCATATAAAATATTAAAATCAATAGCAAGCATAAAAGTTTTCATTCTATTTTTCCAAAGCCTGAAATTTCTACCATCAAAGAAGGGAGGCTTATCAATGCAACGATCTTCAATAATATTTAAAGTTGTCATAGCTCTAGCAATTAAGTTTTTCAAATAATTAATAAAAAATACTAACACTAATTGAAATATTGAAACTAAAAAACTTTTAAAAAATATTTTTTACTACAAAAGAGCGACCCGATTTGATTCCAATTGTAGAAGTAAAATTAAAAAAAAAAAAGGATATATATTGAAATACTTTTCAAAAAAAAATCTTAAGTAGAGATACCAATTGTAGGAGTAAAACTCAAACAATTGGATTACAAATAAAATACTTTTCAAAAAATATTTTTGAGTAGAAACAAGAGCAAACCGGCTCTGATACTAATTGTAGGATCGAAAGACAATAATAGATGGGGGTGAATATGGTTTGCTAACTTTTTAGTTCTTTAAATTTCATTTTATGATCTAAACTTTGTTAACAAAAAACACTCAATAAAGTACATATGAAATGCAATAATGAAGTAGCGGAATATAAAAGTTAAGAGAATGACACCAAAGGTTTAAAAGTGGTTCGAAAAATTCGTACTCCACCTCAAAGACTCCTTCTTGGGGATTCCATTGGTGACCCTCTTACGAGCACTAATACAAATAAGGGAAAATGTGTCGGTCAAACCAAAATATTTTAAAAAACACGGATATTTGGTGTCGATCACATTTGGTGTTGGTCAACACTTTTAGTGTTGGTCAGACCGACACTAAAGGTGACCGACACCAATAAACTGAAAACCGACACCATTTGAGCTTAAAAAATTCGGTTAAAGTGACCTTTGGTGTCAATCGGACCGACACCAAAGGTGACCGACACTAAAAAAAAAAAAAATCAAAAACCATTCCAGATCACCCTTTAGTGTCGGTCCGACCGACACAAAAGGGTATTGGTGTCGGTCGGACCGACACCAAAAAAAAGTTTCCCCTTATTTCTCCTTGTTTTCTCCGGCAACACTCCATTTTTTCCTCCATTTTTTCTTCAAAATCCTCTCTTTTCTTCATCTTCTCCCAAAAACTCCATTTCTTCTCCCAAAAACTCCATTTCTTCACTAAAAACTTCATTTCTTTACTTTTTCTTCTTTTTAACTGCGGCCAAAAACACCCATTTCATTTTTTTTCTCCCATTTCATCGAAACCCTCCTTTTTCTTCTTCTTCTCCTCAAAAACTTCATTTCTTCCACAAACACTCCATTTCTTTACTTCTTCTTCTTCTTACCCGCTGCCAAAAACACCCATTTCCTTTTTTTTCTCTCTTTTCATCGAAACCCTCTATTTTTCTTCTTCTTCCCAAAAACTTCTTTTCTTCACGGAAAACTCCTCTACCCGCGGCTATTTCTACACATTTCAAAGGTACTAATTTAATTTCTTCGTTATTT
>JBBMEG010000018.1:24520-48860 GCA_037832605.1 Cyclanthera cordifolia
AAAAAATATTTTAGCACAATTCTTAATCATGTTTAGAATAGTTTTGAAACGATCTATCTAATAGGCAAAGACATGAAGCAACTACGTATATTCCATTGAAGATGTGTTTAGGTCCATATTTGTAAATGACCGGTTAAAGTTATCATATATTAGCTAACTAAAGTTTGTCACATCTACGTGCCAATTTATCAGATTCTTTTAAATCTATTTTTTTAATATCATAATACCTATGGTCTATAGGAGAATAACTACTTTATTTATCTGTTTAATACTTTTCATTAAAAAAATGTATATTTTTTTAATTAACTCATGATTATTTGAAATAATGTCAATTTAGTCATTATTTAATTCACTCAATTTTTATTAACTAGATGGTAAAGCGAGCATAGTGTCACAGTCGCACTTCAGATGCAACGAAATGACGATTGTGCAACACTTGTTCTAATCCGGAGAGCAAGTCGTCCGAACCAAAATAACAGAGTGGGTGGCACAACAGGTGCAACCTCTATCACGGATGTCGTGAAAAGATTTTCAAAAAATGAAGAAAGAGAATTTTATAAATAATTTTCTTTTTTTAAAGCTATATGACAAGATGCAACAAGGGACATATCATCGATGCATTTATCATATAATAACTTTGGTATGAAGGAAGCTTCTAGAAGTCATACTCCTATAGTACATTTTGGACCATAACTGATGTGACACTCTTGCATACGAAAATGACAATGAGTCAACACCTAAAATTAAATGAAGGAAACTATCCTAACATGCAATAATGACAAAATAACATAAAAACATGATGAAATGTGGTTGGGCGGACATGTGGCCATGTGCAACATGCACTGGACAAGTATGTTCGTCACACATGGCTCAGCTGACACTAGTGTTAAATTAACATCCACTCGAACAGTAGTTCTGGTTTGAGTCTCCGTAGTGCCCTCTATGTAGGGTTTGATGTCCCCCTCTCCCAAATTGTACTCAAGAAAAAAAATTTAGCAATATAATTAACTATATCAGTTATTTAAATAAAACTTTATATATTCAATTGAAAATTTCAAATTAAAATTACCAATATAATTAACTATATCAATTTTACAAAATATGTCAAATAAAATTTTAAAAAGAAACAAATTTTCTTGCTAATAAAATAAATGTTAAATTTATTCTCGTATCAAATTTAGTTACAAGTTTAATAAAATTACTTTATTAATTGTTTGTAATTTTTTAATATAAATTCAAGTTATTTAAAAATGGTAGGAAAAAAAACCATATCCTCTATTATAATAACATGTGTTGGAAAAAACATTTCCAAATAATTATTGCGGGAATAAGGCACATAATTCTCTTCCGGCTCCAATTATATAAATACTCTCTTTAAAGCTTACATTATCTACATTTAACTAGAGTCAATATACTTACCCAAAGTATTTCTAATGAGAATATTTACTTCAAATATCATATATATATAACTCATTGTTTATAATAACTCACTGTTTAATATAATACACACATCATTTACAATAGCATAAACGGTGTCCTAAACCCACCTCGAAAATCTCAAATTCAAATTTTATGAGTAAAACAACTTGTTAAATTATCTCATAGTTATGGACTTTGGGACATGGATGAGTACCTCTGACATATATGGAGTGAAGATAACTATTAAAATAGATGACGTCTATATATAAGTGGGCAAGATTAATTTCTCCATTATTATAATTGGAATACTACTTCATCAACATAGGCTTCTTGATGAATCTATATTTCCTTTTCAATAAATTATATATATTAATTAATTTGATTGCCTTGGGGTTGACTATATAGTCATTGGTATGATCGCAGGTGAATCCATAGCATCTGCAGCAATCAATTCATTTTCTTAGATGCGAAATCTATTTGAAGAATCAAAAAAACTTGATGCAAGGTTAAGTCGAGATTTTACATCTCTTCTAACTTTGTAGAAGGATATTGCATTTAATTTAAATTAAATGGAATTTTAACTCCTAATTTAAGGATATAAAAGGGTAGCATTTTAAAATTTAACACTTACGTGGAAATTAAACTCAAAATTTAAGAAGGTCATGGACCTTAGTTTTATGTGAGATTAAGTGTTTTTTTTTTCCTAAAGTTACAACAGTGGAGAGGGAGACTAGAACCACATATCGAGCCGATGCTAGTGTATCTCTAATGCCAACTGGGCTATGTGTCACAGTCGCAGTTCCGAGGTAGTGGAATGACGACTGTGCGACACTTGCTCTAACTTGATGAGCAAGTCAATCGACGAAAATGTAAAGCGGGTCTCGTGAAAAGGTTTTCGAAAAAGGGGAAAGAAGGTTTGGAAATACATTGTATTTGAGAGGGTACATAAAAATACAATAAAGACCACTTCAACTATATTGCATTCATCATATAACTTGGTAGGAAGAAGTTTCAAAAAGTCATATCACTATAGAAAAAAAATTATAGACTAATTATTGGATTGATTGTGTTTTTTTTAGTACAAATTGGGGGAGAGGAACAATACCAATTTTTAGGATCGAACCCGTGATGTTGCTGTTAGATTGATTGTATTAATAATTTGTTGGATGCAAGTTTCTTATTTAAACAAGTTTATAGAGTCACTATTAATAGTTTGTTTTGGATGTGATTTTTTATTCAAGTAGTTACGGGTAATAACTCTTTGCATGTGATTTTATTTTATGAGAAGCTTGTGATCAGTTAGATTGGATTGGATTAAGATAATTTTTTGAACTAACCTAAAAATTTCGAATCCGTGAATTACGTACCAACCGATTGAATTATGTTATATGTTTTGTGGGAGCCAATCTAACCCTTATATATTTTGCTTGGGTTTGATTAGATTGGATTCATCGAATTGATATTTTTCTTTTTAGATCAAACATATATTGGTGATTATTGGTGAACATCTATTTAAAGTTATAATAGATGTATGGTAAAAATTACAAAAACAGACATGGGGTAGTATGCAAAAGTAACATAGATTTTAACATATAATATGTAATAAAATTTTATTTTGAAATAATTAAAATACAAATTTTATAATGCTATATATTTATATATAGATGATTTAAAACATGCATTAAATCTTTATTTTATAAGAGCTTCAAATTAAATTCATAAGATTGATTATTTTAAGTTATTGTAATAACTCGATCGATTTAGTTTTTTTTAAAAAAATTGATCATAACTTTTAAATTTTATAAGCAAACTCCTAATCGGGTAAAATTTTTAAGTAATAAAATAAATATACGAATTTGTTTGTTTCAAGATTTTAGAAAATTATTACAAATGAGCATTTATGATTAATCTTTCAAATTAACAATTATTACTATAGGAGAGATAAATAATATTTAGATGCAGGTGGCATCTTGAGCGACATATTTTGTGAGAAGTATTTAAAATTTTAAATTTAAAAAAAAATTGTGGCACTCAAGATGCCACATGTAAGACAACATCTAAATATCCTTCCATTATTAACTCTTTCAAAATTACTCAAAATAACAACTACCGAGTTCATGCCACATTTATTTTATTTTTTACTTTGCAAGCACAAAATGTTATAGGTATTTTATTATTTACTTTTCATGGATGACCAATTGAAAATAAATAATAAATGTAATCAAATTATTGATGCATTTTTTTTATTAGTTTTGATTATTTATTTAATTTATGAAAGTTTAATTACAATATTTATATATTTCCTTTTTTTTTTTTTGGTTTTAAGTGTTTAATTACTTTATGAAACTTAAATGTATCTTGAAATTTGCATATTTATATTTTACATTTATTTTATTATATTGATAAGATAATGATTAATTATTTTATTTATGTATAATATATGATTAATTTTATAGAAGATATTTATATTTGTTTGAAGCTTTTATATAACTATTTAAAATTCGACTTCTATAATTATTTTTTAAATAAGTACGTATAAACAAGTTAATATTAGGATTTCTAATTTAAAACCACACGATTTTTTATTTTTTTTTAATCAATCAAAATATTTATTATTTTTCATCAAATAAAAAGGTTAAAAAAATTAAAAAAATAAAATCAAATAAAAAGGTGGCATGACACGTGGATGGTCTCTAAAAGCGGCAGGATACATAAACTTCCTGAATCAGAAAGCTAATACACAATCGGCAAAAGAAAATGAGGAAAATGAAGGGGAAGGGGAGGGCCGTCTCTGTGTCAATGCCAAACTCCGAGATCGACACTATCGGCACCGCCGACGAAACATTCATCGACGCCGGAAACTCTTCTCAATCCAATGACAATCTCAAAGATTGGCCCACTTTCCCTGCTTCCAGATTGTCCTCTCGTAACACCTCCTCCAAGTACGATTTCGTCAAGGTAAATTTTGTTTTTTCATTCAATTCCTTGCTTATTTGCGGAGAAGATTGATTTTAATGTACCAATTGGCTCAATTTTGGTCTGATTTCACGCTTCTTCATTTCTTGTTAGGATTAATACCTAGGAATTTTTGCTTCATTGATCTTGTGTTCTTGAATTTACTCTGATCTTTTATTCTGGCAGGTCAAGGTGTGGTTGGGAGATAACGCGGATCACTATTATGTCTTTTCCAGGTTTCTGCTTAGCAGGATGTTGACAGTGACCAAGGTACACCGAGCTTGTCAACAACCCTTTTGATTTATTGATGTATTTATTTTAACTTATTCTCAATACTTTCTCACCGTCTTTTGCTCAGTATTTGTTTAAAATGTTTTAGTAGAAGTGTCTTTCTTCGTTGTTATGACTTCAGAGTAAAATTTCTTGTCTTTTTTTTTTTCTTTCTATTTCTCTGCAAGGGAGGTAATGTCGGTGTTTTCTAGATACGGGTTTGTTTGAATTTACATTCATATATTAATTCTAACTCCTATAATTTCAGATTCCAAATCATGTTGCTATCAAAATTGCATTGGAGCTCAAGAAGCTGCTTGTAGATAATAGTCTTTTAGACGTGTGAGTCATATTCTTATCTTCTTCCTTTTTATCATTTTCTGCATTTCTTGTTCCAAGTAGAATGAATATTTTGTTTATAACCTGAAATTGGAGTTTTGCGCCACTACATACCAAACGAGTGTCCTGTTAAGTTCACTCATTGGTTTCAAACTTGGAATCTCCATCTCCCTTGCCTCTAACAATCTAAGTAGAATGAATATTACTTACATCTGACTCGTTTTATACATTATTGTAGCTCTCAATCTGATTTGGAAGCAAATATTTTCAAGGTATATGATCTCAGTTGAATTTTTTGGTCTTGCACCAACTAAATTTTGCATTCACTTATTACCTATACTATTTTACGATGGCAGAGAAATACGAAGCTGATGAATTACAATCTCTTTTCATTATGTTGTAATGTGTAGCTATAGTTAACTTTATTTTAGGGCACCATATGCAGCTCATGGAGCGGCGCGGTTATGGGGAAGAGTACGTAAATCGGTATAAGATGATGACGAGGTTTGTACATTTCCTTTGGTGGGAATTTCTCTTTTCTTTTCCTTTGCATGGAACTTAATAAATATATGAAGAATGTGTGCTTCCTTTTTATTGTCTCTCCATTTCCCCATAATCTTACACACAATTCTCACTTTCAGTTGTTGCATGAAAGTATAATATCATGTTTGATTGACCTTGAGATCATATGATGACAAGTACCCTACCCTATCAATAGTTTTTTCTCTGTCTTCTACTAATGTTTGTCTGATTTACTTTTATTAGTGGAAATATTAGTATGGATGTGAGGATGAAGCTTGAATTCTAAGGGACAATGTAACTAAATAAGGTTGGAAATCTATTGTTTTTTATGTGACCATTAAAGCACCAAACTCATATTGGGATGAAAATTAAGCCAAAAATTTTTCATGTCAGGAATTTAAGATTTATTTTTTTCATGTCAAGAATTTAAGTTTCTGTTAGTTGATCCCAACCTTCCAGCTTAAACTTTTAGGTTGATTGATAGTTTAACATAATTCAACATGGAATCAGCGTAGAGGTCCTGAGTTCTAGTCCCTGCCGTGTAGCTTTCCTCCCCATTTAAAATTAATTCTACTTGTAGGACACTTATACACAAGTGAGGGGAATTGTTAATTGATATAATTAAATTTACCACAACCTATCAGCTTAAGTTTTTGGGTAGATTGATGGAGGCAATAGCCCTCTCGTGCCCAACTATATACACAACTTAAGTCGAGTATGAGAAATTTACTAAATTGAGTCTTGTTTAGACCTTTGTCAATTTCTTTGTGCATTAAACTCCTCCATTCTTGTGTATAACTTTGAATGTTCATGTTTTAGTAACATTAAAGTTTGATTTGTGGAGTCTTTTAGTCTTAGAGTAGGGACTTGGGTTCTTGTTTCTAAGTACTCGACCTAGGTAATCTACTTACAACTTTTGAGTTGAACTAAGTGTTCATGTGCTATGTGTCATCATAGTCAAGAGGTTCTTCGGTCACTTCACTAAGGTTCTTGTATCATCTTTTTTATCGAATATCGTGCAATTTACCATGGTATTGCATGCTACTCCCTATGATCTAAGTTCTATGTCATCTTTTCTAGATTTCACCATCAAAGGGTCCCATTGGTGATTCTTGTATGTGGAACTGCCTGTGTTGGGAAGTCAACCATTGCCACCCAACTTGCCCAGAGACTTAACCTGCCAAATGTCTTACAGGTCCTGCAGTGTATATAAATGTTCAAATCTCCCCTTGTTTTATCTCTTGACACCTAGTTATGTGCCAACTTTTAGTATAACTGCATACTAATAACAGTCTTTTATTTTTGCAGACAGATATGGTGTATGAATTACTACGCACATCAACAGAGTATGTAATTAATTTATTTGCCTTTTTATAAAACAAAGTATTATTCTCTTAAGGGTTAAAAGAAGTTAAGAAAGCCTACAATTATCAATTATCCTTCGGGCTATGTTTGTTTTTGGTGGAAGAAGAGTGGTAATTAACCACTCTTCAAGAACCCCTTGTTTGTATTTGGGGGTAAACAGCTACCATTAACCACTCATCAAATTCTCCATCAAACCCACATTAAATTCTCTATCAAATTTATCACTCAACCATTACGAACACGAATCTCAAAACGAATTATCAAATCACTATTAACATCAATCCCCGAACAAGTAGTTAAGTATTCCAACCACTACCACTATTGACACCACACCAACTCCTAAACTAATAGTTAATTACTTCAGCTATCATTAACCCTTGGACTCCACTCCACTTTTTTCTTCCCAAAGCAAACACACCCTCAGTGAGTATTGGTCTCATCATTTCATAAAAAGGTTCACAATCCGTTTTTTACTATCATTCCATAAAAAAGTTTGCAATCCATATTTTACTCAATAAAAAGCAGAATCTCAAAGTTGGAAGCTTAATGCACTAAACGAGGAAATGAAAGAGTTAGGAAGGCGTGTTAACAAGAACCATAATACATCTCTTTTTTTCTTAGAACTTCATTTCCCTGCCAGTTTGTTTATATGATCCTGCTGGCAATTTAAGAAGATACAGATCCTCTCCTTTATTTAATTACTTTGATTTTAGTTGTCTGCACGTGCTTTCAATTTTGGGCTACATTCCTTTCTTTTGTAATTTTTGAACCTCATTGCTGCTTGTTTTCCCTCTAAATATTTCAGTGCTCCATTGACATCTACTCCTGTATGGGCACGAGACTTTAGCTCTCCAGAGGAGTTCATAACTGAATTTTGTAGAGAATGTAGAATTGTTCGTAAAGGTTTGTATCCCTTCTGTTGTAGAGTTTGTTGCTATCCTGTTGATTGATGGCTTTCGCTACCCAATATTTTTTGTATAGGTTTGGCTGGTGATTTAAAGAAAGCTATGAAAGATGGAAAGCCTATAATAATCGAGGTGATTCTTGTGTTACGGAATTAAAACTTAGAATTTTAATTCAAATGATTTCGGAAGTCTTATTTTTTAGAATGTTTAAGACAAGATTCTAAAACGTGGAGGGTAATCTCTTATGTATTTTTCTATATTTTCTCATCTCAAATCATAGCTTTTCATATATCAATGAAATATAAAGTTTTGTTTCCTTTCAGGAAATAAAAAAGAGAAAGAAAAAGTAAGGGCTCCTCAACCTGTGAAATTTACAGAGTGAGGAAAGAAATTATGAAAACTTATGTGTATTTGGAACATATTCAATTTGTGGCTTCATAGTAGTTCTCAATCACAATTGACATTCGAAATATCTTCTTTATTTTTACTTTTTTAGCAAAAATTAATTTTTTAGCCCCTAACTCACTTTTATTCCTGACATTTCAATAATGCTCAATTTTAGTTATTGTGCTTCTTTTGAGGTTACTTATATATTTATTTTCTTTTATAGATTTATTCTATGCCAAATATCAAAATAACCACTTCATCAATGGAATTTAAAGTTAGTCTAGTCATTATCGTAGTCAAAATTACGCCATGTAGTTGACAATTTTTTAAAAATATTTAAGTTAAAGCATTTGATTTTGAAACACAGGGACCAAATAAAAACTACACCCCATACCTAAGTACTTTTCCTTATTTCTTAAAATAAAGAAATTATTTGAGCGAATTTCTTTGTCATTTGTTTTTTTTTTTAATTTTGAGTTACGACTACGAATGGGAACCTAGTCTCTTCCCCTTACAATTTTCTTTTTAAGCTAAGGTTGTTTCTTAACATGCACACACTCGAGAGAAAAAAAGAACAGCGAAGACGAACTTTTTTAAGCAGCATGCATGCAACCTTATTTGTCATATATTTATGAGATAAGCCATGTAGTTAATTAATCAACAAATAAACGTGTTATTTTTGTAATGAATTAGGTTTCATTTGGATAACATAGAGTTTCTTTTTGTACTTCTTTTCCCTCTAGCATTATCTACAGGGAACAAGTCTTTTTCATATGAACTTGGTCTGCTTTATAAAAAATTTAGGGAATTCATTTGGATCCCAGTATATATTTGATGGATGATGAAAGTAAGGCGCCGGCTAATATCTCAGCAAAAGATATTGAAAAGAATCCTTTATCAGCGGCATCAAATAATAAAAGTGCAAAACAAATGGAGAGTAGTTGTCTAGTTGGTTGTCAAAATGAAAAAGAGAGTGGTACTTGCATTAGGTGTTCTCCTTCAAAAGAATGCATGCACACCAACCAAGAAGTTGAAGGGTTAGATTCTCTGGAGGCAGTGGGTATAGCAGAAAATAGCTCTGGAGTTGCAGGTTAATTCAAACTACGAATTTTGTTCTATGTTTTGTTCAGCCTCATAGGATTGAAGAATGTTAACCAAGTGTACATATTTAATGACCAATTTAGATTTTTGATTCTGAGGAGAACAACAATTTTTAATTTTTTGGTGTTATTCAGGTGAAACTCGCAATAAAGAGGAGACGGATAGATCTGCTTCTGTCAGGAAAGATAAGTCTGGTGCTGAGCCAATAATCATACCCATAGTCCTAAAAATGGCTGAATTTGATCACAAGGTTTGTTTAATTACTATTATTATTATTATTTTGTTTATTTCAATTAGTTGATATAATTAAATTTACCCAATCCAAAACCTTAAGCTTTTGGGTTTATTGGTGGTTTAACATAATTCAACATGGTATCGCAGCAGGATGACATGAGTTTGAATTTTGGTCAAGTTCTTTCCTCTTCATTTAAAATTAATTCCATTTGTAGTACATTTTTAAAATTTCCTAAATCTACAAGTGAGGTGGAGTGTAGTTGATATAATTAAATTTACCCTAATTTGATGGTTTAACATAATTCAAAACTTGCAAACAACTAAAGAAGCAAGGACATGAAATGGCCTAGTAGTTTCTCAAAAATAAAATGTTGTTTATATTAGGAACACATTTTAAATTAGGGAAAATTACTTTTTTTTTTTAGTCCCTAGGTTTGGGGTTTAGTTTCACTTTGGTCCTTATGTTTTAAAATTGAACATTTTTACTCTTGACATTTCAATGATGCTCACTTTTGGTTTCTAAGTTTAGAATTTAGTTTTAGTTTAGCTCTTATGTTTCAAAATTGAACATTTTTAGCCTTGTCTTGGTCACTTTTAGTCATGGTGTATTTTTAGTTTATTTTTATATTATTTACAAAAAAAACTCACAATAATCAATGTATCAATATATTAAAATTTAAAATTAGTTTAGTCAACATTATGTTATGTATCTAACGTTTCATGTTACCTTAATGACTAAAATTAAACATTATTGAAATAATGGGTAAAATTCTTCAATTCGAGAACATATATGCCAAATATAAATTAGATCTCAAACTTATTGATTAAATATATATATATACATATTCCCTAAAGATATACTATTTTCAAAATTAAAATAATTATTATTATATTGAAAATCTAGGTTTGGAATCTAATTTCTAGTTCTATATTTCAAAATTGAAAATTGAAAATTTTATTCGTTGAGATAACAAAAGCGTTAGTTACATAATATAACGTTGACCAAAATAATGACTAAACTAATTTTAAATACCAATATTTTGATTAAATAATTATTTTAATTTCGACGTGAATTATTATTATTATTATTATTATTATTTTAAAGTATCAAAATAAACTTAAAAACATACAAAAAAGTAAAAGTGAGCATTATTGAAATGTTAGAGGTAAAAGTGTTCAATTTTGAAACATAAGGACCAAATTAAAATTATACTTTAAACCTATGGACAAAAAATGAACATTGTTGAAATGTCAGAGGTAAAAGTGTTTAATTTTAAACATAAGGACTAAAAGTGACGAAAAAAGTAATTTTCCCTTTAAAATATTTACATATATACATATACTTTTTTATATATATATATATACATATACTTTTATGTGTATATATATACATATACTTTTATGTGTATATATACACATATACTTTTATGTATATATATGAATGTGTGTGTATATATATATGTGGTGTGTGTGTGTGTGTGTGTATATATATGTATATGTGTGTGTGTATATATACGTGTGTTTGTGTGTGTATATATATATGTGCAAGTATATATATATGTGTGTGTGTGTGTGTATATATGTGTGTGTATATATATATGTATGTATGTATGTATATATATATATGTGTGTATATATGTATGTATATATGTATGTTTGTATGTATATATGTATGTATGTATGTTTGTTTGTGCGGCGTACTTTATAAATTATAAATTAGAGAGTTTCACTCTTTCAATTTTTTCTCAATAAAAGTTTGATTACCATTAAAAGAAATGTGTAGAGAGTAGCAAGCCAATATTAATACTACATTAATGCTTTAGTTTATCTACTCATGATCAATTGGAAAAGTTTTTTATAATCTGTTTGGATATGATCTCTGCTTTTTGTAATTTCAACACAACTATGAAATGCTACTGTTTCCAATAACCAAAAGAGGTCAACATTAAACCAAATAAGGTATTTTAGATTTGATCTTTTGAATTCAATTGCAATATACTTCTGCTTGATTTTCAGCAGTTTGAATTTCTGCTATTGAAATAAATTGGTGTCTCTTTTCAGGTCCAATTGTTACTTTTCTATTTTGTTGGTTTTCATTTTACAGAATTTCTCATATTTTTCGGTCTTTGGTTATAGCCCTTTGTAAGTTTTAGTTGTCATCGTACACCTTTTTGTCTTGTTCAGGCATTACTAGAGGAATGGATCCCCCCTCGAACATTTAGTGACAAATGTCCTCTCCAGGTATATAAACTCCCTAATATTCATGCCCCAATTGGGAACATAAAATTATATGAGACTTCTTCTGTTTAAGAATTTTGTGCTTTTGAGGTTTGTACTTAATTTGTATTTGAAAATCATGGGACTAAGCCATCTTAAGGTTGACTAGTGGTCAAATAAGGGCAAGGGCATTGAGAATCACAAAGTGCTCAGAGGGAATGAATTCAATCCATAGTCAACACCCAAATATAGGCGGTTGCTTTTCTTTAGTTTCAATGTAAAATTATTTGAACAGATGAGTCAGGTAGGTGGGGAGGTGTTTGTTTGCAAAATTGTGAAGTGATTATTTTGAGTGATTAGAAATGAGAGGTTAGAAAGAAAAAATTGTAGTAATAACTCGTTTGGACGAGATTTTTATGAAGTGATTATTTAACCAAAAGCTCATTTTTAAAAACCCCATAATATCCTCAAACAAACACCCGTTAAGGATATTAAAAAAATCTAAACAGCTTGGTTTAGGGCTTTTGCTGTCCGTGCGTTTCGTTTTTTTTATGGGATTTTTGCTTCCATAACAAAAATGATGAGGAGTCGGGCAGCAGTTTTCCAAAGGCTGGATGGACAACGTAACATGCCATTAAAAGGAGAAACTACTGAGGAATTTACTGTCTGACAGCTGTTTTTTTTTTCTTCTATCTTCTTCTCCGTGCGGTTTGTCTTCTTTTATCTAAGTTCTATATTGTTGGGTTTTTCTTTGTTTCAGGATAAAGATAAGCTTATAGCTAATTTAAAAACCATTCAGGGTTATCTCTGCTCATTCAAATCACAGGTTTGTTTCTCAGATGAACAATTGTCATGCTGTGTGTGGATAGATTGATGCAATCTTTTTAGGAATTAATCGACTGATAGTGTCTTTCATATTAAACAGTAATCAAGTTTAGCTTCTATCATTTGTTAATATGCTCCTTTAATCGTTTGCCACAGGGCGTGGTGGTTGTTAATATATCAGCAACAACATTTCCACAAACATTGGATTGGCTGCATGGATACATTCTGCAGGTAGCTTGTCTATTTTCTATAGAATTTAAAGACATGATATCCTTTAAAAAATTAAATTAAATTAAACCATGCATGTTAAAACAGAAAATATATGACATGCGCACGCTAAGATGATTCAATGACCTTAATGCAAGCAGGCATTGTTGGTTACTATCAAGTAATATTTACAGCCAATTCTCTTTTTTTGAGAGTATTTATTTTGTTTCTAAATTTTTTTTGTAGTTTATTTCTAATATAAACTTATCTTTAAGTTAAGCTCAAGATTATCTCTAGGAGGTGTTTGATTGCAAAATTGTGGAGTGATTATTTTGAGTGATTACCAATGATGAGTTATTTTGAGTGGTTAGAAAGGAGAAATTGTAGTAATAATTCGCTTGGATTAAGCTTTTATAGAATGATTATAAAAGCTCATTTTTAGTAGCTCTTTGAAAGTTTCAAACAAACATTCTCCCAGAGTTTTAGTTTAGCTCAAATGTGAGTATTTTTAAATAATTTTGGTCATAGAGGCAAAAAAAACTGTTTTTTTAAACCCATGTAAAGATTTTATCTTTTTCATATTCATGTCCTTTTCTTGTACATTTTTAAACATAGATGGAATAAATTCAAATCCACCAAACTAACTACTTAGAGAGCGCCAGGCAGACTATACAAGGGAAGGGAGAGCCTTCCAATTCCCTAAAATTAACTAAAATTAGGGATGGGAAATTTTTTTTGTGTAACCAGCTATCACACTTCACATAAATTTAATTGAAGAAACTTCCTTCAATAAGCAGTATCTGGTGAAATTTATCTTTCTAGTGTGAGGCTTTCAAACGTAAACATTTTTGCATCCTAGACCTCTCTCTTTAAACACTCCTAACCCTAGTTTCTAAAGAGAACTTCCCCTCCTCTTACTTTGGCGCCAGCCGCCATGCCCTTCAGGCGTTGAAGGGGGAGATCGCTCCAGAGTCCACTGAACCCTTGGCTCTTTCCATGATAATCTTTCCCTACACTGGCCTCTTTCGTAGTCTTCGTACATACTCTCACACTCCTCCCCCGGCAAACCTCACCTTTCCAACACATATGATCATTAGAGATCTTCCTCGCAAAATTATGGAAAACTAACCCAATATTTTCATATACTAACTGAAAATCTCGTAAAATTATCATTTTGAAATTCAATATATTGTCATTTTTAAATTGTGATCTGTACCAGGTATGTGAAGATTTCTTGTGAAGATGACCTGAATGTTATTCCAATTCTCCATCTTATTAAGCTAATTAGCGTGTAGATATTCACCTTTCTAGCTTGCTTAAACTGTTACGTACGACCTGTTGGAATATCAAATATCTCAATCGACAACTCCTCTTAAAAAAAACGCTCATCTAATACCCCACATATTTTGTCACACATGTTGAGTAGGATTATGAATAATATCCATCTGCAACTGTCTTTACATCAAAGTCATTATTACTAAAGAGTGCAATTAGTGCATGGAGAGTTTCTTGGCGACGAGACAAGAGCTCTCGCATTCCTCAAGAAGCAACTCTAAACTGAATCTCAACACTTTTAGCAACCAATATGCTACATGATTCACCATATCACTTAAAAGTATAAATTACCAATGTCGAAGCTTTTTAAAAAAAAATTATTGCCCTTTCTTTACTGTAGAAAAGTCCTTTGGCCCTTGACATAATTTTAATTTGTTAAAGTGTTCTCAAATGTGGGATAGGAGAATTTTCTTGTGTGAATGAAAATTGGAAACGCTCTCCCATCCCTTTATTTATCTGATGGTGTTTTCGCCAAGATTCTGTATGATTTTCTTCTGAAGATTTATTTTGCATCTTTTGGCCCCAGTGTATTGAACAAGGCATTTCAACTGCATCAAATGAAAATGCTAGACAGTCCATAGAACACTAATTCAGAACAACAATTCTGTTCATGACAGGTATCTTACTTTTCCACTCTCTGAACAGCTGTTTAGGACTTGTATAATTCGGGGAGGCTTCAGACGTTTATTAGATCAAGATCCAGCCTGACTATATTTTTACTTTCTAAACATCCTCTTCTTTGGATACTCATATTCATACACATCAGAGGATTTTTATTCAATGAAAAAAGGGGGAATTATATCATAAGATACTTGTTCCCAAAATATAGTTCTCTATATTTAACATGTATATAATATTAATTTCAAAGGGGGAGTAGAACATGTTTGACAGTGATTTTGGATTTTTTTTTTTAAACAAATATCATTTTTTCCTTCCATGTTTCACTAAAAAGGCATCGTAAAAACCATCATGGAGTGGCCTTATGGTCAAGAAAGACCTTGAAGTGCTTAAGGTGATGGGTTCAATTCATGTCTAAATCTACCTAGGAATTAATTTCCTACGAGTTTCTTTGACAACCTAATGTCGTAGGGTCAAGTTGTCGAGGTGTGCGCAAGCTGGCTTTGTCAGTCACGGATATAAAAAAAAAAATTGTAAAAAGATTTTCGCCCATCCAAAACCACTCTGTCTCTTTTACCTAAACAATGAGAGAATATATCATATAGGTTCGAAATCAAAATTAGTTTTTGTTTTCCATTGATATTCTTACTCTAAACATGGTTTTGCTTTATAGTTACCATGAACATGATTTGAAGCTTTTATAAGTATAAATATATCATAAAGGTTTGAAATCAAAATTACTTTTTGTTTTCCATTGATATTCTTACTCTAAACATGGTTTTGCTTTATAGTTACTATGAACATGATTTGAAGCTTTTATATGTATAAATATATGAGCGCTTTCTAGCTTTTGACTTAAAATAAGCTTCCATGTCTGACCCTTCCCTTTTGTGCAGGTGGATTATTCTCAGACACTGCATCAATGGCACAATCAGCTAACTTCTTTGTGAGAGAAATTTCTTTCTTCAAGAAAGCGGCACGAAAACTGTTCACGGTCGTTGGTGGTTGGTTAGAACAGTTACGACTTCAAAAGTTGCAAGTCGCAACAGATGAGTTAACTTACCCTGGAAGAATTTAACTTGATAAATATTAGCTTCTGTTGCTTTTTTATGCTCGATATTACAATTTTTATATTAGAGCTGTGTTAGTTTGGAAACCAAAATTTTGTTTGTTTTGGGTTCTAGAATCAGTTTGACCTATGTTGCTTGAACACATGAACTGAATATCGACTCTCCTTACTCTAAACATGGTTTTGCTTTAGGGCTTTTGATTTCATTCAGATGCTTCTTGAAAGAGATGACAGGGTTGAGAATTGAGAGGCTGATGAAGCAGACATTTGATAGTGCCAGTAAGAGCATAATTTAGCTTGCTCAATCAGACCACAACTTGAATGATGTGATATATTTTATGTATCTATTTTAAACTCAAGTGTCACGTATACTAACTTCCTCCGTTTGTCTTCGAACTACACATTTTATTTGGAGAAGTTTTGATACCATCTGTAATGCTCATCGTCCAAAATTTGGACCAAGATTTGGAATCTGCACTTCTCCAGTGGTGTCAATTGTTGTTGATGGCTTCAAATTCCTCGTGTCCCAATGTTGATGCGTGTAGCTTCGATTCTAATTTAGCTTTGAAGAGCTGTGAAGATGGAGGGTGGTAGTGAGATTGTAGGAGAGATTGATACCGATTGATAAAGATGACAAGCCTACCAGAATCTCCAAATTAATATGATATTTTCTACCTTGGGCATACACCTGCATGACTTTGTTTTTGGTTTCACCCATGAGGCCTCATATCAATGAGGATGGTTGTCATCACTTATGTACCCATGACCTTCCTCTCTTCTACTTGATGTGGGACATTTTGTTTGCATCCCAACAATCCTCCCCCCTCAAACAAAGTTTTATCGAGCCTTCCGTGGGCTCATATTCTGTGTTCAACACTTGAGGATTCTACTCAATCCCCCATTCGAACAAAGTTATACTATGTTCTGCAATTGAGGATTCAACCCTCCCCTCGAACAAAGAATATCGAGCCTCTCATCATATAGTCAATCCGTCTAATCGATACTCCAACAAACTCCTTTTCTTCCGAGAGTACACCGTCAACCTAGTAAAGCTACTACAAATTTTCATCTCGGGCTCCAAATGTCTTTGTCCTATACCGGGGCGTTCTTCGACATGGAAATTAATTAACAGAATAATGAAACAGAGAAAGTATGCAGAGGTTCAACCTCACTCTCAGAAGATGAGATATGGGATTGAAATACAACGGATGACATGGATTAAAAAAAGTGTTATATTTACGCTTTAAATGAGATGAACTTTCTATACATATCTAACTGGATGGCTAGGAACGAAGGAAGGAGAAAAGAGTGGAGTAAGGGAAGCGAAAGACATTGTACCGACTGAAAGGTACATAGTTGCTTTACCGATAGCGAGAGGATTGAGAAAAGCTGCAGGAAGAGCATAGGGAGAGGATGAAGACTTAATTAGTGCTTGGGGAAAGGCTGAGGTACGATAGCGAGAGCATGAAAATTTATGCGCTTACGCTTGCTAGAGTTCGTCGAGGAGCTATGGAAAGGTCAAAAAGGGAGCTGCGACAACTTTTACATCTTCAAAGTTAATTAATGATGATGGAGAAGTAGTTGAAAGATTAATGGCTTCATGCAATTGATAGAGATAGAGGGTGAGTTGATATGCCATTAATTTTCAAAGGTTCTCGTTGCTATTGAACTTTGTCGGCTTCGGTGGTGAAGGTTGAGATCGTCGATGACGGCGAAGAACGAGATCAACGGCGAGTTCAACGGCGGCGGTGAACGGAAAGTAAAGCGATTGAGTAAAATGGCTGCAATGGTCCCCTTGCTATTCTTTTTCGGTTCTTTCGGTAGCTGACCTAGAGACGTGATCACTCCGAATATATCACACCATTAAAAAAGATAATAACAGAGAGAAAAAAAGACCTTCTCATTTGCAAGATTTACACGATAAAATCATTTTTAATCAAAATTAATTTGAATAAAAGGCAAAGGAGAAAGTTTTTATTTTTTATTTTTTGACTTAAAAGGAGAAAGTATTATAACTTAATGAAATATTTTAAGTTTTCTCCCACTTGGTTTCTGTCTCTCTGTGATATATATAGTTAAGGTTTATTTAAAAAAAATCTGCCTTTATAAGTGTAGAATTAAAATAAAAAAATACTACTCATACCAATTTTTCGTTAACCTATTTTTTGTTTTTTTTTTTTTAAATAATTCTTATATAACAGATTTTGAATTTCAACTTTACCTATCTTTTTAGTGAACAACATATTATCGACAAACTCATAAAAAAATATGAATATTTTAATGTGTTACATGAATCAAGAAGATATTTTGAATTTTGCAAATATTTTTGCTATACATGAAAAATCTCTTAAAAAACATAATTTCAATATCTTGTATTAAAATTTTATTATTATTAACCCAATTATAATCAAAGTTAACTCTAAAACTCATATTCATTAAAAATACTTCAAAAGTACTTGAATTTTGAAATTTTATAGAAAAAATACTTTAATAATTTAAATAGTCTCAGAATGATCGGTTTAATTTAAAGTTTGATTCATGAGTAAGAGAATTAGAATTTAACTAGATATATATGGCGGCCATCACTAAATATAATCACACTCTCACTCAATATGCATAAATCAACCATTATTTTTTGAGGAAGAAGAAAATGTGCCAGCAAAGTTTGCAAATAACGCTTCTGGCAAAGCTCTTGGCAGCCACCTGCGATCCCATAAGCCGATGCCGATATCGATGCCGAATCAAGATTATGGAGAAGACGATGATTGCTCATCGTATTCACCGTCATCTTCACAATCTCAATCGCCTTGGAACAAAAAAGAGACATCGTTATCGAATATGATCTTAATGATCGAGGATGTCAGAGCAGCATGGTGTCTTTTTATGATGTCGAGATCATACGAAAAATTGGATTTTGTTAGAGATGAAAAAGAATTCAAATGCAAAAAGTGCGAGAAAGTGTTTGATTCGTATCAAGCATTAGGAGGTCACAATGCAAACCATACAAGAATTGAAAGGATAAATAATGAAGATTATGATCACAGGAATTTTGCATGTTCATTCTGCCCAAAAGTTTTTGATTGTGGACAGGCTCTTGGAGGACACGTAAAAGTCCATTATAAATTTATAAGTTTTTGTATACCTCGTCAAGGTCTGGTCTATTAGTTAAATGATAGCATTCTTATATTTATTTTTCCATCCACCTTTGTTTAAAATAGATTAGAACTGAGTTATTTTTCTTTTTAATCATCAGTATATATATATATAATGAAATTATACCTAATTTATTTATTATTATTTTATTTCTTATTTTTATTGGTTGAATTTAGATTTTTTTTTTTTTTAATTGTATATGCATTTATATTTACTTTGAGATGGAAACAAAGTTACCGTCTAATTTTTTTTTATTTTTTTTTTCGATTAATCTTTTTATTTTGTTATTTTTCTTTTAATTTTTCAGTTTTATTTTTGCTATATATATATATATGTGTGTGTGTGTGTATGAAAATTAACTAGGTATTGTTTTAATTTCATATTTCATCAGTAACATCACGACTTTATCGCTCCCCTTATACACTCTTCCACGTTTTGTTAGGAAGACTCTAGTTTTGTTAGAAAGACTCTAGATACCAAATGTCACTGTTGTAGCACCCTTCGACTCGTGCGGCGCCATGATCGCCCATACGGCCAACTTAAGAGGGGAACTCAAGCCCCAAACTCGGATCGCCCATACTTTGTGACATATCGGCTCGGCTCGTCAAGTGAGGTTCACCAGGCCTCGATTAAGCATCCATCGAATACGCAGCGGAAATATCTTGGTTTATGCTTACTGCACACGCACCCATTCGGCCAACGGGATTTCAACCTAACACATGGCGGCACCCCTCAGATATCGTGGCAAGCCTCTATCCCGAACGCTAGAGTCCGACACTGTCCCCGGATTTCCATTCCCGATGAAGACACCTAAGACACTCGTCTATTCTTTCCAATTCAAAAATAGGCTCAAATTACTGATTTTCAGCCTCACATAATCTTGTAACTGTCTCATCTTTTCAATTTTATTATCATTCATCGGTTGCTCATGCGCTCGTAGGTATTGATAAAATAGTCCAGCTACTTCGATCTCCTAAATACAAAATTTATTTCTTTTGTTATCGATACCTACTCGTTGAACCTTCATCTGTACAACGTTCTAAATCGTAGAAACTTACTCTCTGTCACTATTTATTCTTCATTACCCGCAATTACGGATAAATTTGGTATAACTTTGTTAAGAGAATAATTATTTGGATGCACCGCAATTACGGATAAATTTGGTATAACTTTGTTAAAAGAATAATTATTTGGATGCAAACATCATATCCATTGTATAAAAATTTTCGTACTTGGCACACTTCGACTCGTGCGGCGCCATGATCGCCCATGCGTCATGGCCAGCCTAAAAGGGGAACTCAAGCCCCAAACTCGGATCGCCCATACTTTGTGACATGTCAGGTCGTCAAGCGAGGTTCACCAGACCTCGACTAAGCATCCATCGAATATGCAGCGGAAATATCTTGGTTTATGCTTAACTGCACACGCATCCATTCGGCCAACGGGATTCCAACATGACATGGCGGCACGCCCCTCATATATCATGGCAAGCCTCTATCCCGAAGGCTAGAGCGCAATGTCGGCACACCCGTGCCGTCCGACACTGTCCCCGGGTTTCCACTCCCGAAGAAACACACAAGACACTCGTCTTGCAAGCGCTCGCCCACGCCATGACACACTCGTGTGTCACAGGATAGCTCACTTAGGCCACAGGGCCCAGGGTGGTGGAGAGCTAACACCAATATAAATAAATAAATAAATAAATATATATATATATATATATATATATATATTTTAAATTTATTCTCCAAAAATCTTTTAAATAATCTTTATATTTATAATGTAAATATAATGGTATAAATTGAAGTTGAATAATTAATGAGTAGTATTAGGTTGATTTTTATAAAAATAATATTTGAATTCAAAATAAATAATATTGTATTAGTTATAGATTTTTAAATTGAGAGATCTACGTTAAATTATTTTCGTTTTTCATCCAAAATTATCTTTTATTTATTATTATTTTATTTGTTTGAATTTGGATTTATTTATATGAAATTTTTTCAAGGAAAAAATAAAATCGAGTGTTTTCAGGGTAGAAAATATTTTTTGAGGTTGAGATTTAGATAGGCTTATGATTTTTCTGTTAAAAAAAAGTGTCTAAGGAAAATTATTTGTGATTATATATAGGTCAGGTCGAAAATCGATTAATGCGATAGGCGGCAGGTATATCTCGGAACTGAACGGGTTAACCCATATTTATAAATAATTTAAAAAATATTTGTTACCTATAACATAATTATATAATTATGTATATATTTATTTTATTTTATTTTATTTTTTTATTTTCCAAAAATCTTTTTTATATATAATGGTATAAATTGAAGTTGAATAATTAATTAATATCATTATATTATTTTATAAAAAATTATTAATTGACAAAAATAACTCCATGATTCAATCCAATCCAAAAATAGTATTAGTAATATGAAATAAGTTTAAAGTAATTTTTAATTTCATATAAATAATAAATAAATAGAAGTAACTTTTGAAAATTTTATTTTATGAATAAGAGAAATATTTATTAATTATAAATATTATATTTAGAGAAATATTAAATATCTTTGTTTTTTTTTTTTAATCTATCTCATCACATAATTATTTTTATTCATTTTCATTTCATCCCATTCCAAATACCTACCTATTTATTTTTTTTCTTTCCTTCCCAAACTTCTATTTATTAATATTTCCTTTCCGACCTAATCAAATGTGCAATATTTTTATTCAAATGTTACCTATAATAAAAATTTTATGCTTTATAGGCATATTTTTTAAATTTTTAAAAGTTAAAGAAATATTTTTTAAATGAAAGGCTAACGGTGTTTGTTATGAAATTTTAGAAGAGTATTTTAATTACTACACACCCCTAAAAATAACAGCATTCAAACGAGATTTTGATGGTAGTCATTAGTTTAAATACTCAAAATAAATATTCATTCTAAATACTAATTTTAAATACTCTTACAAACTACGTTTAAACAAATTTTTTGCTTTAATCATTACTTCTAAATACTCAAAATAAAATTTATTATACATATTTTTAAAAACTACCTTCAAACAAACTTTTGATTGTAATTATTATTAATCATTACTTTTTAAAACAAACTTTTGGATGCAATCATTACTTCTAAATCATCGCAATCATTATTTCTAAATATTTTTAAAATCTCGATTCAAATATCATAAGCTATATATGTTTGGTGTGGTGGGAAGGATTGTGAAGAAAAATCTATATATTTTTATTTTTTTTGCATTTATCTCCCTAATTTCTTAAAATAAAATATTTAAAAAAAAAAAAATAAAAAAAGTCAACCAATGACAAAAAAAGAAATATGACTTTTTATTGTTGCGAAGTTGGTGTGTGTCGTGCAAATTACAGAGGCGTAGCTCTCAAACGTGCTTTCAACTTCTAACACTACTTGCTGCCCCCACTATATACAAAACATTTCTTCAAAATATTAACCACTAACACATATGGACAACACACGCAAACGGCGCCCAAAATCTCCCGCCCTTCCGCCGTCCCCGGGCGGCCTCGTCCGCACCAAAAGCCGCTCCTCCGCCATATCGCTCCCAGAGAACAACTCGTGCGCGGCCAATACGAGCCAACGCTCCTCTATCGTCCGATCGAAGTCGAGATCATCCACGAAGAGCAAGGATGAAGAGAACTTAAACCCTTCCATTTGTAAAACCAAACCGGGGTTGGCCAAGTTCTCGAAGTCGACCCCAGCCACTTCCCCGTCTGCATGGGCGCTGTCCCCAGGACGGTCGCTGGGGTCTCCTGTAGTGGCGACCCTGCAGTCGGTGGCGGATGGAGGGAGAGGGAAGTCAAGTGGTCGTCGGAGTGGTGGTGGTGCTATAAGTGGGGTTTTGAGGTTTTTTCGACCGAAGAAGGCAGCGGCGGAAGCCGAGGAGGTTCATCGCCTTAGGATTATGCAGAATAGGTTGTTGCAGTGGAAGTATGTTAATGGTAGAGCTCAGACTTCCATGGCTAACGTTACAACACTTACTCAGGTTTTTTTTTTTTTGGAGATAGAGTTTTTACTTTTATATGATCGAAAACTTGCAAAAAAAAAAAAAAAAAAAAAAATCAAATTTTATAAATAATTACAAATACTCATTAAAAAGACAATAATAATAAATACAGTTGTTATATTAATGAATATTGTCTTATTATTTCTTATAATACAATATTAAACATAATAATAACTATAGAGACAAATATTATAAAATTTGCATATATTTATAATTATTTTGTGAAAAAATTAATTCAACCAATACAATTATCAATCTATATGATTTAACTCCAAAAACCAACTTTTTTTTTTTCAAATGTTTTTTTGTTTGTTTAGCTGAAATTTGAATGGGATAATTCAGTATGTATTTGTATAATATTTTTTGGGTTATTTGTTTAGGATTTCTTTTTTTAAATTTTTTATCGAATTGAGTTTGTTTTGAAACTAATATTTAAAATGAGTTTTGATGTCTTTAGTAGAGACATCACACTTACTGAATATGCTAAAACATATGTCGATTTGACATACGTAGTTAATACTAACTTGGCTTGTATTCATTGTTTAGTCAGTTCAACACCAACATCACGGATTCAACTACGTGGCTCTCAAAAAAAAACTTAAATGCTCCAATTTAGTTGATATAATTCAAAACACTTTTTCATATAAATTAGATCAAATTAATAAATAATTGTTTGAATGGTAATGAATTTGTTTTTGTTTTTTTGTTTTTTTTTTTTAATTTTAATTTCCAACACACAGGAGAGAATATTCAGTGTGTGGCTTCACAACATGAGAATGAGAAATGGGATATTAGAAAAGCGAATTGAAGTTAAAAAATTGGAAAATGAAATAAAATTATACAGAATAATATTCCCTCAAGTTTGTCTTCTGAAGCAGTACTGGGCAAAGTTGGAGAAAAGAAACCAAGAATCAGTAGCCACCTTAGCCTCTGTTCTTTCAACATTCTCACTCAGACTTCCTTTGATCCATGGAGCTCAGGTAATTAAGCAGCTTATTGCCTCAATATTATATTAATTTAACCACATCATTTTTTATTAAATTACAAATCTCCTCATTTCAATCTTAATTTCTAATATATTTTAAGTTATGGCTGTTTTCAATTAATTTGACTTGACTGTAACAGTCAATTTTATGAAAATTAATTTAATATGATTGAATCAATTTTTGTTATATTTGATTTTTTTTTTCTAAAATTATGAAATTTGTTTTTTTTTTTTTTTTCATTTTTTTGCTACTAATAAAAAAATTCGAGATTGATTTCAATTAAAATTAACATCAAATTCATAATATACACAAATTTTAAAATTTAAAATTTGGGTATTAAAATTAAAATAGTATTTTAATTAACTTTTTTTCATTCTATAATTAATGTCAAGGAAAAA
>JBBMEG010000018.1:119866-163045 GCA_037832605.1 Cyclanthera cordifolia
TTAGTAATTAAAAGTTATTTTGAGTATCTATAAATAATAAGTTTTATAGAGGAATTGAAAGTGAGATTATTTTGTGGTTATAATAATTTACTTAAATGAGATTATTTATAGAGGAACAGTTAGAATTTATTTGTAATAGTTCGTTACTTATCATAAACTAGGGTGTTTGGTTTAAGCTTTTAATGAATTATTATAAATGAGTATTAATAGTAATAATGAATTATTATAAATGAGTATTAATAGTAATTTTAATTAATTTCATTCAAATAATTTATTATTATTATTATTTAAAAAAATATTCTAAATATCTTCTTATTTCTAATTACACAAAATAACTTGTTTTATTTATTTAAACAAAATTGTTGGATGTTTTATTCAATTATTCTAATTATCATGTATAGTTGAAAGTGTACACTTGCTATTCACCTTATAATATAATAAAAAGTTAATTAGAAATCCCCTTTCTCTTTAATTCTTTGTTCACTTTGGAAAATATAAAACAAAAAAATCTTATCCCACTGGTTGGTAGCAGCCTTTCGAGCTAGGATCCTCACCTTATAATTTAATTTTCTACACCTCCTTACCATGTATATATAAGAGTTAAATATTATTTTGGTCAGGAATTTCCTTCTTGTTTCATTTTAATATTTTGGTAAGGAATTTTTTTCTTGTTTCATTTTTGTGTCGGATTATTTAAAAGTTTAATTTTAGTTATTGAACTAGTAATTAAATTTTGAGGTTTGTTTCATTTTTGTTCTCAAACTTTTAAAAATTAAATTCTAGTTTTTACAATTTCTTTTAAAAAAAGTCTTAAACTTGGTCTTATAATAAATATGAAGTTTGTAGATAAAGATGACAAATAAAAAATTTCAAAACAAATTGGACCGAAACAAAACAAACCATTAATTTTAAGATTTTTTTTTTTTTTTTTTTTTTGAAATTAAAACTAGATTTTCAATAATTCAATTATTAAAGTTGAACAAATCAAAAAATCGAAGATTAAAATTAAACTTTGAAAATGGAAGGAAAAGAGAAAAAAAGGCTAAGGTTTAAAAACTATAATGGTAGTTTATCCTATTATAATGATTTTTTTTTTGAAAGAGTAGCTTGCATTAATTGAGAGGAGTATTCAAATGAGTAGAATTCTTTTTATCAAATGAAATAAAAGAATAGAGTCACTCAGAGGGCTCGGTGAACCACACATAGTTCAAATCTACCTTCACAGCGAAAGAAGCTAATTCCTGTGCTACTCAATTTGCTGACCTAGGTATGTACCTAATACTCAATCCACTTATAGATGTCATGGTTTCTTTGATGGCTTGAAGGATAACCACCACCTGAGAATCGGAAGGTTGATCAGCACTTAGTATATCCACCAACACCTTGCAATCAGTTTCGACTTCAGCCACCACATCTCCCCGCGTACTGAGGAATCGCAATGAACATAGAATCGCGTCCGCTTTACGGAATAAGGGCTCCAGCCGTCCAGCATAGTGTATCGCTGCTGCAACCTTCACATGAACTAATAATGCACTTATACATCTAATTGGGTGCAAGTGGGTGACGTTATTTGTTTGAATATGCACTTATACAACTATTTGGGTGCAAGCGGGTAAAGTTTTAATAACTTGTTCTTGAAAATCACAGAAGGCTTACTAATTGTATTCATATATATTAAAAAAAATATATTTGCAAAAGAAAAGTAAAAGAGGATGCTTAACTTAAGTTTATATATTTCTGAAATAATAAATCACATTATTCAACTTTTAGTACAGCTAGTTACATATACAAACACCATCTTAAGCTTTCAAAATATCCGTTGTAGTCTAGTTGGTTAGGATATTTGGCTCTCACCTGAAAGACCCGGGTTCAAGTCCCGGCAACGGAAATTACATTTTAAAATTTCAATCTATCCTTTGCATGTATTCTTGTCGATATGCTAAAAATTTATAGTCTAAGCTCGAGTAGTTTGTAGGGACTTAATTTTTTGGTGAGGGTTCAAAAAAAATGGAAGACCATGATTTTAGGAAGGTAGTTTAATCATAAAATACTTGTGCGTTCTTTTTTGAAATGTGAAGCTATATATATGTTTCAGTTCTTGATATTACACTACATTTATTAAGAATCAGATCTAAAATTTAGAGAAAAAATCATCTAGAGCAAAAAATGGGAATTTAGAGCTTCCATTGTGCTAGTCTACTAAATGTGAGGTAATGACCTGGATTACCTCTTACAATAAGAGTAAAAGTGCACATCTTCAAGTTTCACTTGCCTGTGCAAAACATTTCCTGATGCTAAACTAAGGATTACAACAGAAGTAATAACAAATTAACAATCATTTAAAAATTGATTCCAAGTGAAGAATTAAGTACACAATACTAATTGCAAAACCACATTTCTAACAACTAAAATAGGAACTATGACCGAATTACTTGTACTCTGCAATTTCATCATTGCAACAGTTGAAATCGATATTTGTAAGAGTCAGTGGCGCGCGTTGATTTTATTGTTTGAAGATAATCCAGTTCAACACCATAGTCACGGATTCGATATTGAAAATCGGTATTGGTAATCTCCTCCCCAATTTGTACTCAAAAAAAACAAAAAAACATTGCAACTGTTGATAACAGGAAGTAAGTTCATGACAATGAGATATTATTATGAATAATGATGACAAAGGAAATGAAGCAAATACTACAGTTCATTAATACCTAAATTTTACAGCTGAATATTGTTGATCCAGAAACAAAAATATTTGAAAGAATGGAAGCGTTAACAACAGACAAAAGAAGGAAAAAAAGGCAAATCACGACGACGAATCTTTTCATACCGAAAGCATAGAGAGACGATTAGTTTTACATGTCACAGTCCATACATAAACACCACCATCACCATTAGTCATCATGCAACTTTAAGAAGAGCAGCACCCAGATTTCTGATTCACTGGTTGTCCTCGTATATTCACTGTCGGTGGCCTCGCATTGTTCATTGGCTGTGTCGCCATCCTATACCAAACAAATCCCAAAAACAAAATAAATGAATCCTGCAATATAATAGGGCAGCCACTGCCATTGTGTGAAGTAAAAGGAAAACTAAGAAAAGCCACCTAAAGGTCTAGTCATGTATAGTAGAGCAACAGTCAGTGAACGGGTATAAATAACGGAATGGAAACCATTTCAAATCCCTTGAAGATTAAGATGTTAAAAAGGTTCAATCCAATAGCCACATACTAGTTTCTTATGAGTTTCTTTTGACATCCAAATGTTGTAGGTCAAACAGTATAAGAATAATCGACATGTGCGTAAGTTGATTTGAACACTCCGGACATATATAAACAAAAAAAAATAATAAAAGAAATTGTTAGGTGTCTAAGGCAATTCGCTACTTCCGCGTGATAACTAGTGAGAGATCGTAGTTGAACTAAAAAAGATATGTTAGGCTCAAGGTCCAAGCTATGTTACTTAGAGCTATGTTACTCAGATCATATTAATACGCTTGAGAACTTTTCAGCCTGGGTTAGTCTAGTGACCATAGTGGCCTGTGAGAAAAGTGGCCTCGGGAAAAATAGGTCCAAAGGTGACATCTACGTTTATCTTTGATATATGTATACGCTAGACCAGACACTCATCATCAATATACTATTAACAATAAGTTTCCAGGGCTGTTTCATCGAAGAAAAGTTCAAATGTTTGGAACAGTCTTTGCCGTCAAACGAGATTCAAGTAATCAGAAAAGTTGTCGAGTGTTCATACCTGTTCTTTATTTCAGCAGACATGGCCATGAAAGCATCTTCCACATTGGTGGCGCTTTTAGCACTTGTTTCCATGAATGGAATCCCAATTTCATCCGCAAAGGCCTTTAAAAGGTTATCATTGTAATTTACTATCCAATTTTAATACTGTCATTCATATTCAGTGTCCAAATTTATATTTTTACAAAGAAACAAAGTAGAATTGCTACCTTAGCTGTCTCATAAGAGACGACCTTATTTGCAGTGAGATCGCATTTATTACCAACCAGAAGCTTGTTCACATTTTCACTGGCATATCGATCTATTTCATTCAGCCATTGCTTAACATTATTGAAGCTTTCCTGATCTGTAACATCATACACGACCTACATGACAGAACATTGCATGCAAGCAGACTTCACATTTGGAAGATTGTTAAGAAAAAAGAAGCAGGAGATGGAAGTGAACAACAAAGAGTGCAGAAGTTACGATAATGCCATGAGCTCCACGGTAGTAACTGCTAGTAATCGTTCTAAAACGTTCTTGACCAGCAGTGTCCCACTACAATTGATGATAAAAATTACACATTAAGATTGATAAGGCCAAAAATCCACTGAAAACATCTCCTTAACATAGCAATATTAAGAAAATCTGAATATTGGTGCATTTATTGATAAAATCCAAACCCCATTCCCACCTCCTCCTCTTCCATTCACTCTTTTAACTCAAAGAAAGTGAGTCAATTGTAAAATATTACTTTTACAAATAGAAACGCGGCATGCTTCCAAAATAAAAAGAATGAAGAAAAGAAAAGAAAAGAAGAAAAAACTTACAATTTAATCTTAAGCTTAAGATTAAATCAAGGACAATATAGAGTTAAAACTTACAATTTGAAGCTTAATGGTCTTTCCCTCCTGCTCAACAGTACGGATTTTCTACAAGTAAGAGTTCAGTTGAAATGTTAGAGCTGTAAAAAATTCATGTGATAACCATCAGTTAAAAAAATCAAACAAGAGGTGGAAGCTTACAAAGTCAACTCCAATGGTGCTAATGTAACTATCCAGATATGAATCGTCCTGGTTTGAAAAAGAAGAAGGAATTGATAAAGGAACATGTGAAAATACACCTAATCCTCAACTACGTGTCCTGTAACAATCTTAATAAATGTCAATTGGCAGGGACTCAAAATCCTCCACGAATGAAAAACTTATGTGAATTACTATTTACAAAATGAGGATTTAAATAATATATGTCTATATAGATTTCTTCATAGCGAACAGCTTATTTATCATATTTTAAGAGATGACTTATTTGTGAATAGTGTGGAAGAAAGGGCCAATAGAAGCAATAGCTCTGTGCCCATGACCAAGAGGTCATAAGTTTGATTACCATATTTGTTGTTGAACTCAAAAAAAAAAAGGGACGAAAGAAGATTATCGAGAAGGAATCAATCCGACAACTTACAGCAAACCTCAGTAAAAGACATGATTTTCCAACTCCAGAGTCTCCGATAAGCAGAAGCTTGAACAAATAGTCACTGCAGATACAAGAACGAACAAGTAAGAATTTGCACAAAATTCCCCACTTAAATAGTCAAATACTAAATATCAGAAGTCCACTACGAAAACAATCTATAAATACAGCAAGAGAGAAAAAGGTTATCCACACGGATTTATGAAGAAATCGAACAGTTAAGAGTTTAGAAATAAACGAAATAACTCGAAACAAAATTAGAATCCAAATGAATCAGCACTTCAGAAATTAAAAACCGGCAACCAAATTCGCACTCAAACACCGCAATCATTTCGAGAAGCAAATAAATTGAGATCTCAAATTGATCGTCCCGACATCAAACCAAATCACATCAAACGGCAACAAAATCAAAGAAACCATCGATTAATTAAAACACTCAACACAAATCATTATGCAAAACCGTTTCATCTTCCTCACCAACCAGATCTAACCAAATTCAGCGTAAAAAACAACAAACAAGAAGATTCGATTCGACAAATTCAACTCAAAGAAACGTAAGGATGAAACAAAATACAAAGAAAAGAAAGCTTACTATTCCGGATTCATGGCGAAATTAATTGCCGGTGTGAATTATATCTGGAGAGATCGATGTGATGAGAGGAGTTGCCGGCAAAACTATACCGGAGGAATATTGGTCGCTGAAGAATAGAGGAAGAGAAACAGAAAGAGAAGAAGAAATTGAAGAAATGGAGAAAAGAAGAGGGGCGCGTGCTTTATAAAAGCCCGAAGATGTCGTGAACTATGTGAAATCAGGTGGCCAAAACGCTTGATAACGTGTCAACATTATTTATCGCCACGTGCTGTTTTATAAAATTATTACAACTGTTTTTTTATTTGTGTGAACTATACAACTGTTGTATAAATAAGATTTTTTTTCTTTTTTAGGAGGGGAACACAGTAAATACACCATTACTATTTTTAATATAAATAAAAGTCAAATATCAATTTTTCGTATTGATTATGTGTGGTTGAATTGAGTTATGGTAAACAACGAAATCAACGAGTCACCAATCCTTACAAATTTTTATTATTAAATATTTAAATGTATGATTTCAAGTGTTATGTTCTGTATATTATGTTATAATTCTCCATATTGAAAATTATGATCGGCCACGAATATAATATTTTATGAAAAATGTGCTTAAACATAGTAGAGTAAATTTAATTTGATTAATAAAAGTATAATAACATATATATAAATTACAAAGTATTCACATAATAATAATAAAATAAAAAAAACCAAACTTATTCATGTATTTAGACCATTTGAACTTTGTACTAAAACCTTCAATCTTCTGTTGTATTCACAAAGCAGCACATTCAAAATTGGTATGCTCAAGCAGAGGTCCTAGCCTAACCAGTTTGGGAATGACAATATTGTTCCTCACAGAACAAACAACTGGGTTCTCCCACTGGAGAGCCGATCCGACAATGTTGGCTCGAACAGTGAGCGGGAAGATGCGAGGCCATCTTTCGGTTCCATACGATTGCATAGCTTCCTCGACAGAAGGTGCTTCGGACTTGAGTGCAGTGGCGAGCTTTCTGGCTAGAACCACTGCATCTTCTAATGCACAGCAGGCTCCTTGTCCTAGATTTGGAGTCATTGGATGCCAAGCATCTCCAACCAAAACCACTCTCCCTGACGAAGCGGGTGGGCTGACTGCAGGCCATAGCCATCGGTCTACGAGGGGCGTTCGGATTAACGTATCATCTGGAGTTGAGTCAATGATGTTCTGTAGATCAGATGGCCAATTTTTGACTAATTCTTTTGCTTGCTGCTTCAAAACAGTTGGATCTGTGATTTTTGGTCCTGCAATGAGAGAAACCACCAATTTTTATCCGGGTGTAGAAACATCTATATCATCGATCAGATGCCGAAATCTTCATCATTTTAACAGCTGAGAATTCTATGAATTCAGTTTCAGGAATAGGAATGAGAAATGCAAACCTGGAGATGAGCTATTGTAGCAGACAAACCAATAAACTTTTGTAGCAGAAACTGGAACATAACCAGCTCGCAACCCCTTTCCATAGATGTAATTCACTTTTGGCTCATGTGGCTGTCCATTGGGATAATATGCAAGCCCACGAAAAGAACAATGCCCAACGTAATTCGGCTCCGAAAATCCCATCCACCGAGCTATGGGAGATCGAATGCCATCACAACCGATGACAATCTGTATGACAGTGATACAATACAGAAAACAAGATCCAATTCATCAAAGAATCAAAGACTAAGACACTGTGAAAGTGTTTGTTTGACGTTATTGAAGCGCTATTAAAAATGAGCATTTACCACCACTCTTCAAATAATTAAATCCAAACGAGCTATTAAAAATTAGCTTTTACAACCCATTTTCAAATAATTACATCAAATCTAGTAATCACTCAAAATGATCGCTCATTTCTAAATACTCAAAATAATCACTCGTTTTTAATCACCCATTTCTGACAACTCATTTCTAATTATTCATGTCTAATCATTCATATCTAACTACTCATTTTTAACCCTTAAAAATAATCACTCATTTCTAATCACATCCAAACGAGCTATGTTTGTAACCCCTCAACAAAAATCTTCATCCAAACAAACTATTAACTGCAATCTCTATACAAATAACCACATCCAAACAATGAAACTTAAATTTCTAATCACTCAAAATAACCCCTCATTTATAATTACTCAATAATTCTACATCCAAACACCTTCTAATGCTACTAGGAGAAAATGCACTTCTCTTCAAGTTTGAAGTTTGAATAACCTTTGCCATTAACTGTGTGCCATCCACAAGTTCCAACTTCACTTCATCTTTATCACTTCTTTGAAGGGCTTCAAGCTTAGAAGAAAACTGAATTGTTCCACTAGGAAGCTCAGAGGCTAGAGTTTCCAGCAGCGTTCTTCTCTCCACAGCGCGTACCTCTTGGCTGTCGAAAGACAGTTTACAATGGTTAAATTGGTCTCAAATCTTTTCACAGTTGAAGATGAAAACAAGGAAAATATGACAGAACCCTTAGGAGGGAAAAATATTAACAGTTAACTTTTGATTTGGATCCATTGACAGGAAAAATAGAAAAACCAAGCACCTTTCGTCTTCGTCCTTAAACGTGAAGGCACGTAGCTGCTTTCCTTCTTCTGACTTTACTACCATCCTGCAATGCTGGTAATATAAACACTTTCAGTGGAAGTTCAAGAACTTTTGACAGAGGTCTCACAAACCTTAGACAACATTTTTTTCATTTTCATTCATCTTCAAGCCAAAATCAAGTCATAATTCACAGGTTAAATATACTATGAACTTTAGTCAAACTTTTGTCCAAAGATGATTTATGGAGTGTTTGGAGGATAGAGGATGAAAATGGTTATAGGAAGAAATAGACTAATCCTCTTACTCACGTCTAGACTATCGAGAATCATTCTTTCCATAATCTCAAATTTTCATAATAATTTTAGTTCTTATAATCACTTTTTATTATTCTCACAACTACTTTTAACTCTTCTTACTCACTATTTTATTCTCCTCGTGATTATTCTCTGTACCCAAACATAAATTATTCTCTCACCTAAAAAACAAGAAATAGTTCTCTAGATAATCATTCTTTTCATCCCAAATACAGAGATAAGCATTCTCCCTCATATTCTCTTTCTCCTCCTAATTGACTAATTCTTATTCTCCTTACCTCAAACACTCCTTAAGAATGATATCAAAGCAATAGGATTTGAAATCAAACGATTACAATTCTATTTACTCGACAATCTCTTACATTGAGTCCAACAATGTATATTGTGCAGAATGGAAGATTCAAACCTTTAACCTCTTGACTGAGTGTATATATCTTAACCAGTTGATCTATGCGCATCATCAATATCAAAGATAGAACTATGAGCTAAATTTTAAGCACACAGATGTACAAAACATTTAATACATCATGATCTATCAAATCTGCACTCTTGTGGTTAAGTAATTGAGTGTTTGGTTAACATCATTTAATATCATGATTAAACTATAATAAACAAACATAATTTAGTTAGAGTTAAACACCAAGATAAACTAGCGCACACCCTTGAATTTCAAGAAATTGTGTCCTGAGAACATTTCCAACCCCCATTGCATCCAACACACGCCACCCATTTTTGAAAAGGGTAAGTGAAGTTCCACCAGTCCTAAGTGAGTCTGCTTGCTCAAGCACCAATGACCTAACTCCAAGCCTGAAATTTCAAAACCACAAGCAACCAAATAAACCTATTTGCATGAATGCAGATTCCATCTCAATATCAATCGGTGACAAGGGGCTTAACTCACATATCTACTTCCCATATATCTTATAAAAGTGTCGTGATACAAATTTGTGAACCGAAACACTTGCTTAGGCTTACTTGTTTGGTAAGATTCAAATTTATGGTTCAAATACATGCTTAGATTTTAAGTGCTTGGATTGGATTCAAATTTGTAACCAAATAATCATATGGAGCTCTGATAACATATTTAATAGTTTGAGATTTTATCTCAAAACTAATTTGTGATTAGAACACATTGTTGAAGAACATTGGAAAGTGAGGAGACCTCCAAACAATTTATAATATAAGTGACTTATTCCTTTCATCGCCAATTGGTTTTAAGATTATCTAATAAGTAATAAAAAAACCATTAAACCCAAATGACCATTTGGTCCAGAAAAATGAAATTGATTTTTGATTCAAGATAGGTGAACTCAAAAGATACATCATCTTGATGGGGTATTGAGGATCCCACATTGAACCCTCCAAATATTTATAAGATAGGTGGGCTAGTCTGCACATCCCCAATTAATTTTGAGATAGATACTCATAGTATCTATCTAATACGGTATTATAGTTTATTAAACCCAAACAGCACGTTGAAAAGTGATTAGACCTCTAAACCATTTATAACATATGTAATTAATGGACGTCCATATTATCTAATTCTCATATCCCATAAAGGTGTTGAGAACTATTGATCTCCAACAAAACTCTTAACCTATAGCATTTCATTTCGAAATTAGAACATACCGGTGAAGAGACAGAGCAGTGGCGAGACCAGCTATTCCTCCTCCAACTATAACTATGTCTTCCTTCCTGACCTCTGATTGAGCTCTGACCACATTTTTACAGTGAAATTTAGTTCTGGATCGAGCCCGAATCCATGGTTGGTTCTTGGGAAATTCGTTGCCATGAAAATAGAGAGCGGGAGAAGGTGAAATGGGCGATTTGAGGAGCACAGACGATGAAGAAGACGCCATAGCCATGGAAGCTCGTCTTTATAACTGATGTATGACGATCAAGGTGAGGAAGAGAGAATAAATTTTCAGATTATTGGAGAAAAAGGACTCGATTGGCCAAGCAAACAAGTGGTGGAGATTGAGAAGAGTCATGCTTGGAAATGGAATTTTTCCCGGGAAGAAAATGTGGGAAAATGGTAGAGCTTGAGCCTTGTTGAACCAAACAGCAAAAGTTCATGGGCCGAGCGGGTTAAAATCGTATTCGAAAGGCCCAAACTATAGAAGCCCATCAAAATCAAAATAAATTAAAACAAAATATTACACTTTATTTCTTTTATTTTGGTTTATGCACCTTCAAAATATCTGATGAACTCTTAATTTTATTATATTTTGACTCCTAACATTCAAATTTTTTATTTTTAATTTTATTTCATTGCCACTCATAAACAATCAAAATTTTAATTATAGCGATTTGAAGGAAAAAAAAAGTCTTTATTAGAACATTTTAATTATGTTTATTTAAAAAAATGATTATTTTTCTATAAATTTTAGAATATATTAGCATTTTTTTTTATTGATATACATGTCAAAATTCGTAGGGAAGGAGCTTAAACTTTCATTTATCAACTTTTTTTTTTTTCGTAGGGCGGTGGTATTTCGAAATTCCTATTATTGAAAATAAATGAAATGAAATTGAATATTTTGAAAGTTTATATGCAAATATAAAATGAACTTGAAAGTATAGTAAATAAAATTGGACATTTGAAAATATAAAGATTATAGTGAAGAAAATTAAAAGTTTTAATCGTTATAGTGGTGTTTGTTTTGTATAAAAAATAGTAAAGTGGAGAAGAGTGGAGGGGTCAATAGTAGTTTGGTACTTGTTTCGAGATTTACATTTTATATATGTGTGTGACTATATATGTCAGCTTGCACGTACTATGTCACATACCATAATTTGAACACATCATTAGACCCACTTGACCACTAAGTCACTTGTGATGTTGGTGATAGATGAGTAATATGTGTGAGAATTGATGTTAACAATAGTTAGTTAATTAACTACTTGCTTGAGAATTGATGTTAATAGTAGTTGAGTGATATGTTTGATGAGGTGGTTACATGGAGGATTTGATGAAGGATTAATACTGATTGTTTACCACTTAATACAAACGAGTGATTTTACTTGTTTTTTTTAGTATAAGTTAGGAATGAGGACAATAAACTCTGCATAAAGGACAACAAACTATCAATTTATCACTAGAACCATTACTTAAAAATAAAAAAATAATAAAAAAAAATCAATTTGTATTTGCATGTGCAACTAATTATATATATTTCATCAAAAAAAAAAGTCAATAAATTTGTTTTTAGTAAGGAAATTAATAAAAATGTTCAATTTTGAAAGATGAAATTGAAATTAGACTCCAAACTTAATCAAAAGTGAGTATTAATGAAATGTGAGAAGTAAAAATGTTAAAATTTAAAAAATAGAGACCGAACATTATTGAAATATCATTGATAAAAGTACTAATTTTTGAAAAATAGAATTGAAACTATATTTCAAATCCAGAGGCCAAAAATGATAATTTTCCATTTAATTTATAAAATTTGAACTGTAAGTATTCGAATTTGAAGAAGGGAGCACATAACTCAAGCTATCAACCAATTGCGTCATGTTATGAGACCAATTATTAGCTTCGTGATATACAATCATGTATATCCAAATAAAAATTAGTCTAAATGATTCTAGAAATTTCCCGGAATCTCACATGTATTATTTTCGTACTGTAATAAATGTTTATTATATTTTTATAAAAATATACAAAAGAAAATCCATCTCTTGTAAATAGCTTAAAACACCAGGGGCAAAATAGAAAATTCGAACAATCTAGAAACTTTACTGCATTTATATATCTGCTTCATTGGGTGGTTCATTTGCACACAAATTGTTTTGACGTACTCTTCAAGAAAAAATTTCAACGACATGGAAGCATTCTCGTCTTTCTTCGATTCCCAATCGGGATCCAGAAGACGTTGGAGCTATGATTCTCTCAAGAACTTTCACCAGATTTCGCCGGCCGTTCAATCTCATCTTCAGCGGGTCAGTTTCTCGGAACAATGATGTAGTTTTTTTATTTTTTATTTTGTTTTTCTAGATTTATAAGCGTAGATCTTGATTCATTCTGTTTCGTAGTTTCGATTCCTCTAATTAATTTTTTTAGTTATGTCTTGCTTGGGCGTGATTCTAATTGTCAAATAGAATTAGACAAGAATTTGATGAAATACTGATGGAAGTTTCTTTAGGGTTTTTTTTTGATGACTCACAATCTTATTTCTCATAGACGTGAATTAGCATAAATTGTAATTTATTTTAGGGGTGAAATTATTGATTGAACTAGGATTCATTACTCATGAAATTCAAAACAAAACGTCATCAAGATTCATATTTACTTGTTCTAGGTTGAACTGACGGGTTAACCATTTTGGGTTTTGTTTGTATTTTTCGTTGTTTTTGTCGAATTAGGTTAAACAAAACTTAGGTTTAAGTTAATTATATCAATTAACCCTCTTCTTCAATTTTAACCGGGAGGAAACTAATTGAAAGGGCCTCCTTCCTGATAGTTTAGTTTATAGGTGGGAGTAAATTTAACTTAGGAAAAATTGCACAAATCACTATTAAACTATGATGTTTCTAATTAAGTCAATTTTAAATTTGATCAATCACCGCAACTAAGACCCTTAAATTAAATTGGAAGGATTGTGACACATGTGGAGGGTTGACATATGAAAAAAAGAAAAAAAAATCACTCATCCATTTAGTTTTATCCTTGGATTTTCACTGGTGTCCCTCTACTCGCAGTCTTTAACTCAAAACATTGATATGCAGTGGAAATTAAGGCTGTTTTCAATAAAATTTCTAACTTTATATTTTCGAAAGATTTGTTAGGTTTCATGGCGATGAGTTTAATGGGATTAAAATTCCTTTTAATGGATCTGGGTTTGGTTCCAAAACTTTGTTAGATTAATAGAAATTATTACTCTTTGGATGGTCTGAACAATTAAAGTATTTCAAGGCGAGGATTTGACATCCCCTGTGCTGGAACAAGCGGCATCGAAGTTGATGCAAAATCATGCAATTCGATAATTCTAATTTTAATTTTCGGTTCTAAGTTTATCATAGTTATTTCAATTCAAGTTTATTGGATAGGAATAATGGAAATGGAAGAAATTGAAATTGAAAATGAAGAAATTTTAATTTTGAAAAATATGAGAGATATTTTAAGGAATTCAGAAATAATTTGTAAAAGACGAAGGTGAAAGAAAGGAAATCATGAGCTTGTGTTCTCTCTCTTTTTTCTTTTCTTTTTTTTTTTCCTTCTTTGCTTGCAAGGTTCGTTAACTGCTCATTTGAATGGGAATGTAATAGTTTAGATATGGCGTTTAAATGAGTGATTGCATAAAAATTGTGTTTAAATAAAAATGTTCGAAAGAGGGATTCTACAAGGGTATTTATCCATTTGTGAGCAGGAAGATAACTAATTTAAGGGATAAAACCTAATGGATGCATGAAATTTATTTTATTTTTTCATAGGACAAATTTACCCACTACATATGTGGAAATCTCTCAAATTTAATTTAAGAGACTTAATTGCTAACACTTATCAAACTTTAGGCGAGTTATTGATAAATTGAAAGTTGATGGATTAAGTTGCAACCCACAATTTTTCTCAGGTACTTTAGCAATATGTTACATGGTCTAACGGTGCCATATACTTCAACTCTGTAGGTTTACCTCACTCTTGGTTGTGCATTAGTTGCTTCTGCTGCTGGAGCTTATTTACATATACTTTGGAATATTGGTGGTATTCTCACAACACTTGCATCAATTGGATGCATGTCATGGCTATTGGCCACTCCTCCATATGAAGAGGTGCGGTGTTCTAGAACCTCTACTCCATTTCATGGCTATTTTATCGTGTTTGTATATGCATTCTCTTTGTTTTTGGTTTTTTTTTTTAACATTATAATTTGTGTTGTATATAGAAAAAAAGGGCCTCTATTTTGTTGGGGGCAGCCCTTCTACAAGGGGCTTCTATTGGTCCTTTGATTAATATGGCTATTGAGGTTGACCCGAGGTAATTTTTTATTTTTATTTTTTATTTTTTATTTTTTATATATCATTGACTGTCCGGGCCAGCTTGTGTGCAGTGTTCTATGGATTTTGAAGTATTTATTTTTTTTGTTTGCTTGCATTGGCTCATATGTTATTCTGTTTCCAGTGTTCTGGTGAGCGCTTTTGTGGGAACTGCGGTTGCCTTCGGTTGTTTCTCAGGAGCAGCCTTGGTGGCAAGACGCCGAGAGTTTCTTTATCTGGGTGGCTTACTATCTTCTGGCATATCCATGCTGTTTTGGTTACATTTCGCCTCCTCCATATTTGGTGGTTCTACTGCCGTTTTCAAGTTTGAGGTATCAATATTGATTTTCCTATTTCAACGTTTTCATGATTTGGAAATGGAGGTAAGGCTTACCTTTTATTAACATGTTTGTTGCATATGTATAGCTGTACTTTGGACTCTTGATCTTCGTGGGCTACATGATAGTTGATACTCAAGAAATAATTGAGAAGGCACATTTTGGAGACATGGATTACGTGAAGCACGCAATGACCCTTTTCACTGATTTCGTCGGTGTTTTTGTCCGAATCCTCATTATAATGGTGAGCTTAATGCTTGTTTTTTGTTGAAATCGCTCAATTAACTGCTATGATAAGTATCCTACTAAATGGTAATGTTTTTTTTGTTCTCTTCTGCAGCTAAAGAACTCAGCTGAGAAGAACGAGAGGAAGAAGAAGAGGAAGGACTGAACGAGCGTGGGAATGTGGAGTGAGTAGATTGAGAACTATGGTTTGTGAATAACATGTTTTTTTTTTGTCTCTCACTCGTTATAACAATGTTAGATGTTCCTTGTAGACTATAATCATACTGTCTTTGTGTAATAACTAATGTGCTGATTGGACTTATGCTATGCTTAAAATCTGTTACCAGTTTTATATTCATTTTTCTCACTAACTAAATTGCTAGTTGGCGGATTTGATCTTTAGTTTTTTTCGTCGGGAGGAGTTATTTTGAGTTTTCATAGAGCGATTATAAAGAAAAAATTGTGATAATGAATTATGATAGAGTGATTATAAAAAATCATATTTAATAAATTCATTCAACTTTCAAACAAAGGGTCTTGATAAAAATTTGGAGTTGTTGATATACTTGTTAGGGATCTTTCAAAATTTCTTGTTGTCTCTGGTCTGGCTTTTATGGTTGTGTGAATGTAGTGAAAAGAAAATTTGATTTTGTCTTGTCAGACAAACCTTAACTTTCTTACCTTCTTCTGGTTTTTATTTTATTTTATTTCTTTTTTTGAGGGTTGGGTTATTACGCTTTGTATTCCAAATATCTATGTATGGGAGTTGATTTTAGATGAGTTGACTTTCTAATAAGGAAAGGAGAGTTGACGATTGTTCATTATTCATTGTGACAAGATAATTGAATTAAATATTGAATATTGTGTCACAAATTTGATATTTAATAAAAGGACTAAATAAACATTAATGAAAAATTTTGGGCTTTGGTGCGAGTCCAGTCCTTCCATTTTGAAAGGTTTATTTATTTGCATCTATTTTTTTTTAAATTCAGAGATTTACTAAATTCAAAACTGAAACTTCAGGATTTCAATATAAAAATAGATTAATTGTTTTAATAATAATAATTTAAAAATATATCAGGAGAGCACAAAATTGGAACTAAAAAACATTGAGGGCACAAGATTGAAACTGAAGCTGGTAATTTAAACCAATGAAACTCAAGCTCATAATTTAGCAAATGAAATTTTAAGGAAAACTTATGGTACATACTCAAATTTATAAAATAATTATAAAGATGATCATTTTTAATTATAATTTAATAAGCATAATATTTGTATACAACATATTAATATTAATAAGATTTTTCATATATAGCAAAATTTTAAAAAAAATCATCTAAAGTAAAATTAAAATGATCAATTAATAGTTGAGCGGATAGATTCATTGGTTTAAATTATGGCGTTTTTAATTAAAGAAAAGAAAAAAGAAAAAAGAAAAGAGCGTTTTTTTTTTTTTTTTTTGAAATCAGAGCGTTCTTAATTAAAGTAATGAGAAAGCACGGAAGATTCGTAGAAAAATCACATCTGAGAGTTGGGCTTGATCAGCGATATAAAAGCTTCGAAGCGAACCGCGACGAGAAGGGGAAGAAAACAGAGCACCGTGTTCTATGCTAACAGATCAATGGCTTCATCTGGTATGCTTCAAACCCAAATTCTACTATTGCGCATTTCAATTCATAAATGAGTTGTGAATTTTCGTTCGATTAGAGGCAGCATTGTTACAGTTTCGGTTCTATTTCGACTTTGCAGGGAGATCCGTGTGCTGAAAAATAGCTATAGGGATTTGGATGGACAAGCTTTTAGAGTTTGGACGAAGAGCAATCACCTACGTTAGGATCCTCTCCGGCTCTGAAGAACGGCGGATTCGATCGTTTAGGTTGGAGCTCGAAAAGCGTCTCAAGCAGGTACTTAGTGGTTTTGGTTTTGATTCCTGTTTTGATCTGATTATCATGTACAGTGAAATTTGGAACAAATGTGTGTAAATGTGTGTGCCGGGAAATAAGAAATCTCAACCCTGTGCAATGAATTTTCTATTTCATTGATTCGAGGAGTAAAGTTGAGGCAGCTGTTTTTCAACTGTGGAAACGGAGTTTAGGACTAGTGACAAGAAATGAATCTTGAGTTCAACAACGTGGGTGTGGGAATTTGAATCTCTAACCCTTGGATGATATAATGTCTGTAGTTGACGGTGGAAAGCTGCTCAACCGATAGGTTCCTTGACCCTAAGGCTCAGCTCAAATTTATGAAATGTATTTTCTTCACCCGTTATCAGAAAATGTAGGTTTATTTTGCTCAATTAGGCCAATCATCGTTCCGGGTGCCGTGGTCTAAAGCTTGGGCTTTGAAAGCGTGTTTCCTTCAAGGTCTCAAGTTTGAAATCTACCTATAACATAAATTTGTTGACATTTTCTGTGTTTTCATTCTTTCGATGTCTCTCGATACTCGGTTCAGGGACGTATGTGGTTATCTCAGGTATAGTGGAGCGGAACTTCGATTTTTCGATTTTCAAAAAATAAATTAGGTCAACCATCATAGGTAAATCTAGTCGTCAAAGAGAATTTTGGGGAAGTTAGAGGTGACGGATTTAATTCATAGTTGCCACTTAAAAATTAATTTCTTACCAATTTTTTTTGACATCCAATGTTGTTGAGTTAAGCGGTAGGCTATGTGAGAATAGTTGAGTTGACACAAGCGTTCGTGAAGATTAAAAAAATAAACAGCTCAGTTAGGTCGTTTCATTGAACTTCTTATTAACTAGTATGTCATAGAATTTGGAATTTTGTACTGAAAGTTTAAAGTATGAGGATATACTTCTGTTGGTTCGATCAATGCTTTTTTTTCCCCTCTCAAGGTTACTTTCTTTAGTCATTAGGCAGACTAATATATCTTTTTTCTATTGAAGTCACGGATTCGAGTTTTTGTATATGCAATTTCATTATTATAAGTCGTTTTGTAAATTGAATCAACTCAACATTTGGAAGCAATGGTTTAGCACTTGGCTTCGCCTTTTCTTATCTTCACCCCTCTTTATTTTTGGATAAGAAACTTCATCCCTCTTATTTATTCTAAAATTTGCTGGCATGATTTTTAACGGGTTCTCTAGCATAGTTTAGCTTTCATGTATAAGGGACTATTTTCATATCATGACGTGGATAATTTAGTTTCATGTGTAAGAGACTATTTCTCTGTGTTTCTTTGAGCATTAAGTAGAAAATGTGCTACTTAGGACATGTTTTAAAACCAAGTTTTATTATGGAAACAAAAAAAATGTCTTTCAAAAATTATTTTTGTTTTTACAATTGGCTAAGATTTCATGTACTTTGTGTAGAGTACATGAAGGCAGAAATTATAAGATAAATTAGGAGATAATAAGCTCAATTAAAAAAAAAAAAGTTATCAAACGGGCCTTAAATACTGAGCGTTTATGATCTTGGATGTTAAAAAATATTCAAAATGTTGCCAAAAAACTTTATATGCGATAAAGGTGTTTTACCCTTTGATAGGCCGAGGAAAGAAAAGCTGCCATAAGAAAGATACCAGAACAGGCTATCTTAGGAGAAGTTCGTCGTATGGTTGAGGAGCTGCAAACTCTAAATAAAAAGTTAGAGGAAACAGTAAGTTTCACTCCTATTCTGCTGATATTTCTTTCATTTTTTCAATTGCTTTCTACCCCTAATTTACATTTGAATTTCATGTTAGAGATGTTTTTTCAACATCTTCCATGCAAGATTAAATTAAGACAACTCTTTGTGGAGATGTGAACTGATTCAAATATTCACTAATATAAAAAAGTGTTATCTAACTCTTTGCCTTTACATGTAACTTTGGGGGTGTTTGGAGGGGTTGGGTAGCTATTGGTTCAATCCCACTCGAAGTAGCTCCATAAAGCCCTCATAAGTCATAACCCTCTAAGTACAATGTTACTTCTATTTCAACCACTCAGTAACTTTTCTTTCCATATGAGGATTTTCTGCCGCAACCACTCATAACCTCTCTATTCATATGAGGATTTTCTGTCACAACCACTCATAACCCTCAATCAAACGAGGGTTTTTTACCACAATCACACTCAACCCTCATACCAAACAGGTTTTATCTTCTCCACACCACTCCAAATTCCTCACCACCACTACTCCTCTACAAATCCCTATACCCAAACACATCCTGTTCTGTTAGTTAACAACTTCTTGCTTTATACTCTGGTCCAAACGTTTTTCATCTTGCAAGTCAGAATGAATTTCTTCAAATGTTATAAAAAACGGGGAGTTTATACGTATACAAGAAATGAAGATTGGGAGATAGAGTGCTCACTTTTAATTCTAGTTTCGATCAGTAAAAAATTGTACGTTAAAGAGATCGACTCCTCGAGAGGTAGAAAACGCTATCGTCCTTATTGTTTTTTTCATTTTCTTTAGCAGCAACATACAACAGTTGCTATGACAGAACTCTTACTCTCTATGTAAACATCAATCGAAGAAAAGTCTAGAGAAAGTGAAAAATAACACACAGATTTACGTGGTTTGCTAATGATGTGTAAGCTACGTCCACGTCCACGGGTAGAGAGGAGAACGGTTCTATTATAGCAAAGCGAATACAAGAACGTCGACTAAAGATGGGCTAGGGTTTTAGGAGTAGTTTATATAGTGCACTCCCATAAAACCTTATTACACCAAGCCCAATTACATAAAAGCTCAAATACAAATATAAAAATTCAAATACAATTTTGTCTAGGTTTTGCATGCTGACCGCATCAAGACTCTCGACTAAGTAACATGGGACATCATAGTTGATAATTTCCTATTTTTGAGGTTAAGAAAACTGAGAATGTATGCAGGAGTCTGCCATTGAAGAGTACTTCAAGCCAATTGACAAGGAAGCAGATGCATTAATGAAAATGCAACTTGAAGGAGAAGAAAGAACAATGAAGAACATGGTTAAAGTCATGCAGCAGCAGGCTTTGTTTGAAAAAGCTGAGGCAGGTAAAGTTTCCAGTACCCTTCCAACTGACAAAAATCAACAAAATCAAACCATTGCATCTGACACAACCCCTCAAAATACTCAGCTGAGGTGATTTTATGAGATTTAGTGATGATTTGATTAGCTTAATAAAGTCTGTTATTATGCAATTTTGGTGTCATCAATGTCATAAATACACTTCACTCTATAGTTGTTGTGATTAATTTTAGGCTCTTAGTTTTATTTACAGAGGCATTCTTGAGTATATCTAGTTCATCATATGATAATCATTTGGTCCATATCTGATGCACGGATTTGAAACTCTCAACAGTTTTTATAGTATGGAATTGGTATTTCATGAGAGATGCTTATTAACTATACTGAAACCTTCAACTTTACTGGAGTCATTTTTAATTGGTAGGGCCTGTCGAAAACTTAGTCTTTGAAGGTGTGTTCCTCTCAAGGTTCAAGTTTGAGACTCCCATGTAATATTAATTTGTAGACCCTTATCGTGTCTCCATTCCTTCAATATCTCCAAGTGTCTGACCTAGAGATGAGTGTGGTTACCCCGAGTATAGTGGAGCAAATCTTTGATTCCTTGGTTTCCAAAAAATAAAGTTGTTAGGATTTGTCTTCGAGTGGTGGCACAGTAATTGAAGACTTGAATTTTGAAGGAGTGTTCACTTCAAAATCTCATATTCGAGACTCATTGTGTGACATTAATTACTAGTGCACATGTTTGATCTATGCTAAAAACTTGGGTGGATAGAGGAGCATGTTGGACATTTAAAGAACAATAAGACGATCTCACTCGAAAATATATGATTGGATTGGTTGGTCCAAAAAAATATATCCCTAATCTAACCTCGATCCATGTTCACACCTTAGAAATAGAGTTCAAACGAAGGAAATGTGTTTTTTGATTGAATGTGTTTTATTTAAAGATCTCCTAATTCATTTCATTTTGTGAAGTAGCTTTGAAATGTATTCAGATGAAGGACAAGAATCATTCAAATTTTAACCCATGATCTCTTAGTGTTTGAATTGTTCATCTTTATCCTAAATAATTTAATAAATATTCTAAAACAACTTGGGGTGTCCCAAGGAGGACTTCAAACCCAATCATTAATGTTTATTGTTAAAGATCATATCTTGAATTGTGTAAAGTAGACCATTTGAATCTTGCAATTCAAGCTCTTGACCGTTCTCTTGCTACACGATTAGTCAAATTCAGATTGCCTCAATTTCAAATGGATGAGGTTAACAGATTTAAAGAGAAAAAAAAAAAAAAAAAAATTCAATTCATTGTTTTCAATTTTCCCGTTTGGGTTTGGATTTGGAGGAGAAGGAGAGGGGTTGAATTTCTTGTTTGTTTTGAAGTATATCACGACCTCTAACTAACTCCTCTTCAACATTTCCTTGACTTTTCTTCAACATCTTATAAAACTTCCAATCAAATTTTGTATTGAATTTCATCTGAAATAAAATATCATCTTTTTTAAACACAATCTCAAAAAATGTTTTTCTAACCTCTCCTTTCTAAAACATTAATTTTGAAATAAATATTTTATATTTACAAATCACTCTATTTTCTTATCTTCCTTCAATTCCTCTCCTCGCATTAACTCCAAAATTTGAAATACCATTACCGGGAAATTTTAGAAAAGCAAATAGTCATTCTAGGGCCCTTCGTCCTTACAAAAAAAAAAAAAAAAAAAAAAAGTTTTTTTTTTTTTTTTTTAATGTGGTTGGTGAGTATTCAAGTGAGCTTAGGTTGATTTATGTCAGAAAATTATTTGCAAAAAATTATAAAACAATTCTTTTAAGTTGGTAGTGATTATAGACTACCAAATTTATTTTATAATCTCTCTCACAATTGTCTAACATGAACATAACTTAATTGGGTATATGACCATTTTTCGATTAAAAAGTGAAGATTTAATTAATTTTTTTTAATTAGACTAAAAAAATAATTATTGTAAGTCTAAGCATTCTACTAAAAAGACCTTAAATTTTATTTTGGAAGGAGACGGCAACTTTTGGCAATCTTTTCTGGTGACTTTGTTGACCTTTACTTTTTACTTATATATATATATATATATATATATATATATATATATATATTTGTCTTTCTTTATTTTGATTTTACCAATTCACTATACTTAGGTCGGTGAAAATGAGTAAAATTATTGCACACAAAGTTGTAAGCAAAGCCTATTTAGAGATTTTAGGTTAATTGCCAAATTGAGCATACACATCTTCTAATCTCTCTCAACATATTAAGTTAATTGAGCCTTTTGCTCTTAGGTATTATTTCAAGGAACTTTATCTCCTAATGAATGTGATAAATGTATGCATTTTAATTTTGATGTATCCTAATGAACTATTACGTATATTTGCTTCAATTCGTAGAAAATTCTATAAATTGAAGATTGATAAAGACAATATTATAAAATTCTTTCATGACTCGAGGTAATGAATATATTAGTATTTCAATCGGTACGAAAATAATGTTATCCATGAACAACAATTGGATTTAATACATTATTCTTCATGAAATACAGAATATAAAACCCTTTTTTTTTAATGAAAAACAAAAGGTAATAAAATTGAGTGCCTCTAATTTTGTAGCAAACAGAAGAAGCATTTGACTTAGAAAAAAGAAAACAGATAGAATAACCTTGGAGGCAGGGAAGTGTGTACTACTAGAGCGATTTCCGGACATTATTGGACTGTGGTGCCACTAAGGCCCACGTCATCCTTCCGTTTAAGGGCCCAGCCCACGTTTTGCTGACATTTAGCTGATTGCAAAAAAATAAATAAAAATAAAATATACACACACACAAAGGTTACTTTTTCAAATTATAAAGAAATTTAGTTACTAGGTGAATTAGGGTTTGGTAAAGCTAGGGCATGGCCGGAAGGGATAAAATAAGAAGAAAAAATATAACAGTAAATTAGTGATCGATGAGATCAAGATTCGACAGTCAAATAATGATAATGAATCACTCATCCTCTATTTATTTAAGAAGAAATGACTAACATCTACTAAGGATAAAACATAACGAGTAAGTTAACTCGAATAATGTTAATATTAGGTTAGAGATTTGTTGATCACAAAAATATGTGTTAACACCATGAATCATAAGTTTTGAATTCTTTGTTGGTGATTAATGATAAATTAATAATAATGAATGAAATTGTTGTAGGTATGTAACTTTTACTCTTAACAATTTTAGTTATTTTTTTTAATAAAATATTTCACTTATAATAATTTTTTTCTTTTTTAATTTTTAATTTTTCTTTTTTCTCTTACTTGCTTTCAATCGATTAAATTAATTATTTGTAATTGGGTGATTGAAGACAATAGATGCACTTGATTTTAAGGATGAGAATTTTGATCATTTTAATAGAACCTATATTTTTACTATCAAAAATTTTTTTCTTCAACAACTTTTAAGATTGAACTATGATGCGGTGTTGAACTGATTATCAAACAATGAAATCAACGCGTCAAAAGAAAAAAAAAAAAATAGCTTTACATTTTTATTGATTATATTGTGAAAAAATATTTTTATTGGGCTAAAAATAGGAAACTGCTATCCCCCTAATCCTCCTACCTTTAGATTATATGTAGATAAATGATTAGCTAAATTTGCAAAGCAAACACTTCAATTTTCTTTTAATTTATTCATTATATATTTTTGTGTAACAGTTACCCATCAATTATTGTCGGTCTTTCATCTCAATAATTGTTCTTTCGATAGAAGACTAAGTTCATTCATGTATATTCGTAAACTCAAACGTTACAGTAACTTAACAACATAAATGAGACTCATAATTTAGACATCGTTTCTACATAAAAACATAACTTATAAGTTCAATAAATTTACTTAACAATTTAATAAATACCAAAAGAATTTGTTTAAGAAAAACATAAGATGAACAGACAAATAACATGTAGAGGTAAAAGAATAGAAAAAAGAATAGTGAATATAATATATATTAAAAGAGATAAGTACTACAAAAAAGAAAAAGAATATTAACAAACTTTCTATATATATAAATAAATAAATAAATAATAATTAAAAGGAAATAGATAAATTGTGAAATTAAATTTCACCACATAACATGGCCAAAAAGAAGGATATAAAGTCATATGCGTACATCCATATCACTCAATTTTCATTATATTAAATTGATTATCTTTATGGGGAAATCCTTTTTTCTCCTTCCATTTCCTTTTCAATGTTTGTCATTTTCAATTCTTTTTTTAACCTTTTAATACTTGTGGGTTTTAATTATTCTAAAATTCACCCATAATTACCTTCTTCTTTTCACTTTGGTTTTCACATGGACATCTTAATTTTTTTAAAAAAAAATTTTGATTTTTTTTTTGATTTTTTTTTTTTTTCAGATTAAGTGACAATTGATGTGAGAATTCGAATCCATAACCTCGTGGTCGATGAAATATAAATTTTATATATACTTGTTTGGAAACAAATTACGTGACGTTTTGAGCCTCTATTCTTTTGGTCCGAAAGGGTGGCGCAGTTGGTTGAAGGCTTGGGTTCGAGAGGCTACAAGTGAAAAAGGAGTCCGAATAGATATTGGTTGGGGTTTGAAAGGTTATCAATCGATTGATAAGTCCAATATCAATATCTTGATTTCTAATACCAATGCATCGCATGCCCATATAGATATCATCCGCTAATACACTACCAATTAATGTTTGGATAAAAATTCTTTCTGGAATCATCCTATTTCCAGGACTCACTGAAATTCCTTAGGTGTGCTCTCTCAATAATTTGTCGTCTCTATTTTGGTTATTTCAAAAAATAAAAAACATCTATTCTTTTGTTTGAGAATATATTTATAACCAATTTAATATAATTTTAACTATGAAAAAAAATATTCACTTTTATAAATGCATTTAAATTATTTTTTTAATAATTTTTTTTTACAATAAATGGGGAAGGGAATACTAGCATTGAACCGGATTAACCAAACAATGAAATTAAAGCGTCCATTATCTTAAATTTTATTTGCTAAATTATTTGTGCACCTTTATATTTTTTATTCATAGTAAATATCAAAATTTTATTAACTAAGATATATATACACACACAATGGAGCGTAAATGTAATTATAATTGAACTACTTAATTGATTTATTATTATTATTATTATTATTATTATTATAATAGTGATGGAAGGACACAAACCACACATTTGATAATTTTTTAATACATTATCTTGAATGAGTGAGTGTGTATATATATTTTTTACCTCTAATAAATAGTTACATTAAGTATAAACTGGTGACTTACTAATTAACTAATATTTGATTGTTAATAAAAAAAATATATAGTTAAATAAAATTCAACTCCATTATTTTGCAAGCTATTTTTATCAATAAATATATAAAATGGGATTATTTTGACTCAATAACTCTTTAATTAATCGATCATTTTCCTTCTATTATCAATTAATCGGCTATTTATCAAATATTTATATTTCAAATAAAGGAAATTAATCGATCATCTTATAAATGATTTCTTCATCACTAACATTTTTGGAAATTCAATCACTAATCATCTACATATAATGTCACTAAAATCATGTTTAAACTTTGGCACAATTTATTTGTAATAATTGATATTGCATGTCAAATATAGATGTAAAATTAACATTGTATTTTTCTCATGATTTTATTTCATTAAAAAAATAATAATGATTATAAGCATGTCATAATTCTTATACACATAAGTTTATTAAACCCTTTTTTTCATCTAAAATTAAAAATGGAAGGTGAGGATTTAATGAATTTTTGTTAAAAAAAGTGTATATAAATTTAATTAGTGCTAAACTATATTCATTTTGATCTCATTCTATTAACTATTTTAACAAATAATTTATAGATTTCATTTATGTAGATCAGAATTGCTCTCAAATAAATAAGAGTTAAATACCGATTTCAATAATTAAATATATGATATGATGTTGAACTGTATTACTACCAAATAATGAAATCGATACATTTTTAGTACAAAATTTGGCTTTATAGAATCATGAAGACTAAAATAAATACATATATTTAATGATATTTTAGGATTAATTTTTCTAATTAAATTAATATTTTTCTACCATTATCCCAAGCAAATTAATTAAATTACTATATCAAACAAGGTTAACACGTCTAAGTGTTAGTCTTTTTCCATCCTAACAAAAAACCCTAAATATATATATATATATATATATACACTTTTTGTGTTGAAAATTCTCTATCTCTCTTCTAAAACAGATATACCTTTAAATATAATTAAGGAATAATATATATTATCTCCATTGTGGAGTCTAATCTCATACCATGTGCCCACTAACCTCTGCCTAGACTCTCTCTCTCTCTCTCTCTCTCTCTCTCTCTCTACTTAGGGAGAGAGAAAATATTAATGTTTAATTTAGGCTAAATTATATAATTACATTACAATATATATATATATATTTTTTTTTAATATTACATGATGAAAGGCTCGAAATCATAGATCTTGTAAACAATAATTACATCAGAATATTAATTGAACTATACTCATTTTGATAACTGCAGTATAAGAATCGAAAATAAATGATCATAACCCAAAATTTTATAACTAATGGTGCATTTAAGAATAACCAAGGGGTACCGAATAGATTAGTAACGCAGTAATTTCATTGTTTAGTGTTATTCCAGTTCAACGCCAGCGTCACGGGTTCCATCGGTTATGTAGGGGTAAATAATCATGTATTAAGATATATATTCTTGTTTTCACAAAAAAGAAGGGGGGTGATTAAATAAAACCTTATAATTTATTGATTTTTGAAAAACTCCTTTATTATTTATTTTCTTAATAAAGGGATATATGAAGCCAAATACAAGAGAGCTTGGTTTAACATCTAATCAACCTAATTTATGGGTTGGTTTTGATTGTTGTTTAGCTGAAAAAACAACACATTTGAGATCCCACCAACTGGTTTTTATATATATATATATTCATAATTTTGGCTATTTTTATTTTATTTTTAAATATATCATTTGACTTCTTTTAATTTCCTTACCTCTTTTCTTTTTTAACTATTTCCTTAGCAATTAAGTTGGTGACTTTGCTTTATATAATGCATATATGTCTAACCTTATTGATTTTTCCAAAAAAAAAAAAAAAAAAAAAAAAAAAAAAAACTTTTACAAAATGGACGGCCTTGATGTTTCCATCAACAATTGTTTAATGGTCTTTGGGTGACATGACACATTACCTTCAAAAATTACCATGGAAAATCAAATTTTGCATTTACATTCTTGAGGGGTTTTTTTTTTTTTTTTTTTATTTTAAGTATTTTGCATTAATTTTTTGTTTCAAGCTTGAAGAATATCTATCCATGGATTTAAAACATTTATCTTAAAACCCTTTCATCTCAAATATTTTTGTTATTTTTTTTACTTCGATTACAAAAAAATATCATACCATAAATAAGATAAAACAAGTAGATTTTTCATGTATAAAAAAGAAATCATATATCATACCATATATATAACAAAATTTCTAGAAATATTTCTTGTATAGTTGAAAATTGGGCTGCGTATTATAAAATAACCAAAATATTTATGAGTCAGTCTTCGATCAATTAAATAATAGTCATCAGTTAGCTGGGGAGGAGAACATAATTAAAATTTTCTTGAAAAAATAATGAAAATCAGTTACGTAAGATTTTTTTAAAAAAATTATAATTCAAATGGATGAATAAATAAAAAATATTTGTAGTAATTTTCGAACAAACAATTTCGAGATTTACTTAGTGTAATCCCCTAGATTATCATATTCAAGTAGAATAAATCAATTAACCAAAGAGTACAACATACCAAAATGAATTTCACCAAAAAATTAAAGGGCTGAAAATTAAAACAATAAGATTTGGATAATTATACAATGTCCACTCTTAATTGAAATTATATGCTAATTATCGTTAAGCTCAGCTTAATTTAACTGTGCATAATTTATGTGAATGAATTAAAAATAATTTAATTTTCTTCCTCCAATTTTTAATTTTATAACGCTCACAAAAATCTTATAAAAAACAGAATTGGATAATGAAATGAGAGCGTGCTCTGCCCATATAGCAAAGGACATGTCGTATCCCTCTTAAAAGTCTTAATCATTTTATGTAATATTAATTAAATAAATAAATATATTTGCAAATATTAAATAAATATTAAATAATTAAAATAAAAAACTAATATTTTTGGCCTCCTCATAAAATTGAACAATTCCGAACCAAATTAAATATTTGTTTCTGTTTCTCGAGGGTATTTTCGGCAGATAACAAAAAAAAAGTTGTGGATTTTGAAAATGGAGCAAAGACTTCAGAATTTGAAAGCTGAAAAGTCCACAATCAAATTAAATACGGAGCAATTGAAAATAAAAATTTTAAATTATTTTATAAAAATCACATCCAAAAAATTTATTTTTACATTTTTTTTTTATAAATCCCTTCAAAATAATTTATTGTATCTAATCGTTCAAAATAATTATTTTATAATTTTTCTCCGAAAGAGATGTTTGTTTTGAGTGATTATGAAGATTTTATAAACGAGTTTTTATAATCACGCTTTAAAAAAATTATGCAAACGAGCTATTATTACAATTTATTCTTTATAATCACTCAAAATAACTCCTGATTCAAAATAAACACTCCACAATTTTACAAATAAACCCTAAAGGCTTAGATAGATCATCTTGCAAAAAAAAAAAAAACTCAGTAACATCAATGTACATCAACCACTATAAAGTCATGAGTTCGAATCTCCTTCCCAAAATGTTGTAATCTAAAAAAAAAATGTAAAAAAAAAAAAAAAAAAAAAAAAATATATATATATATATATATAATCTCAAAATTAATTGATTATATATTGAAACAATAGTATGATCTTTGACATGATACATTATTATATATGGTTAGCATTCATCTCAAACTCTATTAATATTGAATATCCTCATTTATTTTATAAATATTATGATAAATTTTTATTTTTCATTAATATATACAATATTAAAATTTGTTACACTTTTGCAAGATGATTCCTTATTCTCTAACATAAATTATTTAATAATTTTAATGGTGAAAAGTTTATTTAAAAAAAAAGAAAAAGCAGAATTATCTCAACAACATTCATGGTTGTAGAACTAAAAAAATTATAAATTAAATTTTCTCCTTATCTTAAGGACAAAAAATCGACTTTACTCATTTTATTAAAAGAACACCAAAAAAAAAAAAACATTTTAATCAAATTTATTTGATGTATATATTTTAAAATCCAACACTTTCGCATTTACAAATATTCGTTTTTAATAAATGACATTTATTGAATTATAGAATTTTAAATTTGCATATAAAAATGTTATTTTAATTTGACATAAAATAAATTTATTAAAAAAATTGTATTAATGCAAACCAAAAAACATAGAATAACTAAAATTGATTGGAATGCTGTTGCTACTATTTGTAGGGGTAAAAGTGTAATTTTGAAATAGTAGTTTCAATATATATATATGTGTGTGTAATGTAAATAAAGTATAAATGCATAATTGGGAAGGCATTAGAAATTGGAATTCATCCAATAGTAAACCAAACCAAACATAAAGCAAAGCTGAATAATTTCTTTTTCTCTTTATTTCTTTCTTTTTCTTGTAATTTGTTGTTTATTTAATATTTAATATTTTATAATTATTATTTATTATTTATTTTTATTTTTATAAACAATTAAAGAATTTAGCACATAGTCACAAACAAGGCCTCTCTTTCAACCCACCCTCTCCTCTTCCCTCAACCATTTCACCATTCTTTTTCCACAGCCATTTATTAGATTCCTTCAATGGCCTTTTCTTCTCCATTGGATTTCGCTGATTCTTAACCAAAATCCAAAAACCTAGAAAACCCATCTCAATTCCTTCATTTCTTGTTGATTTTTTTTTTTTTTTTTTCATTTTTTTTTGAATTTTTGAACATAGAACTTTTCTGGGTTTTGTTGGCTTTTTTGTTTTCTTTTATGCAAATTTCCTCTTCTGGGTTTGTTACAGAGAATTATTTTCTTGAAACCCAGTTGTAGATGCTTACAGATTTTTGACAAAAACAATCCTATTTCATAATTTTTATTGAATTTTTCCCCCTTGTGAATTAATAAGGTATTTTTAAGTCAAAGTTTCTTCGAATTTTCTGTTTTTTCTCTTGAACCGAATATTTAATTCAAGAGGAAAAAGAACAAATAAAGGAAGAGAGAGTGATATGGGAAAGCATGGACCCTGCTGTCACTGTGGAGTTACAAGTGAGTTCTTGTTCCTCCATTTTGTGTATTTTGTTTGGTTTCTGGAATTTTTTGTTCTGTTTCTTGTTTGGTTTCTGCAATTTTTTTTAACTAAAGATTGCTGGTTTGCAGCTTGGTTTCTAACAGATTTTGAATGGTAAATTCATCATTGGGTTTGTGAAATAGGAGAGAATTTTGTAAAGAAAACAAAATTCAGTCTAAGATATATATATTGGTATCTGAATTTTAAGTGTTTGAATTTGTTTCCCTAATGTTTATTTTGTTTGGATAGATTTTTTTTTGAGCTGAATTTCTTCAGGAGTTGTTGCATTTATATGTCTGAATTCATTCATCAACCAATAGCCTTGTAATTGACTGGTGCATTGATCCACTGAGCTTAACATTTGTACCGAGTAGATGACTTGTGATTAAATACATTGATACACCTTGTGTGATTCATCATTTAGCTTTCTGAATTGGACTTAGCAAGGCAAACAAGAGAAATAGCTCAGCTGCATAAGTGGGTGCCTATGAACCGAGAGGTCATTGGCTAGAATCCCTCCACCGAACTCAAAAAGAAAAGAAAGAATGGGACTTAGCGAGTTCCAGTGGTTTTGTGTTAGCTTCTGTTTCAATATTATTCTTGTTGGTTCTTGAATTGCTTGAAGCATTCAAGTTCTTGGATTTTTTTTTTTTTTTTTTTTTTTTTTTTTTTCTGAAAATTAGATGAAAATCAGTTTCAAAGCCAATCTCTATAGTTCTTAAATCAGCCTGATACTGAAGAAGATTCTACCTTTTGAAGTCAAATGAGTAATTCCAAAACAATGTTTCATTTGGTTAATTTACATATCGAATTGACATTTTTCTCCTGCTTTATTTCATCATAAGAAAGATTTCATTATGATGTGAGTTGAGCGACAGTCTAACCTTTCATATCGAACTTGTTAAACCAACTTGAACCAGCCTTTCTAAATTTCCAATTACTGGTTAAGTAAGAAAGAAATCAGTTAATGCAGCTAAACTTTTAATTTCATTCTATCCGCATCTTTAGTTCTCATTTGCTTAGCATTTGTTTTTTGGTAAATTCTTACACCTTCCGAATGAATAACTATTTATGTTGAGTTCGATATTACTTTCTCCATTGCGGAACTATATTTTCTTGGTCTATTGGTCTTGATCAAATTTGCTTACCTCATGACATTCTTATGATGCTATGTTGTTCACTCTTGTTCGTAGCTTTGTAACATTGAAAACTATGCAGTTTCATTGATTTGTTAGTTCAGGTAATTGAATTGGTTATTACATTATGAATCTTCTGTACTTGCACATTAATCTTAACTTCCAAGTATCTAATGTCTAAGTGCTGGAACAGGCACTCCTCTTTGGCGCAACGGGCCTCCCGATAAACCAGTATTATGCAACGCATGTGGATCCCGATGGAGGACAAAGGGAACACTTGCAAACTATACGCCTTTGCATGCTCGAGCTGATCCTGATGAATATGAAGATCACAGGGCTCCCAGGGTGAAGAGCATTTCAATAAATAAAAACAAAGAAGTGAAACTGCTAAAAAGAAAGCTGCAACAAGCCGATGGATCAATTGCGTGGACGATTCCTGATCAAAGTCAGGGTTACTATAGAGTAGTGGATGAAGAAGCGAGCAATAGATCGAGTTCTGGGTCGGCCATATCTATTCCTGAGAGCTGTGCCCATTTCAGCAGTGTGGATGCTAGTGATTTGACAGGTTAAACACTGAAATCAACTCTTGATTATTAGTAGAATTTCTTAGAAACCTCGCCACTGGAATCCTTATTTTTTTAGTTATTATAGCTTAATTTCTGCAATAGCTTTGATTTTTCATCCTCACTTGTTTTGTTTTTGTTCACTCGACTTTAATCTATTGTATCAAGTTTATCTTAATTTGTTGGTTGATATAATTAAATTTACTCCAACTTATTAGTTTAAGCTTTGGGTTAATTGGTGGTTTAACATAATTCAACATGATATCACAGCAGAAAATCCTTAGTTCGAGTCCTGCTATGTCGTTTCCTTCCCAATTAAAATTCAATTCTACTTGTTAGGCTTAGAATTTTGAGAAATGCCTAAATCGAAATCCATATTATACTCGGATACCACACTTTGCATCAATAATTTTCCTCCAAAGGTACTCAGTGGCGATTGAGGGGCTTAAAAAGTAAAATAAATTTCTTACAAAATATAATTCATTCAGTTCTATAGCACTTCCAGAGAGAAATAGGATTCACTCATCTAGGACAGTTCTACTTCAGTCTTTCTATTTTAAACTATTCATTTTAGTTGAAATACTGATTGTTTTTCATCAATTTAATTCTTCAAGCTAACTCTTTCTTCTTTTTCTACTTTTCTCGACGTGGATTCGTCACACTAGTTCGGTTAGAACGAGGGATGTTGTTCTACTATGCATGTTTGTGAATGTGTTATGTAATTCTGACTGTAATCTCTTACGATTTGATCATCTTAAGGTCAAGCTCAGTCAATAGTGTGGGAGTCCATGGTGCCTTCCAAGAAGAGGACCTGTGTGAATCGTCCAAAGCAATCCTCAGTCGAAAAACTAACTAAAGATCTATATAGTATTCTACGGGAGCAGCGATCTTCCTATTTCTCCGAAGCTTCCGAAGATGACCTGCTTTTTGAGAGTGAAAAACCTATGGTCTCTGTTGAGATAGGTCATGGAAGCATTCTCATGAGGCATCCAAGCTCAGTGGCTCGAGAAGAGGAATCTGAAGCTAGCTCGGTTTCAGTTGATAACAAGCAGTACTTGGTAAATGAGGTCTATTCCCCCCACACTGCAACTGTTCTTGTATGTAGTGAAAACAAGGGTATGAAGTTTCCCACATCTAGGATTGGAAAGATGAAGAACCCTTTTGGATCAGGAGTACAACAAGGACAGATTAAAAGGTAGGTCCAAACTACTTTACATAATTGAATTTTCCCCATACTTATTAAATAGGTCGTCGTTGCAAAAAAAATCAACAAAATGATTTGAAAAAGAAAACGAAACCAAAGGAAAAAGGTATCAGACAATCTAAATATATGAGGTGCAGATAATGGACTATCCCTGTTCTTTTTCATATGGAAAACTCGGGTACGAGGTAGAATCCATTGTGAAAAGGAAGAAATGAAAAAAAACAACAATCTAAAAAGATTGTAATTTAAGACAATGTAAAGTTGTATATAGTCAAAGATATTAAGAAAGTAGTGTAATTTCAGGCCTGAGTTATGTAGTAGATTGTAGCTCCGATTTGGTTATAAAAAAATAGTGTAATTTCATGCTGATAAAATAACATTGCAGACATCAAGAAGAATCATCATTCTTTTTCTTTTGAAATTGCAGGGTCTACTCTCATCATGAAAGCTTACAAGTTCTAGGAAGCCATAACTCGCCCTTATGTGATGTAGATATAAATGTAAGTTGTATTTTGTAGCTTCTTGCTTGATTCCATTAGAAAATCAACTTAGGACAACTACCTTTTCAGATGTCCATATTAGTACGATATTGTCCACTTCACTATGGGTGTTAAAGAACAATAAATCCTCAACAAATTTCCACATTGGTATGATATTGCGACTTTGGGCATAAGATTAAGCCCTCCTAATTTTTTTTTTTTTTTCACCCAAAAGACCTCATACAGAGAATTGTTGGAATACAAACAAAAGAATGTGCACCATGATTTTGTTTTTTTGTTATCACCCAAAAGATGTTGTCCCTCACTTTTAACCCCATAAGTTTTCCCTTATTTTGGTGATGTGGGACAATATTCAAATTCCAATATCCTTCCTTCGATCAAAGTACCATTGAATCTCCCCTCAAGTAGTCATCTTACCAGATTACATTTGAGCATCTTTACCAGGTCACTTCTTACTAAAAGCATTTCAAGTTTTAAAGCTCAACTACAGATTTTACTAATGACCAATTATGAAAAATGTCATTCCGGCTCACTAAGTCAGGATGTGGCTCTGATAACACTTGTTTAATATAATTAAATTTACTTCAATCCATCAGCTTAAGCTTTTGAGTTTGATTGGCGATTTAACATATGTTAACAACAGTATGAGGTTCCAATTCAAAACTAATTGGCAATGAGAAGAGTAGCTCACCTTTCTTATAAAGGTTGTGAGACCTCCTCACTAGTCCAAGTGGGATCCTCAACATGTAGTATATCACGATTCCAAGATTTTGATAGATCCTCTTAGAGGTCATTGTTAGTTAATTATATTGTTAGTACTTAGCTAGGAAGTTGCAAGAGGGTAGTTAGTTTGTTAGTCCTTAATAGCCTATATAATGTACTGTTTGGCCTAATGAAATGGACAAGCACTTTGATTTGACTCGTAAGAGAGGGGACCTTTGATAGATTCTATCAGATTTCTTGTCACTTGTTTGTGTTATTACCATTACTTGATTGATGACTCGAAGGTTCAACGGTTAGTTCTCATAAATTCTATTTAATGGTAAACTAAGATTGTGGTTCCTTTCTTTTTGCTATCGAATGATCTTATTTTTCCTGTCACTATCTGGTTAAGTGAATTATGATAAATATTTATGCATCTGCTGCTTGTTAGATGATGCTTGAGCATTTTGTTCTTAATGCAAATATATTTCATTTTTGTGTCTAGGACATTATAAACTTCGGAGAGTTTGCGAAACAACTAACGAATGAAGAACAAGAGCAATTAATGAAGTATCTACCACAGGTTGATATTGCCGAACTTCCTGAGACGTAAGAATCAATCAATTCTCTTATGTTCCTCCCTACCAAACACCACACACAGGGAAAAGAAAAGCATTATTAGCTCATGAGGGGAACATCATATGCACATGGGGCTCATGTGTGAAAAATATATGGATTCTCCATTTTAGCATACCGTGTGATTTACTTGCAATCGCTTCATAATATGAGCAATGCAAAGAATGTTAATGCATATTTGGGGCGGTGGAAGGGATGGGAAGGGAAGGGAAGGGATCCCTTCCCACAGTTTGGCCGTCGAGTTATGTTTCATCAATCACTAATTTACTCTTACTTTTATTCCTTTATCCCTTTCCTTCATTTCCCTTTCCTTCTCGCCATAGCAAAACTTGCCGTAACAGAGTGTACTATTAGTTTACTCACACTAGATTACCATGCTTTTATAAAATAAGTTTTGGGATTTACTCAAGAAAATCTCATGTTAATGCTTGTGTTATCTTATTTGTAGCATCAAGAGCATGTTTGATAGCCCCACTTTCAAGGAAAATTTAACATCGTTCCAGCAACTGCTCCGGGAGGGCGTTTTCGATGTCTCCTTTCTTGGGACAATGATTGAAGACTGCAAGGTTCTGAAAAGGCTTGTACTGTGTAACTCATCAAAATCCAAATGGGTCGAACGCTATCATCAACTTAAGGTTAGGGCTGATTTTATAGTGATTAGGTTATCGTTCGACCTGAATGTGAGAAAGAAAATTTCAAATATGCATTTTAACAAAGAATGGTGCACCTGCAGAAAAGTAAAAATGGCAGCAAAGTATCTTTTCTTTCCAATGCCAACGCCTCGGTGTCGAGTAACTTAACGAATGCAAAGCGATCGCGTGAGAGCTACAATCAAAATGTTCCAGGTAAAACAGAAAAATTGTCTTGTGAATGCTGTTAACTTGCTAATATGATTGTTTCTTTTCCTCCCTTCCTTGTATGGTTAAATTAAAGTTAAATACCATTTTGGCCCATAGACTTTCACCTTTGTTCCACTTTGATCCCTAGACTTTCACCTTTGTTCCACCTTGATCCCTAGACTTTCAAATGTTCAATTTTAGTCCCTGGACTTTCAAATTTGTTCAATTTTGATCCCTAAATTTCTAAACTTCAACTTTAGTCCCTAAGCTTGAAAAAAAAGGTTAAAATTTGGTCTTTATTAGAAATCTTTTGTTAATTTTTGTTAAAAAATATATCATCTTTTCCAACAACTTAAGAAATATATTCACGTATTTTCTTTACTTGTATTAGAATTATTAACATTATTGAACCAATTTCACTTTTATTAAAGTCTAGGGACTAAAATTGAACATTTAAAAGTGAACCGAAATGGAACAAGCTTAATAATCTAGGAATTGAAATTGGACTTTTAAAAGTTTAGGGTCAAAAAATGCAACCAAGGTGAATGTCTAGGGATGAAAATGGTATTTTAACCTTAAATTAAAATGCTTTTTCTTCTCAGTTTGTTGGATGATAATACTTGTTTCTTCTTTAACTTAGCTTTAAACTGCATTTGGCACAAACCGTGAGCATCATCTTAGTGATAGCCAGTCTGCATAGTAAATTTAAGAAACACCCAGTTTGACCGATTCTGGATTTGCTGTAAAAGTGCGCATAGAGATGATTTTGTCGATACAGAATCGGATTATGATCTGCTGCAGACTTCTTTTACATGAATGCTATCGTGTTCTAATTCTTAGTCGGGTCGTTTTTCAACCGTACTGAGTAAATATTTTCCATATTTAGAGGTCAAGGCTATCATGAAGAGTCCCAAAAGATTGGTGATGAAAGAAAATAAGGATCCTGGAGAGAATGATGGCTCTTGCTTCAGTCCTAGAAGCTTATTTGCCTTGCCTTCTGATGGAAGTTCCTTCATGCTTGAATCCTTACAGTTCGTCGAAGAAAGTTCAGATCAAGATCTGTTGCTCGATGTGCGGTCGAATACTTCGTTCCCACAGGCTGAGCTCCTTCTCCCGACCTCTGGTTCGGGCAGTAGGCAGGCCAGCACATGTAGTAGCTCGGTTCACCCAAATATTTTTCATCACTAACAACTGCATTTTCCATTCATAACAAACTGTGCCTACTGCTATTTAGCTATGGCCCGGACTCGCATGTTATTGCATTGTAAAAGAAAAGTCGGTAAAGAATATCGAATGGCATCTCTCGTTTTTCGCTTTGCCCTTTGATGTTTGAATGATGGAAACATTAATTTGGGTGGAAATTTTGTATAAATTAAAACTAGATTTGTAACATATACATATATACTTGGAATATTATGTATGGAAGAATTGATAGTTTCATCATCTTTGTATCTGGGGAGGTTTGGAGTTTTGGTTGGAGAACTAATTTTCCAAGGGTTTGTTTTACAACTTAATTATTGTTGGGTTAAAAGAGGTTATCTCATGAAAATAGTCGAAATGTGTGTGAATTGACATGAACACTCGCAGAATATTTTCTATAGCTACCTTTGCCAAGTATTTTCAACTCTCATGGAAGTTTTATAGATGAAATATTGTTCTTCCAATATTAATATTTTTCACTTTTTCAAAAATGAAATATTGTTCTATGATTATTTTTTATCTTTAGATTTAACCACAAATCTAAATTTGCTTGTTTGGCCAAAGTATAAGTTCCCCTTTTCTATTTGAAACAATATGGAGGTAGACTTTGATTTTGACATTGTCAAGGCATTCATTATAACTAATATCACAAGATGGAAAATGTCATAGCCATCTCTAAAAAGTCAATAAGAAAGGCTAAGTATGACCATTCAAGAGAACTTTCTTCTTTCTTTTTTTTTTCTTTTTTTTTTTTCAAATTTCATCTATAATAAACACTTTATCTCGAGTAAAAAAAAAAATATTTTTGCAACTTCTCTTTAAAATACCAATTTCTAAATAAGTATTTTGTATCCTCAATTCATTTCATTTCATCTTCTTCCTCCACTTTGTCTCTCTCATCTCATCAACTCCAAAATCCAATCACTCTTAAATACTATTAAAGAACTTGGAATAGCTCATTCACAAAATATTAATTTCTTTTTTATCAAAGTTCTTAGTTAATTCCCAAATAAAAGTGCAAAAGGAAACTTCCATTCACATGTACTAAACATTATTGTTCTTTTCTTCTCTCCATTTATTTTGACTTCATTATTCATTGTCCCATACAGTTGCTCTTTCTTCATCCTACAAGATTTCCATTATTGCTTTCTTCATAAGTAATCCTTTTCTTAGTCCTATCTGCTTAGGACTTGGACAAAAGAGATACCCCCAAGATATAAGATGACTCAAATTGTTCACCATTAACAAGTAGGAAACTAAATTAGATCAGCATAACGTATTCAAATCTCCACTTTTGAGATTTCAAGTAAAACCACTAAGCAGTTCGATGTAGAGGTTTCGGGTCTTCAAGGTATACTCTCTTAGAGGTCTCAAGTAACCAAGTTCAAAACTTAAGAACGAGATCAATGCCAAAACCTATTGTTCTCTCCCAAGTTCTAGGCCTTTGAAGAGGCGTGAGTGCCTCATGTATATAATGGGATAAAGCTCCGGTTCCTAGTTATCAAAAAAAAAAAAAAAAATCACAAATTTTTGTAATGCAAGAGAAATAAGAATTTTTTGTAAAGCATGAGAAACAACATAATCATCAAACAATCCTCACCTCCCCTCCACTTTACAAGCTCCATTACAGAGCAATGAGCAAACAACATAATCTCAATCTAATAACTAGCAATATACACAATTTTTAATCTAATAACTAGCAATATACACAATTTTTAACCAAACTTTCATTTAAAAAAAGAGAGGATACACAAAGGTAGAAAAGGAGAGCAAATCAGGAGGCCAAAGAACTAACTTTACAAAAAGGCTTTCTCAGTTCAAAAGAATAGGACCTAACAGATAATTATAAAAATCACTCGTCCCTGAGGAATGGTGCAGTAGTCAAAAACTTGGGTTTTGAAGGTGTGTTCCTCTCATGGTTTAAGGTTTGAGACCCATGTGACATTAATTTGTAGATACCTCCCGTGTCTCCACAAAACTTCGATTCCCAGTTAAAAAAAAACAAAAATCACTCATTCAGGTTTTTCAAGTGAGTTATATTTGCAATGCATAAAGGCTCCATACTGAACTGTGAGTATAAACAACAAAATGTATAACACAATTTACCAGAATAATTTCATTGATAATATTTGCAATACAAGAAACAGGATTATCTAATAAATCTCCACCTCACAGTTTTGAACTTCCATACAGGACAACAAGCAAAGAGGATTCCATTAGAATTTCCTAAATCCTGTTCCATTATGAACAGAAAAAAAAAAAAAAAAAAAAAAAGGTGCAGAAATTTATTTCCAGAGGAAATACATGGTTACTTCATTCCCAATACAGACCCGTGAACAAAACAAAGGCAAATTAGTTGGAATTTCTATTTCAAGAACACTTTTAATTAATCCGGGAGATTTAAAATCACAATTCCTTCAGTTCGCAAGTCTCGACCAGAATTACCATCAGAAATTTCAAATCCGTAAACCCAAAACCAGTCAAATCCTTCAAAAATGAATTTACCCCCGAAACCCCAAATTTTTTCAGTTCATAATCGGAACCCTAATTTATGATGACTACAATTACTGAAATAGACGAAATCGCACCACAAATTTCATCAATCTTACTCGGGTACTTACATAACGGAGCCCATTTACGAATTCACTCGATTTGAATCTTCGATTAAGCAGCCATTCAGATCGCCGCTCCTCGGACCTCGTTCGACACCAACCACAACACCGTGTTGATCGTAGCTCAGTAAACATCTTCTGGTGAAATCCATATCGTAGAGCTACCAATTTTCTGAAAATTGAAAGAAAAAGAAGAAGTTTTGTTGGACAAATTGGAGAAAGGACTGGTCGAAATTAGGGTTTTGAAAGGCTTTATAGTCATTTATCGTTTTAGGGCTTTCCCGCCATTCTATCGACAGTTAACGGCCATCCTTCAAATTCGATGCGCGGTATTTTCTTTTTCTAATTTATAATATATTAATTTAAAATTGAAAAAGAAGTAAAATTGTGTAAAATGTGCTTCTTTTATTTTTTTTTTCTTTTTTTATATTTTAATTCCTAAATTTTTATTAGTTGATTCATAATTTTAAAATTTTGTTCTATTTCGATTACTATGCTTTAAAAAAATTTAAAATTAGTTTTTATAAGTTTTTTTTTCTTTAAGATTTTTTTAAATTTTAAAAATGTTATCAAATTTCATTTTTTTTTATTGTATTAAAATTAATAACATTATTGAACCAATTTTGATTTTTATAAATTTACTGTATTGACCAATTTTAAGTTATTTTTTAAAATTTAAAGGCTAAATTTGAACTTTTGAAAGTTAAAAACTTCAAAAAGAACAAAACTTAATCTAAAGTAGAAGCCAAAGCGAGCATAACTCACTTGTCACTTCACTAGTGATGCATTAGCATTCACTCGATCAGTGGTTCAAATACTAATAGTGTCTTATATATAAGATCTGTTGTTTCCTCCCTCCAACCTCCAACCTGTAATCATACAAAATATTTTTTTAAAATCTAAAATATTAATTAGCATATATTTTACCTAACAAAACGCTGTCTAATACTTTAATGAAAAATTAAAGAAAAAAAAAATCAAGATGATTAATTTTGAAAAAGGAAAAGGAAATTTTTCAAATTTTTTTTATAATTTAGAAAAAAAAGATTATTGGATTATAAAGAAAAACAATAAATAAATATTACAAAGGGAAGAATATAGCTCTAGATCAAAGTACTCTTAAAAAGAAATTAATTGAAAAAAAGAAAACATGATTCATATTAAACAAAAAGTGAAGCTTTATTCCATATTTCTTTCTAAAATGTATAACATTAATTACCAATTCCCAAAATCATATCATTAGGCATAACACAACAAACACTACAACACAAATACAAACCAAAAGCTAAATCACACAACTTATACATATATGCTAATTAATATTTCTCCTAATTTAATTTTAATAATACACACAAGGTGTTGAGAATCGAAAGGGTTTGTTTGGCATTGTGATTAGAATAAGTGTCTTATATTAATAGAGGTGAATGTCTGTGTCGTAAGCAACTCCTGCCCTCCAATAACTTGGGAGGGCATTGTTTGCCACTACCCACCTTCCATATCCCACACTTCCACTCACTTGAAACCTCAACCTCATGTCCCCTTTCGGTGGGTTTGCCATGTCCCAAACAGCCCCGTGAGCTCTCCTCATTCCCTTCCATTCCTTGCAATCCTCCTGCGTCAAACCACAACTCAAACCTTAATAATCTTCGGCAAAAAGTAGTAATAATAATAAATAAGGATTTCTTTTTTGACTCAAGAAATTGAAAGACTCGAATTCATAATCTTTTAGTTATCACTAATTATAGTTCTTATTGGCTTAATAAGTAAGGTCATTAATCTTAATCGTAAATTAAAATCTTTATAAAAAAAAAACTTTTGATTTTATATCTCTATACATATATTAACATAGAGATTCAAATATCTGACTTTGCATCAAACACGGTGATTTGATCAAATTTAAATGTGATTTCTTTTTAAGTGTTGCAATCATGTCTCATAACCTTTTAATTTGGTCAATCAATTCTTTATATAAAAAATTCATTTGAATTAATCACTACAAAAAAAAAATAATAATAAATATGTATGTATATATATATATATATATGTATGTATGTGTGCATGTATGTATATATATATGTATGTATGTCTGTGTGTATATATATATGTATGTATATATACATATACATATATATATATACATATATACACATATATATACATATATATACATATATATAAAATTTATTTAGATATGGAACGTAGGAAGAAAAAAAGTTTTTTTTTTTGAGTTACGATCATGTTATTACTTCTTCCAATATATGTAAGATACATGAAAACTATTGATTACATTAAAACCTTAAGAATGTGAGTGTAAGACTTAAACAAAGTTTAAGAGAATGATGAATATTCAAACTAAAAGTTCAAAAATGTGATTGTAGAAAACATCATAGATTTGGTGTTATTTTCTTTTTCTAATTAAAAAGACTAAAAACGAACGACGTAACAATTTGAATGAAAAGGAAGGGAAGGAACGAACGAACGAACCTGCCACAATTCAACGGCGATGATGTCGTTTTTACCAGCGACATAGATGATGACAATGGCTAAGTAATCGGGGAACCTACTATGCTCGTGAACCTTAAACTTGATAGAGTTGTAATTAGGGTATTGGCAAGAAATTCGTCTGAATTCAACATCAACAACACCATAAGAAAACAATTCCAAGGCTGTGTTTGGATGAGCCAAATTTGCATAGGCTCTTGGGCTCATGATAAAGTCAGTGTAATCTCCTTCACCATGGTCTGTCACCACTACATAGGCTCCATTATCACTACAATATTTTGGATTGGTACACCTAACCTGAATCATTAACATAATTAAACTATGTTTAAATTATGTTTATTAATATTAATTAATTACCAAGTGGGTTGTTTTAAAAAATGAATCTTTTTACATTTGTGTTAACTACTCAAAAAATTGAGCTAGTTGCATAAAATATTAGTTCTAAGTGGTTACCATCATTTTTGTTGAGAAGCACATTGGCATATATATAATAAAATAATAATTATTATATATATATAATAATTTTAAATGGTGATTCTTTATAACTTCATTAAAAATTTGGTTATTATTATTATTTTAAGGTATAAATGTGAATTAATTTTAATATTATATATACCTGGTAACATGCACCACAACCAGAACCATTCTTATAGAGATAGGAAACTGCAGCCACATTGCCATCATTCACTGTCCTTCCAAATTCACCAAATCCACAAGCACCAGCTGAAAATTAATACATCATCAACAAACAT
>JBBMEG010000018.1:213329-290678 GCA_037832605.1 Cyclanthera cordifolia
GATCTAAGATTAAGGTTAGGCGTATCCTATTGGGCTCGTCGGCGTGAATGCCCTTGATGGCCTTTTTTTTCTTTTTTTTCTTTTTTAACTTTATTTTTTAAATTCAATAACATTTAGAAGAAGTACGGGTCTCAAATATGTAATTTATTGATTTTACATCTTACATCATACTTAATTTATTGAACCTACTCGAATTAAAAGGGTAATTCTTTATGATTTCGTAAAAGATATGGGTTATATTTTGGTGTTTGTTGATTATAAGTATAAATTATAATTTTTAGATATTACGAGTGGTTAGAGATAAATCTAAAATATAATAATTTAATATTTAATATTAAATTATATTTTAACAAATTATTTAATTATTATTCGAAAACTTGATTTTATACTTGAATTTTAAGTCTATAAAATATTAGTTATTTTCTTCCTTAAAAAAAAAAAAAGGTTATTTTCTTAATAACTTAAACGTTTACCTAATTAAAGTTTATAATTAATATACTAACCTAGTCAAATCTAAAAATAATTATAAATATAATCTATCTTCAAAAAAAAGTAATAAATATAATAATTATATTAATAAATATTATCACATATTTTTTTATAATATAATATAAATGACTATTTATATAATTATTTTAAAATTAGACTACATTTGTTTACCAAATTCGTTAGAATAGCTCTTCACTGCAATTTCTGTTGTAATTACTCTCCCAAAAGAGCCCATCCAATTCCGTTGGGCCGGGCTGAAATGCTCCATCAAGGCCTCACGAATGTCAAACCAAACCAACTCAGCTTCAATTAAGACGAGCCCGAATCAGATTCCACAAAAAAAAAGAAAAAAGAAAAAAGAAAAAAGAAAAAACTCTTACCAGACGGAGAGGACAAAACCTCTCGGAGTCGAGCACCGTTCAGTTGGCCTCCAATCGCAATTCCAGCTCTTTTTCTGCTCTTAAATTGATCGAAAACCATTGCAATTCGCCGCCCAGATTGCCGGAGTCCATTCTTCCGATGGATTTCTCCGAGCAAGAGGTAGATATATTCGGCGAAGAGCTCGAAAACGAAGACGACAACAACAACGACCACCATGACCGCGATGCTGCTCGGTCATCTTCTCAATCTTCATCCTCTTCTGATTCATCGTCTTCTTCGGATTCTTCGTCGTCCAATGCTAGTGATGGAGGTAACAGTAGTAGTGGAGGTAGTAGGAGTGCAAGTAGTGCTGAAGAAGAAGACGAAGGAAATGGCGAAGAAGTGCAGCAGAATCAAGACACGGGAAATCGTGTGTATGATGATCGAGATCTATTTGGTTCTGACAATGAGGATTATTGTAAAACACTTCCTGTTAGTCCTTTCCCTGTTCCAGGTAATTTCATTTGGGCTGGCTACTGTTTAATTTGTGTTCATGTTTCGATACTTTCCATTTTGGTGTACTCCGCTTGTGTTTTCTGGTTATCGTACTGTTCCTACTGTTCTATTACGAATAAAGATTTTTGGAGAGAATAGTTGATGTTTTTTCCTTGTTAATTTATTATGGTTAATGTATTCTTCTGAAGTCTTTAGTTTGAATTGATCGAAGGGATTTTAAAATTGGAATCGTTTCGCAATTTTGGGTTGATGGCGATGGAAGTATGTTCTTTACTAGTTGCTGAACAGCCTGAACCGGAATGAAAGTAGCCTCTGTTCATCATCAGTAATTTGAAATATTAAATAGATTAGTAGTGACTGCATGATAAATTTAATTATTTCTTTTTTATGGCTATATTACTAGAGAAGTTATGTACGAATAATCGAAGAGATAGGAGAGATTCACAATTTTGTCAGTTGATCAATTTTATTGCAGTCTTACCTGCAACAAGGATTAATAACAACCATGCTAGAGGAACATTTGGGCGAGGTCGTTGGGGAAATGATAGAGGGTCAGGCCTCCTTCCACGGCCAGGACCATTTCCAGGGAGGCATGGATTTGGTGGTTATGGATCTAGGTTTTCAAATAATCGTCATGATGAACGCTTCGTCTCAGACATGAAGCTTACTAAAAGTGAAGAAACACTAGCGAGAAAGTGTATTGCTTTTCAAGAGGTATGCGTATTGTTTCTTCCTCTCCCTACATGTGCACACACAAATCGACAACACATACATTCAGAGTATTTTTCTTAAACTGGCTGTGGAAGTGGCTAATGTCTGTATGTAGTATGTTCGTTTATGAGTGTTAGTAGGAAATTTTAGAATGGTTTTATGGCATTTTTATTTTAGATAGTTCACAATGCCATCTGTATTCTATCCTATTACGCTTCAAGAGAAGCTACACTTTTATGGATGCTCCTGTTTTGCAAAAAAAGTTCTTCGTTTCTCCCCCTTTTTTTAAACTTTTTCTGATCTTTTTATTTGGCAGCCTTGTGAACTTGCTTGCTATAGTCGTGTTGAAGGTGGAGATGTCTACTTTGATGACCGCAACTTGGTAAGCTAATTGGAGAATAGAGCTGCTTATTCATATAATTGTTTGTGGATTTTGCGTCATCTATAGATATGTCAGCAGGTAATAAAGTTCTCTTTTTGCTTATTAATGTGCCACTGTTAGAGACTGTTCAAGCGCTTTATTACTGAAGATATTGGAGCTGATTTGAATGAAGGTTTTGACACTTTTACTGAGAAGAAAGGTAAGCAAGTTTAATATATTGAATTCATTTTTTTCCTTAAAGTTATGTATAAGTTGGTATAGATAGCAATTTGGTTCGTTTTATCATTCTTTTATTACGGTCAATGCGCTGAAAGAATTTTTATATGCTTTTGACTTTCGTATAACTTTTTCTTCCTTTTATGCAGACTTAGGTTCTCAAGGTTTTGGTGACCTCCTTGCCTGCGTTAGGGACAAAAAAATCCCTCTCCAAAACATTCATTTTGTGGTGAGCCACTTTTAGCTTCTGGGGATTTACCTTAGTGTCTCTGTTTCAGTCAATAACTAATGACTTTACCCTCTTTGACTTCCAGACATTCCGTAACAATCTTAACAAGGTACTTCTCATCATGTTTTGCTCTATTATTTTTTACTGTTCAATACTCCTTTTGTACTTCTCATAAAATATCCAAATATATTTTCCTGATGACTTGTATTTATAGCAAATAGAGTTCTATTCCATGTTGGGAGATATGTTGTTCTATTTTTGTACTTTTTGGAATCTACCTGATTTCTCATATAATAGCTGGAGTTGGTTCTAATAATGTCTATGTGTCCCAAGGGGTGGCGCAGTGGTTGAAGGCTTGGGCTTTGAAGGTGTGTTCCCTCAAGGTCCCTAGTTCGAGACCTATCTGTGACATTAATTTGTAGACACCTCTCGTGTCTCCATTCCTTTGATGTCTCTCGGTCCTAGGGATGGGCGGGGTTACCCCGGGTATAGTGGAGCAAAACTTCAATTTCCAGTTTCAAAAAAAAATAATTTCTATATTCTCCTAATAGACATTGAACTGTGTGAATAAATGATTTCTATTGTTGGGAGGTTTTCTTACATATCATGTATGTTCCGACTGATATAGTATACTTCTGTATCACTATCATATCATATTTAAATTGCTTCTTTTGATATAGATATTGGCTACTGCTTATATTCGTCACGAGCCATGGGAAATGGGTGTGCATAAAAGAAATGGTGTTGTGTACCTAGATGTGCACAAATTACCAGAAAGACCACAAAGTGAATTGGAGCGTCGCAGGTACTAGAACTTTAATGTGTTTGTTGGACAATACATGTTCCTGTTGCCCTTTTTAGCTGTTTGCTAATATTCTATGATACATGGACAAAATTGTGCTTTTTAAATTTTAAAATAATTATTTATATGTATAACCAAAGCTTTTATAGTGCCTCGGTAAACTTTGTTTTATAGGTGCTATTGGGGTTACTGTTTTGAGAACCTTGCTACTGAGGATCCAAGAAGAGGTGATGGAGAAGGGATCCATCATGTAGATGCCAATGCTGAGTACTGTGCCGTGATAAAAACAAAATTAGGTGCTCATCGCATCCTGATGGGCGCTGAAATGGATTGCTGTGATTCAACTGATGAGGGAAGAAGGTTTTATGTTGAGCTAAAGACAAGTCGTGAGGTTGACATCAATGAAAAAAGGAATTATACTACTGCAGATATTTCTTTCATGATCTACCTTTCCAGTGTTTAATTTTACTCTGCTCTTACAACCTGTATCTTTTCCTTCTTATTTGCAGTTGGAGCAGCGTACCGAAGAAAGATATGAGAGAGAGAAATTGCTTAAATTTTGGGTACATTTTCATTCCCTATCTGGCCCTGGAGCAATTAGTGTCTACTTTTGCTATTGTAGTTGTAGTTGTAGCATGGGAAGTACAGATCAAACAAGTACACATAATCAAGTGTTAACAACATTACCCATAGCCGAAAGTAATGACTCTGGAAACACTGGACTATTGGAGCTTGTCAGATAAAGACGTGAATTTAAGATCCTTGTGTAAGAGAAGTGATGCCACTCTTGAGATTTTAGGGGAAGAATTAAGTTTTCCATAGTTGCTTAGTTGACTCCAATATGGGCTGAAGCAAGTTAACGATATCTTTCTAGGAGCTGGAAGCAGGCAGGGAATATGTTTTTTATTTTGGGTGAATTCAAAAACATTTTGGGGGATTTTAACTCGTAACATTGTAGTTACATGTATAACCTCATGGGACCAGTACCCTTGAATCTGGATAGGCTGATTTTTACCGATTGCTACATGGCTTCCAATCTTTGCTAATGACTGCATGAATATTATGTGTTGTGTGCATCATTCAGCTTTAGAATTATCCATCTTTATGATTTGATCTGTCCTTGAATGTTCCAACAGTTTTATACACAAGGCTCTTTTTCTGTGCACTCAATATTACTTTTCTCTGAAAAAAATGATTGATTCATAATTCTCAAGTTTCCTCCATTTTCCGCAATCAGAAAAAAAAAAAACTCTGTTCTCTTAAATTCTGAAATTGTCTTTGGATTCATCCAGTTTCTTCCCATTCAGTGTAAGAAGTGATTATGATCTCTTTTGTTCCATTCTGAGTTCAGTTGCTGATTTGGTTCCATATTTTGTTGCAGATACAATCATTCTTAGCTGGTGTACCATATATCGTTATTGGGTTCAGGTAATTTATTTCTCTCTGGCCTGGGTGGATGGAAGCTGTTTGTTAATTGAAAGAAAGACCGACAGGGTTAGTGACCCTTTCCAGGAGAATTTCTGGCCTCAAAGAGTGTTCCATTTTTTTCCTTTTTTTTTTCTCATGCTAAACTAAGTGAACAAAGTGTCATAGCAAGAGATATTGAAAATGGAATGAGCTTCTAGTATGGGTCCCGTTGATAGATGGCCACCTACTCTTACCTTTTGAGACTCGTCCCATTTGAGGAAATGACCATAATAGGGTCTCATTAGTCATTATATTACACTTTCCAATTCCAAGACCTTTATAGTGACAAATTGTCTTCTAATTTGGCGACTAACCATTCTAGGTTGGCGGGCGTAGTCTAGTGGTCAAAGGAGCATTGGAATCTAAGAGGTCACTAATTCAACTCACGGTGACCACCTAACTAAAAATTAATTTTCTGCAAAATTTTTTGACAGTTAAATGTTGTAGGATCAGATGGTTATCTCGTAAGAATAATAGGAGTGTGCGAAACGTGGCCTAGACGTTCAAGGATATCGAAACAGAAAAATTAACTTGGTGACTGCACTTCTCCTTGAGTTTGTTTCTACTAAGGGAAAATTGTTATTAAACAAGCATTTAAAATAGCATTTAAAAGTACGTTAAACTAAACTTATTTTGTGCTTTAAATCTTGGGTAAATTATAAATTTGGTACCTATGGTTTCAAGAAAGTTAGAGTTTAGTTCTTATGGTTTGGAGAAAACTAGAATATAATCCTTATGGTTTGAAAAACTAGAATTTAGTCCATATTCTTCGATAATATCTAAAACATTGTTTATATCATTTGTAATTGTTGGTGAATAAATATGTAAAGTTAAATGTTTGTCTCAATGATGAAGGAGTGAGATAAGTAATTGATTGGGCAAAGAAATGCATCATTTATACATCATACATTACATCTACGTACTTAATTCATTTGCGATTTATGAACAACATGTACTGTTTTATAGGTTTTTTCAAACTAAATTCTATTTTTCATCACGTAGGGACAAAATTCTAGCTTTCTCCTGACTATATGGACTAAATAATAGATTTTTAAACCATATGCACTAAACTCTAGCGTTCTTCAATCCATAGAGATTAAATTTATAATTTACCCTTAAATCTTCATCTCTCATGCACACAAAATATATTAGCAACTCACAGTTTTTCTGTTTTACTAAGTGATTTTATTATTCTACTAAAAAAAAAAAAAGGGTGAGATTAGTAATCTATTACAAGAATCAGGATATAGATTCCCCCAACCCCAATGCTCTCTCCTCCCCTCTCGACCCTTTGGCTTTCATCATCTTTATCCTTCATCAGTCTCTTCCAGGATATACATCCCCCATCCCAAAGCTATCATTACATTTTTGATGCATGGAATTTACTATAGGCTGTAGGAATTCGTAAATTTAATTTTTTTTTTTTTTTCAGAAAGAAAATTTAATTTTATTCACTCCATCTTCATTTTATGCAGGAATGACGCTGGCCAACTTGTCCGCACGGAAAGATTGAGAACAAAGGACATAACACAGCGAGTGAAAATGAAAAACTATTGGCAGGTATTTGTTTTTTGGAGTGAACCCTCTTCAAAATTAACCGAAGTTTAACTATCATGGAGTTGTCTAGTGGTCAAGAGGGCCTTGGGGTGCTTAAGAGTGATGGTTCAATTCATGGTGGTCACCTACTTAGAAAATTAATTTCCGACAGATTTTCTTGACAACCAAATGTTGTAGGGTCAGGTGTGCTCAAGCTAGCCTAGAGAAAAATGAACAGAAGTATGGTACTTCGGTTTTTTTTTGATTTCTGGTCCTTGTGCCTTATATGATGACAACTGATGTGCAGGGAGGAGTCTGTCTGGCCTTTGCTGATGAAGTGTTATGTTGGCTTTATGGAACAGTCAAAGAAAGTAAGTTTGTAATCCTGCCCTTTGCATTCGTTCAATTAGATTCGTTTAATTGGTGGCAGCATTTTCTGTCATCTACTGTTGAACATGATATTAATTATAGAACTAACTTAACTATCACGGGTTGATCTAGTAGTCAAGGGGTGTTTGGATTTTGAGGTCGATGAGAGGAGAGGAAGGAGAGGAAGAGGAGGAAGAAGAAGAAATAAAGTGATTTAGGAATATGAAGTATTTATTTAGGGATTGATGTTTTAGAGAGGAGGGGTTGAAAAAACTTTTTGGTTTGATAGGATGTTTGAGAGAAGTTGAAGAGAGGTTGAGGAGGAGTTGGGAAGAGGTTGAGGAGGAGTTGGGGAGAGGTTGCTGATGTACTAAAAAGTAAAAACAAACAAGGAGTTCAACTCTTCCTTAACTCCAAAACCAAACACCCCTAAAAGGTGTTAAATATTTAAGAGATTATGAGTTTAATTTATAGTGGTCACCTACCTAAAAATTAATTTTGTACGAATTTAGCTGATAGTCAAATGTTGTAGGGTATGGTCTATCTCGTGAGAATAGTTGAAGTATGCATAAGTTGACGTGGACACTCAGATATTAAAAAAAAAACTAATGAGGTAACTTATCTCTCTTTGTCCAATGTGCTTACTTCAGATGAAGATTACATATTGCAATTTGCACATCCTTTTACTCGTTTAGAGCTTCTTCAAGCGTCCTCGTGCCCAGATGCCATCACTCATCACATGGAGCTGTTGTAGTCATACGAAGAAACCCCACATTCTCTGTAAATCTGAAAGTACACAGATTCAAGGTTAAGTTCGCAATCATTTTTCATTTCAAACTACAACGAACCGTTATTGGCGGTTACACTTTTTTATATGCTTAGCCAATTAAACTAAATTTGAAGATGCCTCAGCTCTCGAGGAAAAAATACATAATATTATCTTACCTAACAGGCTTAAGGCCCCCAAAGGAGCAAGGAGCTTTATTTTGCACAGGTATTATAATTTTTTTTTAGTTCGATTAGGTGTTATAATGAGGCATGAACTCCAACTCCATTCCTTTCTATTGTCTTTTTGCAGATTGGAATTGAATGCCTATATGTTTTCTACTTTTTGTTTTTGATAGTTCACGTTTGTCACTAGGGTTAATGTGCTGAAACGTCAAACGATTAGTTGAAGCTCCGTTTGATAACCAGTTAGTTTTTTGTATTTTGTTTTAAAATTGAAGTTTGTATTTTATTTCAATTCTCTACGTACGTTTCATCTTCTCTTAAGTACGTGAATCTCAACCAAATTTCACAAATCATAACAAATATTTTGAAGTTATTTTTTTTAGTTTTCAAATTTTGGTTTGCTTTTTAAAAATACAGGTAAGATGTAGAGATATCAAAATTCTAAAAATTATGTGTTGGATTATTAGTTGTAGGTTTAAATTTCAAAAACAAAAAATAAAAGACGAAATGGTTATCAAACAGGGCATAAATGTGCACATTTTTGAATAGTTAGCTAGCTCGAACTCGAGTTAACTGAAGGTAAATAGGCTTGATCAAGGTCAGAGGTTGAAAGTCATTGCCCTACCTCAAAGTTAAAGAGAACTTTGACTATCTTTTTAGCCATTTGGGGTTGTCTCCAATAGGTGGCGTTGTGGCTAAAGGCTTGAGCTTTGAGCTTTGAGCTTTGAGCTTTGAAGATCTGCTTCCTCAAGATTTCATATTCGAGATCCATTTGTGACATTAATTTGTAAGCACCTCTCGTGTTTTTATTCCTTCGATGTCTTCCGGTGGCCTAGGGACGGATGTGGTTACTCCGGGTATAGTGAAGCGAAGCTTCGACTTCTTGGTTTCAAAAAAAAAAAAACCCATTTGGGGTTGCGACTTCTTGGTCTAAGATGCATTCCAATTATTTATGGGCTAGGTCGGCTTTCATACCATGAATACTTTGTCTTACTCTGTTTTAATATTTTGCAGTTCCAAGTGAAAATTTTGCAAACTAAAATTTTAATTTGAAGTTTTGAATCTTTTGATGCTGACTAGACCGCAAGGAGTTTTGAAGTTCTGGAACTTAGATGTTTCTAGTTTTTATTTTTATATTTATTTTCAGTTGATATGAAGTTTATTTGAAAATTTTTATGAAGTTTGTTATCTCAATTAAACCAATATTGTTGTGTTTTGGAATTGGTGTTGGCGATACATACATGCTTAAATTTGATGCATGTTTATGTTTCAATTGCCTGTCCTATTGGCACGTGATTCATGTTATCTCGATTTTTCTGTTCTTTCTTATTTGTTAGTTTAATGGCATAATATCTTTAAAATTAAAAGGTCTCAAATTTCTTATCTAATTACCGTCTTAATTTAATTATTCCATTGTTACCGAGTATCTCTATATTCATACTGCTCGTGCATTCTCTACGTATAATTTTTCGCCGCTTTTAAATATTTTAAGAAAACATAAAAAATGTGATATTTAACACTTGAATACTACCATCCACATATTTAATTTGCCACAATTTGCCAACAATTACGACAGTGACTTTTTTATTTTATCAAATTGAGTAGATTAAATTTTAGTTTTTAAGATTAAATTTTAATTTTTGAACAATTGAAACAATTTTAGATTTTGAAACTAAATTGATTAAATTTGATTTTTCATCAAATTATATGGTTTAAATTTATAACTTGCTCTTAAAAATCTATCCTAGTTATTCTATAATCTACCAAACTTTGCTCAACTTGCTAACTAGTTCAATGTTCCATTAATTATTCAAATCTTAAAAAAAAAAAAAAAAAAAAAAAAAAAACTTTGCCTATTTTGATTTTGTGATTTTTTTTTTTCTAATACAACCATTATTATGATAGTTATGATTTGTTAATTATAGGTATACATTTATACCTTCCAATTATTATTTTATTTAAAAAATTTTCTTGTCAAATAAACATTAAATTTTGGAGTTACTTGAATTTAAAAATGAAAATTTTATGGTTTTTTTTATAATATTTTATTTTAATTTTTGAAAATTAAACCCACAACTACTATTTCAACGCATAATTATAATGATTTTGACATTTACCTCTTACTTGTATTTAAAAAAAAAAAAATCAAAATACTTATCTAAGTTTATGAAATGCGATTATATTCACCTACTTAATTGATAAAAGATAAAACATTAAGTTTTTAGGTAAAAATCGAAACTTAAATTAAATTAATAAAAAGTAAAATAAATAAATATAAAAAATTTATCGATAAATAAAGCTTGCATATACAGATAGTGAAGAGGAAGAGTTGTAGCTGGCGATTTATCGTCAACCGTTTAGGCAAAGTTTATAGATATAATCGTCCGCTTTCTGTGTGTTAATATATTCATCGTTAAGGTTTTCGAATCCAATATCTACAGATAACACAATGCATTCTCTGCTTTCTCACTCTTTCTTCTTCTCTCTCTCAGATTCCATATAGCAATTTCTCTGATTCTCAATCCTTCTCTCGCTTCCTTCTTTCTCGGCATGTTTCTCACACTGATTTAGCCCCTTCTCCGCCTCTCCTTCCGCCCCGTAACCGGCGGCGATGCACCGTGATCGACCTGTCAATGGTGGCGCCGGCATCGGTGCTTCCAAGTTCGAGGTCAATCCTATCGATCGGAAGCGTATCAACGAGGCTCTTGATAAGCAGCTCGAGCGATCTTCACCTTCCAGTTCTCGCGCGGCCATTAACGGAAAGGATAAGCCCTCCGTGGCTCAGTCCGACTTATTGCCGAAGACGCCGTCTGACCAGAGAGACTCTCACCCTGCGCTTCTCTCCAAAACCAATTGTTCTGGTAGTTCCTCCTTTTCTCTTTGTTTTTTGTTTATTTATTTATTTATTTATTACTATTATTATTACTACTATTATTATTATTATTATTATTATTATTATTTCGATTCTTCTTGTCTGCGTACTATTCGACTTCTTTGATCAGATTCGAATTTGATTTTCTTTACGGTTTATTTATAAGTTATGCGTATCTCTATCTTCTTGTTCTTCTACGTGTTTTCTCTTGTGTGTTGTTGTTTTTTTTTAAAAATGGAAGTTTAGCTTCACTATATCGAGGGTAACCAACTTATTTCTAGGTCAGACAGCGGAAGTCATCGAAGGAATGGTGAAAGGAGAGATCTTGATAAATTAATGTCGTAGGTAGGTCTTGTACCGGAGACCTTGAGGTGAGCACTTTCAAAATTCAAGATTTCAACTACTGTTCCACTCCATGGGTACTCTCGTGTGTTGTTTTGGTATTTTGAGGATTCGATGGAGCCCTCTCAATGTTTGGATGACAAAGCGTTGGATTTTCAGGTGTATTGTGGTAACTGATATTAGTATTTCCCGGCCTTGTGTCTATTGGAAGGATCGTTCTGATCATTACCGACGATGAAAAGTTTTGTTTCAAAATGATTTTGTTCCCTACCTTTAGCAATAGCGATATATTTCTTACAATGGCCGAAGTAATTTAGTTTTGTTATCATTCTGATGCTCATAAAGAAAGGCTTTCTTTTTGTCAATCTTGTTTTGGTTGAGAAGGATCTCTGTGCTGCATTGTTTACCTAGCTTAATTTCAAGACTTCTTCTTAGAGGACTCAGGTTTGATTTTCACGGGTGCTAATTGTAAAATACCTTGTTGTTTCTCGGGTCTTGATCTTGGGATGGGCATTGGTGCCCTCGGTATAGTGGAGCTAAACTCCAATTTTTTTTTTTTTTTTTTTTTAAATGGTTCCTGCCTGCGATTGGAATATAATTTGCAAGAACAGTTGAATACTTGATTAGAATAAATGTTGTCTCTGCTAACGAATTCTGATTTTGAATAATGTCTGAAAAGCGGATATGATAGGCTAAATGTTTGTGTGATTTTTTGGCATAATTTCATATTTATTCATATATATGTTATTCAGGATAATTTGTTTGTTTTTTTAACTTATGATCTTTTTGTTTTAATTGCAGAGGAGTCTGAGACTGACAGTGGAGAGTCAGATGTCAGTGGATCTGATGGCAATGATACAGCTTGGATTTCATGGTTTCTTGGTCTGCGAGGAAACGAGTTCTTTTGTGAAGTGGATGAGGACTATATACAAGATGACTTTAACCTTTGTGGGTTAAGCAGCCAAGTTCCATACTATGATTATGCTCTTGATTTGATTCTGGATGTTGAGTCCTCGAACGGTATGATTTATGCATTTATAAGTATTCCGAGATGTTACGCCGTGCTTTATTCAAGCATACGCATACGAAAGAAAACATTTAATGAACATTGTTTATGCCTTTTTTTTTGGAAGTCGTGATGAGGAAGAAATTATATTTATGACACCCAACATGCTTTAGATCATCTCATTGAATCATCAACATTACGTGCTGGATTATGATGGAGTCAGTGTATCCCATTTTTGTAACTATGCGTTCACTATGTTTACACAATGATAAATAGAGCTTTTGTACTTTTTCATACATCAATAAAAGCTAATGCTTCCTATCAAAAAAGAAAAGTTTTTCGTGCCTGGTAGATTTGCTCTATGATATAGCTAATGCTATTACAATAGTAATAATAAAGATACTTTTGAACCTTCGGTTATCAAGTATTTAAAGAAGTATATAATTTTTGCAACGAGACTGCGTTCTTGGCAATGAAACGGAAGCCATCAATAGGATATTGGAAGTCATGAAAAATTTGGGATTGAAATAGCCATTCCACCCATTTGTTTGGAGATAAAAATCTTAGTTGTGCTTATTCTCTCTCTCTCTCTCGCTCTCTCTCTCTCTCTTATTTTTATATACATATACACATATTACATATACATATAAATATATATATTATATACACATATTATTTATATGTTTTAGCTAACTTGCATGCACCTAGACCAGTTTTATAGGACGACCGTGTGAATCTACTACATTTGTGGCTAAGAGGACACCTAGAACATGAAATTCTTGGTTGGTGGCTAGGTGATTTGAACTCATTCTTTCTATGCCTTTTATTTTTTTCATTGCTCGCACTAGATCAACCCATGGTGTTTTGTGCTTATTTTCTATAGTAGTTATTTTTCTTATTGACAGTATCCATTTTCTGAGTTTTCCTATATAATGATTTATATTCAATCTCTCGTTTAGGTGTTCATTGTCACAAATGAATTTGAATGCGTGAAATGTGCAGGTGATATGTTTACCGAGGAACAGAATGTACTAATTGAATCTGCAGCTGAAATGCTTTACGGTCTAATTCATGCAAGATATATATTGACAAGTAAAGGCATGGCTGCTATGGTGAGAATCATCTTGTGCAGCTATGCTTACGATGGTAGTGGTTAGAATAACTCATTATGGTTTTGGCAGATGGACAAGTTCAAGAATGTTGACTTTGGGAGGTGCCCTAGAGTTTGCTGCTCTGGACAAGCCTGTCTTCCTCTTGGTCAATCAGACGTTCCTAGAGCAAATACGGTCAAGATATACTGTCCTAAATGTGAGGATGTTTATTATCCTCGATCGAGATATCAAGGTAGTATCCTTTATTCTCATGATCATATGTTCAACTACTTGCATGCAAATTGTACATTCGTTATCATTTTACTGCTTTACTCATCCACCTTTTTTTTAGTCTTGGGTTTTCTTGGTCTCCAAAGGGTGGCACAGTGGTTGAAAGCTTGAGTTTTAAGGTCTGCTCCCTCAAGGTCCTAAGTTCGAGACTCATCTGTGACATTAATTTATACTTTATAGACATATATGTTTCCATTCCTTCGATATCTTCCGGTGCCTGGTCTAGGGTCGGGCGTGGCCCAGTTATAGTGGAGCAAAGCTTCAATTTCTCGGTTTCAAAAAAAAAAAGTCAGGTTTTTTGAGTACAAGAAGTGATAGATTTGATTGATGTAATGAAAATAGACTAATACTCAGAAGACATGAACTCCATGAGGGAGTGAAAAAGAAAGTTACAAGGGATAGATAAATACATTTCAATTGAGACATTTTCTAAAGAGAAATCAACGCAAGACTTAGAAAGAGAACACCGTGAAGAAGCCTTGAAGTTATTGGATTTAAATTTATCTAGCTAGCGGGATTAAAGTCATCCTAGTTATCATGATCTTTTATTAAAAAATCTGGATAAACACAGGGAGTTATTCTTAAAAGGTTAATGTTAGGCCATGTTCCTTGAATTTCTTAAAAGCCTATATTATGAATGTTTTCTCATTGAATTGCATTGAAGCCTAAGAGTGTGTTGGGCTACATTAATAAAGGGGGAGAACGAGAAGGGGATGATTCTCAGTGTTTGGGCCACTGAGAATCATTTCACATATAATCACGTTTTTTTAAAATCAACTTTTTACTCTCCTCCTACCTACTTTCTATTCTTCCCATAACAACTTTTTATTTTCCTCGTAACTATTTGCTTTACACATCATGCCCATTATTTTATTTTTTCCTTATTATCATTCTCTTCACCTCAAACACAAATAATCATTCTCTTCACCCCAAACACTAATAATCATTCTTTCCATAGTCATTCACTTTCTCATTCTCTCCTAATTCGCATTTCTCTCATAATCATTCTCATTCCCCTTCCCCCAAATACATCCTAAATGTTTTTATGAACGATATGAATCCACTAAAAATAAATCATCATTAGGTTGGCCTAGTAATCATGAGGGCCTATGTGAATCGAAATGTTATCCGGGTTCAATTTATAGTCGCTAGTGACTATCAACCTAGGAATTATTTTTTTGCGAATTTCCTTGACAACCAAATGTTGACATGTAAAGTTAGGTGGTCTGTTCCTTGAAAATAGTCGGAGTGTGCATGACCTAATTTGAACACTCACGAAAATAAAAAAAATCCACTTTAGGTAGCAAGTCCATATGCAAGCTTGTATTTTGATATCCTTTACAAGTTTCTTTAACTCTTTATAGACATTGATGGAGCTTACTTTGGAAGTACATTTCCTCACCTCTTCCTGATGACATATTTAATCTCTAAGCCGCAAAAAGCCATTCAGGGGTACGTTCCAAGGGTGTTCGGATTCAAGATCCACAAGCCATGAAAGCTGAAACTTAAAAGCATTCACTTGGGTGAGTTCTATTCCATCTCGTTTGCGTAAACTTCTCTTTAACGACATACTTGGAGAATTAGTTTATTAGCACAGATGCCTCCTTTGAGATTAATAACGACAAAGCCTTTATCCTCATCCGAATTCAGAATGAAGCATTCTTATAAGTTATACCCCTTGTGAATGGAAGCAGCCAATTCTCATGATTGCTCATATTTGATGAATTCCTTTAGGACATCCCCCCCCCCCCCCTAAAGTTTTTGGGTAGTGTTTAATTAAGAAGATTACGTTCTTGTTTAATCTGTTTCTGCACCTAACAGTTTTATTAATGACAATTCAAATATAGCCTGGTTGTGATGCCATGTACTATTTATAATTTTTGGCTTTCGAGAATATGTTCGGAAAGTATTACGGTTCGAGAAACAGGTGGGGAGTGGAATTTTTGATCTTTGAGAGAGACTCCTCTATTCTAAGTCATTGTTTAATTGTCAAGAGACTTCACTTGCTCAGACAATCCTTGTTTATATGAAATTTAGCATGCACCACTAATTAATTATGTTTATCTACCACTAATGTAGATGGATGATTAGCATTCTTTGATAGCAAATTGTGCTAAGGGATTCCCCATTTATTGAATTTTATTGGTCTATTTTGGTTTGAAGTTTTCTTATAATGTTATAAAAGGTATGGAAAGCATCGTGGAGCCTTAAATTTACAGTATAAAATGGTAACTCGATGTTAAATACCAGGATTCATAATTGTTCACTTCAATTGATTCTCTCTTTTTTTTTTTTGTTCTTGCTATTTTCAGTATATTAGGAAGGATAAGGGTCAAGGTAATCGATTAAGTTATTACAAAATAGTCATTATAAACCATGTTTATAGTTTAAGTTATTTTTAAAAAATATTGGAAAGAATTATAATAATAGTTACTAAACTATTTATTTATTTATTTATTTATTATTACAATAATATTAACTTTAACGTGAAGGCAACATTTTATTATTATTGTTATTTTAATAAATATTGAAACAAATTACAATATTGCATGGTAAACTTCCACATACCTTACATTGTAGTCTAGTAATTGAATTTTTGATACTCATAAAAAATTCCTATTAATTGTTTAAGAAAAACCTATTAGTTGTTTAAGATACTCGTCTCTCGCATAAAAAAAGACTTGGGATCAAGTTCTGGCAATTTAATAAAAAATAATAACTTCAAAAATGGAAGAAAAAATCATTTTTTTTTTCTTCAAGAAATATGGAAAGAATTATAATAATGATTGCTAAAGTATTTATTTCTTCAGACAACGAAATTTTGATTAAAATAATAATAATTTTCTTTAAAATTTGTAGAGAAAATCTCTCTTTTGTTTTCTAGATATATTGGAAGATATTATAATAATGGTTACTAAACTATTTACTTTTTCACACAACATCTTTGGTAGTCTAGTTGATTAGGATACTCGCTCTCATCAGAAAATTTTAGGTTTAAGTCTCGCAATGAATTTTTTTTATTCAAATAACAATAACTTTTCTTCAAAAATTGAGGTGAAATTTTTTCATTTGTTTTCAAAAAATATCGGAAAGAATTATAATACTGATTACTAAATTATTTATTTTTAGGGTTGAAGTCGTAGTAATGTTTTATTCAAATAATAACAACTTTCGTTCAATAAGGGAAGAGAAAATCTTTCTTTTGTATTCAAGAAATATTGAAAAGAAGTATAATAATGATTTCTAAATTATTTATTTTTAAACAGAATTTTCGTTGTAGTTTAGTTGGTTAAGATACTCGGCTCTCACTTTCTCACCCTAGAGACACATGTTCAGCTCCCTTGGAAAGAATTATAATAATGGTCACGAAATTATATATTCTTATATGCAACTTCCGTGGTAGTCTAGTTGGTTAGGATATTTTGCTCTCACCCGAGAGACCCAGTTCAAAAATTGAAGAAGCTATTTTGTTTTTAAGAAATGTTGGAAAGAATTATAATAATGGTGACAAAATTAATTTATTCTTATATATAACTTCTGTTCTAATCTAGTTGGTTAGGATACTTGGCTTTCACCCAAGAGACCCGGGTTCAATTGAAGAAGCTATTTTGTTTTTTAGAAATATTGGAAAGAATTATAATAATGGTAACAAAATTATTTATTTTTTTACACAACTTCCGTTGTAGTCTAGTTGGTTAGGATACTCGGCTCTCACCCGAGAGACCCGGGTTCAAGTCCCGGCAACGGAAATTTTTATTAAAATAACAATAACTTTTTTTACAAAAATTGAAGAAGCTATTTTGTTTTTAAGAAATATTGAAAATAATTATAATAATGGTGATGAAATTATTTATTTTTATTCATAACTTCCGTTGTAGTCTAGTTGGTTAGGATACTTGGCTCTCACCCAAGAGACCCGGGTTCAAGTCCCGGCAACGGAAATATTTATTAAAAAATAACAATAACATTTTTTGCAAAAATTGAAGAAGCTATTTTGTTTTTAAGAAATATTGGAAATAATTATAATAATGGTAATGAAATTATTTATTTTTAAACACAACTTCCGTTGTAGTCTAGTTGGTTAGGATACTCGGCTCTCACCCGAGAGACCCGGGTTCAAGTCCCGGCAACGGAAATTTTTATTAAAATAACAATAACTTTTTTTACAAAAATTGAAGAAGCTATTTTGTTTTTAAGAAATATTGGAAATAATTATAATAATGGTGATGAAATTATTTATTTTTATTCACAACTTCCGTTGTAGTCTAGTTGGTTAGGATACTTGGCTCTCACCTGAGAGACTTGGGTTCAAGTCCCGGCAATGGAAATTTTTATTAAAATAACAATAACTTTTTTTGCAAAAATTGAGGAAGCTATTTTGTTTTTAAGAAATATTGGAAATAATTATAATAATGGTGATGAAATGTATTTATTTTTATACACAACTTCCGTTGTAGTCTAGTTGGTTAGGATACTCGGCTCTCACCCGAGAGACCCGGGTTCAAGTCCCGGCAACGGAAATTTTTATTAAAATAACAATAACTTTTTTTGCAAAAATTGAAGAAGCTATTTTGTTTTTAAGAAATATTGGAAAGAATTATAATAATAACATTTTTTCAAAAACCGAAAAACCTCTTTTGTACAAAAATTGGGAGGAATCAAACAAAGTACACCTCAAACCATCCAAAACTTGTACATATGTTTATGTTTGGAGGCCTCCCTTCGAATAAAGTACACATAAACCGGTCCAACAAGCATCCACAGACCACCGCAGGGATATGATATTGTCCACTTTGGGAATCACATCATGACTTTGTTTTAGGTCATCACCCAAAATATCTCATATCAATGGAGGAGTTGTCCCTCCTTTATATACCCAAACTCTTTCACCTAACTTAGTTATGTGGGACTTTGTTTGCATGCAATATTCCAACCGTTAACACTTTAACTATCGCAATTAACAATGCTAAGTTTAATCACTAAACCACAGAAAAATAACTGCAGTAAGTATAATTGTATGATATTTACCTCATCTAATGGATCCATAAAAAAAAGAAACGGAAGTTAGCAATGTTCTCGAGGGACTGTGTATGGTTGCAAGAAGGCCATAAAAATCTGCAATACAAAAACAAACATATGACAGATTCAGAGTGTCAGATGGCAGAATTCTAACTTCTAGAAACGTTTTCAAAATTTAAGCTAAGATTGAAAACTAAAAATAAAAAGAAACTGTTATACCTCCATGATCAAACATGATAGATTCTTTTTTGAGTACACATTTGGGGAGGGGATCACAAACCCTACATAGAGAGCACCACTGCTCTCAAATAAATGAGAGTCAAATACCAATTTTCATGATCGAACTTGTGACGTGGTGTTGAACTGGATTTTAACCAAACAATGAAACCAACGTGCCACCAACGTTTCAGTAACATGATTGAATCTTAATGGAATGTTTAAACAATTTCTGATAAACCAAGTTATGCATTTACTTCCACAAGGCAAAGTTCTTGAGATTTTTTTTTAATAACCCGAAATTAGAGCTTCACCCTACTACATACCCGAGGGAACCTATACCTATCCCAAGACTTGAACTCGAGAGACAAGACAACAAGTGATTTTGCAAGTAAGCTCACTTGTGGCTTTCGAACCTGAGACTTTCAAGGAAGCATACCTTGAATACCCCAAGCCTCTACCGTTAAGCCCTCGAGGGCAGGCAAAGTTTTGTGATTCCCGGTTCAAAAATATGCAAAACAAACAGAAAGAGATCTATGTCAGTTTTCATAATTATGTAGGGGGCAACCCTATGCTATTGGTGGTTATTTTCCCGGCCAGACACAAGAATCTTAGCTCCATGAACTTGGCAGATTGGCTTTTACATATCAATACTTAATGTCTTTGAGTCGTCAATTTCCTCCAAACTAGTAAAAAAAATAGGTCAAGCGACGTCTAAGCAAATTTACTAACATTCCTCATTTGTGAACTTAGAAATTTTGTATAAATGTCCTACAAGTGGAATTAATTTTAAATGGGGAGAAAAACGACATGGCAGAGACTCGAACTCATGACATCTGCTTTGATACTATGTTGAATTATGTAAATCACCAATCAACTTAAAATTTAAGTTTATAGGTTGAAGTAAATTTAATTATATCAACTAACAATTTCAAGTTCAAAACTAAAAACTAAATTATAAGTATATATTGAATTGTAAACAAGTTATTGAGAAGCGATACATACCAGTGCCCAAAAGTACCTGTCAATTAAATGTCTGTCTGCCAGTAAAACAAAGGATGAGAGCATCAGGTACATTTTCACTCCTGGTCTGCCAAGCCAAAATTCCCATTCATGCTGGACTCCTTTGATTGGTAGGCTATCTTTTGGAATATATTTTTAAGCTTTTCATGTTGAAGTACTGCTTCCAAAATTTTGTCATCTAGATCTGTGGATAATACTTTTTCATTATTGCTTTGTTCTGGAGAGAATACTAACTCGGACAACCGATCTTTTCTCATTTGTCGACTGTATTTATCTTCTTCCCTAGTCCCAGAGGTAATGAGATGATAGATATAAACAACATTTTTCTGCCCAAGTCTATATGCACGACATATAGCTTGCCTTTCTACTGAGGGATTCCACACAACATCAAGTAACACTACCCTTGAAGCTCCAACAAGGTTTATACCTTCTGAGCAAGCCCTTGTTGATGCAAGCAATACCTTAACTTGACTTCTCGGATCATTAAAGGTATTTATTAGTACTTGTCGCTTCTTTATATCGCGTTTTCCATCCATATGAAACAAGTCTGTCCCTTCAATCCAATTAAAATGATACTTAAGATGATCTTCTATAAAGAACAATGGTTCAATGTATTGGCTGAAAACCAAGACTTTTTCATTCAAAGCTTCACTCAGGCGTATAATTTCCAGGAGAAACTGTATTTTCACTCCTAGTTCAGGATTCAATCTAACCCTTTCTAACATTTTCTTGTCAGCATCAAGAAGTTCTTTATCACATTTGAGTTTCAGGGAAGGGTGTACGGAGATCAAGGACTCAGCATATTCCAATTCGAAACAGTTCTTCCCAACTATGCTCTCAAGATAACTCTTCTGCAGCTCGGCTGGCCGTAATATAACTATAGATTTTCTCAACCCAGGAAGCTTCTCTCGTAGTATACTGCCCCTGTATACATGGACAAATGGATTGATCAGGGCTCTGATTTCTCTCAATTCAGGACTTTCAGGTAAGCTGTCACAAGTTCTGCCAATCGAACTAATCAAAAGGTCCCACTTTCCTTTTGGGATATTTTTCGGGCGACCACGTTCTTTATCTAGGCATTCACCATCTCCGAAATTATTTACATCTGCAAAGTTTGGCCTAGCTAACCTTAGTGTATTAGAAAACTCAGTAAAATTATTCTGAAATGGAGTTCCAGACAGGATGATGCGCCTTTTGGTTTTGATTTTCGACAAGGCCATCCAAATAAGACTAACATCATTGCGCGGTATGTGCCCTTCATCAAAGACCACAATATCAGGGAGCTCCAAAAGAACATTCCTAACCTTATGACATTTAGAATTCTCCTTCACTCCAGCAAGTCTTTCAAACAATCTGTAACTAACTCCCAAGATGCTTTTCTGCTTTTGCCAGGACAATATTTTTACAAGCCGCACGTTGTCCACACTTTGTTCTGATGGAGAAGCTTCCATCAAGAACTTAAGAGCTGGAAAATTCTCCTTGAAAGTTAAATCCCGCTTATTCAGGTTATGAAAGGGAATGTCAACCTTCCACTTCAAAAACTCCTCTTCCCAGGTAAGGAGCATGCTGCTAGGTGCGATAATCATAGGCCGGCATGTCGGGTTTAGTTCCATGTATGTTTGAAGAAACATGATTGTTAGACGAGTTTTTCCTGTTCCAGGAGCATGTGATACAATGCATCCACTCCCACTGTTTAAGCTGTTTCCTTCTCTTAACTCATCAAGATCAATTCCTCCAGCTACATTTTTCCAAATAAATTCAAAGCCTTCACGCTGATGTGGGTACATGCCATCCCTTATACCGGGAATGATATCCCACACTGTGCGTCCAAAATGAGATTGTGTATCAGATTCGTCATGGGGGTCACAATCAAAATTCTGTTGAAGGTCATCAAATTTAACACGCTCAAATGAGCCAGATTCCTTCCTCCGTGACTTTCTCGATGGATTTGTAGCCTGGAAAAGATCAATACGCTTAGCTTCTATAGTGAGAACTGAGAAGTCAACAAGCACATACATACTAAGGAGACAACAATACATTTTTGGTAACTTGGAATCAGAGATTCACCCCTACATATCTGAGGGTATCCATGCTTAAGCCTTGGAAAGACAAGAAGAAATTTTATAATTAAGTCACTCCGCCCCTCGGGGACCACGAGAGAACAATACATTATCTCACATACATGTAACATGAATAATTTAAAAAAACCAAACAAAGAAAATAAAAAAGAAATAATGTATCAGTGAGCAACGCAAATTATTTTTCTTATGTAATGAATGCAAGAAGTTCCAAACAAACACATCTATGATGCCACTTGACAAGGAAAAATCAGATCCAACACTATCAACATCCAGGACTGAGAAATGGTTGATGACGATTTATTCCACTATATTTCAAATATGAAAGCATTCACGAACAGCTCAAAACAATTATGTTTTGTTTTTCTTGTTTTTTGTTTATGTTTTTCTTTATTCTTCTTTTCCTCCCATGGAAGTTGCATCTGATGACGGGGATCTTTTTCAAAAACGGTTAGAATTATGTAAATTTAATTATGTCAACTAACACTCCTCTCGCTCGTGGGTCTTAAAAATTTATGTCCTACAAGTGGAGTTAATTTTAAATATGGAGATGATACCACGTTGAATTATGTAAATCACAATCAATCTAAAAGTTTAAGCTAATACGTTGGGGTAAATTTAATTATGTCAACTAACAAAAACAATAACAACTGTGTAAAAAAAAAAGAAAAAAGAAACTTGAGTACTTCGTCAGCTCATTTTTAATAACGTGTCATCAAATTAATCAAATCAACACAAGTACTTGCAATACGTGGAACATTATTGAGTCATAACTATTAGCAGATTGGTCTAATGGTTGCTGATGTAGAAACTAAAATTTCCTACTCAAGTTAACAAATATGCAATCGCTTCTTCTGTTAGAAAAATTTGAGTAAATAATTTTTATATATAGCATATAATTCCACCATTGAAAAATTTAGGAGCAATTGTTAACTCAATTTAAGAGCCAGTTTTATCGAATCAAACATAGAAAGCAAACAACAAATGTTACATTAAACTTGCTGTCCATTCATTTGCATATATTGCTCATAAAAGCATGTAATCTAAAGAAGAAGAAAAAAGTTCAACGTTCACAAAAAAAAACATGATAAAAAGAAAGAGAAGATGACTCACAAAAGAAGGTGCAATATCTTTGATTTCACATTTGACATATGAACAACATGTGCATATAAGTCCAATTTCTTCATGAAGTTGAAGCTGATGATTGCCACGAGGACAATGATCCACTTGCTCAAGCTTAGAAGGAAAGACATCTTCGTTTTCAACCTGCAGAAAGTATGGATCACTTCAGTCATTTTTAAACATGAAACAACACTTTTCATAGATAGTTGGAATACATAACCATTTGTAGCAGAAAACTAGAGATAGTAGTTGAGTAGTGTGAATGTACTGCTACCACCTCCTAAAGTAGAGCAAAAGAGAGAGAATATTTATATAGCATAGAATTTGTCAACCTATTTGTGCAACTAAATTAATGCATTTTAATTGCCTTTCATGCAATATTCACAAATCACGTTCTCTGTTGACTGTTACATAATTACATTCATTTTCACATGATTTAAGTAAACTTACATCTATCTTGAAGCAATCTAAGGCAGGTAGTTGCAAATCCATAGAAAAACAAACAAAGAACAATGGAAGTGTTCCAAGGTCTTCATAAAAATAAGTAGTCAAACAAATTTTTAATATCCACAAACTCGTGTCTAATTATAAAATAGTGACAACTTTAATTATCAAAAGAGAGCAAAATCCTAACACACAAACAACATACTAATCTCAAGTGCCGAATTCAAGACATGTGATCACATGCAAAAAATAATACTACATAAAGCTTTAATTCAAAGCTACAGAATGAACCTACAGAGTTATGATCCGTCGCACCAATCTCAGTGGATCTGAGAGCAAAGTCAAGCTCTGCCCACAGATGATCTAATTCTTTTTCTTCCTCTGATCTCTTTGGAACACGTGGTTCCTCAAAACTGAACTTTAAAGGAAGAGGCGACTGGGAGACTCGTCTTATAGGAAGATCTAACTCATCAGAAGGTAGTTCTTTGTCTATAATTATAGAATCTATAAGAATATTGGAAACATCAAGAACTTTCAACGTGCAGTCATTTGTTTTAATAATATCGTCAAATTCAGGACAAATCTTTGGATGAACAGTCGGAATATTTTCACAATCTTCACTCGAGTTGCATTCATTTGTTTCAGGAAAACTTTTACTATGCCAAAGTTTACGTCTTCCATGAGAGCTCTCAACCTTGCTTGTATCATCATCTTTCTTTTCTGATAAGACATCAACATTTTTTCTGGATAAGATATCATTATACTTTTTTTCTGGTAAGAAATCAACATCTTTTTTTTTTGATAAGATATCATCACTTTGATAGTTGAACTGAGTTCTATTTTTACTACTACTACAAGGTATTCGCTTACTCTTTCCATGAGACTTCTCAACCTTGTTTGTATCCTCATCTTTTTTTCCTAATAAGAAATCATCATCTTTCTTTCTGGATAAGATATCACCATTTTTTTTTTTGAGTAAGATATCATCACTTTGATTGCTGAACTGAGCTCTCTTTTTACAACAACAACTCCGAGGTATTGGCTTACTCCTTTCATGAGAACTCTCAACCTTGTTTTCATCAACGTCTTTTTTTTCTGATAAAAAACCATCACTACTGTTTTCTGATAAGATATCTTCATCTTTTATTCTCGATAAGAGATCAACATCTTTTTTTTCTGATAAGATATCATCACTTTGATTGTTGAACCGAGTTCTCTTTTCACCACTACTATTCCAGGACATTGGCTGGTAAATTTCATCATTAGTAGTACCATCACTATCCCAAGAACCACCACAGTGATGGCTAAATGAAGAATCTAATTCTTTCTCATCATCCTGAAAATCCGGCCCTTCCATGTCAAGATAAAGTGGCCGACTGAAAGTTCCAAGATCAGAATTTATATTTTTAACCTTTGAAAGGTAGCGATAGCGTGAACGGGTTCTTCGTGCAACACAATTAACCTGCTTATCAATCTTAACATTTCCATAACTGTAATTGGACTTATGCCCATCCACATCAAGATCAACCAATATGTCCAATCCGTAAGCTTTCCTCCTTTTCAATCCACCATTAATAATTTCCCCCCCTTTCCTTCGTCCCCTTCTACTACCTGTTTCTACATAATGCCTTCTATTATTCTTCCCATCTTCTGAACTAGAGGACTCTGAAGTGGAGGAGGACTTTGAACATGACTTTTCTGATTCTTCTTGTTCATAATTTCCATCACTCAAGTCATCATAGTCCTCTTCACTTGATGATGCTCTCGATTCATCGGACTCGCCGACAACATCATCAGAACAACACGCAGGCTCAGTGTTGTATGAGCAACCACCACTCTCAAAACCTTTAGAGTTCAACCAATGACTTTTCCCTATGCTTTTATTGGGAGACATCTCTAAAACACCCTTTCCCTTGCAGGATGAAATCAATCCACTACTACCATCTTCATTATCCAAATCAATGCAAACAAAATCCTCATTCTTCGCTACAGCAGCAGCCGACTTAGAAATTGAAAAGTTAGAATTCACAGAATCAAATCCTTCTTCCTCGTCTTCTAAATCTATTACTTCAACATTACCCTTCGTACTAAATCCTCTCGAATCCTTAATCCCGAAACTCTCAGAATCTACACATTTGACCGAATCCCTACATTCCCTACCAAATGTATCTGCATCACTCTCACCCTCACTATCAACACCAAAAACGACTCTACCCGCCTCCATTCTACGATTAACACTAATAGAATCTTCAGGAGCATTATCCTTATCTCTATCAATCGAAACATCACATAGAACATTAACACTAGCAGAATCCGTCTCGTTCTTCATCTTCTTCCGCTTCTTCCTCAGCTCGGCCATTTCTCGTCTCAGCCTTGTCCTCTTCGACACCGGCAAAGAGTAATCCACCATTTTGAATCTCGAAAATGACATACAAGGATGAGAATCAGTTGAAACCCTCCAAATGAATGGAGGAAGCTGTTGTCGCTATGCATAAGGACAGAGCGGGAAGTGTGAGTCTGACCGTGATAGAGAGAGAGAAAGCAGAGGAGAGAGTACCGCGCGAACAGAACAAAAGTTGTTTTCAGTTTTTCCTAGAACTATCAATTTTAACTTCTTTTATTATTTTTTTTTGGGAAGACACATATTTACTTATTTTGTGAAAAAAACTCTCTTTTCTTCTATATATAAGCTAAGATTTATAGGGTACGAGAGTAGGCGTCGATGTACACAACTTTTTTAATTTGTATTAATAATCCCATGTGCTAAATTCCACTGAAAGAATTTGAATTTATTTGGTAACTTTTCCTGCCTTATCTATGAGAAAAATGATGGGCTACGATGCACCAATATGAATGTGCTTAATAATTAGCTGGTAAATAAAGAGACTTGAGATTAATGCACCACTAAAATCTCATAATTCAAATGGTTAAATTAAAAGAGTGACATGAGCCAATAAACCAAACTCCATACCTTCAACCATCATTCAAGTTTCCTTCTTCCATCGCGAGAATGAGAATGATTATAAGAAAAATTAGATTTGAGAATACTTTAAAAAGTAAGTAATTTATACTAAAGTTTTGGTACATTCCAACATTGAATTTGGGTTATTTTAAATAGTGGATTATATAGAGGTCGTTTGGATTTAGATTTTATGAATATTTAAAATTAGTATTTAGAATGACAATTTATTTTGAGTATTTAAAAGTAATGATTACCATAAAAAACTTGTTTGAATGTAGTTCAGTATTTAAAATTAGTATTTGGAATGAAAATTTATTTTGAGTATTTGAAAGTAATGATTAATAATAATTGTAATCAAAAGTTTTATTGGATATAATGATTACAAGTCAAAAGTTTGTTTGGATGCAATTTTTAAGAGTATTTAAAATAAATATTTTGAATAAAGATTTATTTTGAGTATTTAAAAATAATGATTTGATGAGCCAAACATAAGAAATCACAACTTGTACGCTAATGGTCTTTTTTAATTATAGTTAAACAAATTCGTAATTATTTTGTTAAAAATTATGCCGGTGTATTTAATGGACACATGGTAATACACTTAAAATGTAGACAGATTTTTTCAAATCGTTACCGATTGAATTATTTACTGTTATATTTGAAAAATTTCTAACATTTTTATTATTATTATTATTTTTTTGCTACTCATACAAAAATTCATAAAAAATTGTTAAATGTTTTTCCTTTTTAATGCTGAATTTTTTAATTAAAAAAATCTTCAAAATATGAAGAATGTGAAATGTTTAAATTTCTATTACTTTCAAAGGACGCAAATTTTGAGATTGATGAACGAAGAAGCGAAAGAATAAGAAAAATGAAGTGATTTAAATATATAAAATATTTATTTGTTTATTGATGTTTTAGAGAAGAGAGGATACAAATTTTTTTTTTAACATTTGTATTTATGAGGAAAGATAATACAATAAAATTTTATATAAAGTTCAATTTGATGAAATATTAGAGAGAAATTAAAGCAGAGTTAGAAAGAAATTGAGATATATTAAAAACAAACAAATAGTTTGAACTCCTCCTCCTCTCATTTTCCTCTATCTCGTTACCCTTTTGTCTAAAAATTTTCAAAAAAAAAAAAAAAAAAATAAATAAAGCATTGCCTTTTGAAAAAAGTTTAAACTAAAAACCAACGGCTTTATTTATTATTATTATATTTTCCTCTCTTCTCATTCTTTCATATAACCTCAATTAAAACTTAATTTCTAAAATGAAAATTCTTTGACTCGAATCATTGTTCCCAACCCAGTAGAAAAATATATAGAGAGAACAGATTTTAACTATGTTCCATGTTATTACATGCATTCTCCTTCTGAATAACAAGATTAGCATGTTATTATTTTTTAGCATAGTATCCTCCATGTCGATTTGTGGTCAATTTAAAAAAAAAAAAATTATATATAAAAAAAAAAGAAAAAGTTATCAACAAATTCAAAGTTGTTTCAATAGGTACAACGCCATAGTCTCAAAACTTCATTTTCCTGGAATCATATGGCAATTTATAATTAAAATCAAACAAAAATAATGATGCTAAACATAAACAACATCAACCATAACCACCAAAACCCTAATCTTAAACAAGAACATAATAATACAAATTGGGGATAAAACCCTGAAGAGTAAATTTCACAAACATCTCACTGGAAAACAGCTCTCTGCCTCTGCAATTACTCCCTCTTATTTTCTTCTGTACTTAGATGCTAAGCATCTAACTGGTATTACAATTTTTTCTATAGGGTATAAAATTCAAGAGAAAATGGCACGAGTGATAAACTTGCCAGCCGAGTTCGACATACTTGCCAGCCGAGTTCGACATGTTTTCCTTGTTTGCACTTCATGCACCAAATAACCTTTAGCTCCAATGTGAAAGACGGTTTTCGTATAATCCTGTGTGCTGATTGGCAAAGTTTTGTACAATAGATCATATAGATGCAGCTTTGAGAAATGAAAGAAGTATTGGTACTGTAGAACTGCCAAATTAGTGATTTCCTGATGATGGCAACAGACTGGGAGGTTTATCTAGAACTCTCATAGGTTTCCAGTCTGAGTCTTCCTTGCTTTGTCGGAGAGCGACGAAGTGAAGCGCATCACTTTGTATTTGGTAGATATGACATGCCCAAGGGTATGCATCTGGTGCCGACCAAATCTTCTGTTCCTCGAATATTGTCTCCTCAGCGAGTGATTCGGCCACACAATATACTAAGTTCGGCTCTGGCTCGGTAAAACTGGCAACTGCAACACATCCTGGAGAGACGAAGCCTTCTGGAGCCCTAGGATGCCATATTGATACAGGAGTTATGTAGTCATTCATGCAGTTCCTCCATACCTGCAGATGATTAGAAATTACATTTCCAGTAGGTGAGGAGGAAATAAAAGATAGATGGAATGTTATTTTTTTATGTCCGGAATCAGAGCTTCATTCCTTTATACCCAGAGGCATCCATACCCGTCTCAAGACTCAAACCCAATAGACAACAAGAGATTTCACAATTAAGTTCAATTCATGGGTCTTGAACCTGAGACCTTCAAAAGAGCACCCCTTGAATGCCCCAAACCTCAACCAACAAGGTCGCTCTTTGAAGACATGATGGAATGTTGCAAGAGTAAATACTTCACAGATTGGATATTTTTCAACTAAAAAAATTTATTATTCCAACTAATAACCGTCAAAACTGCATCAACCACAAACACGACATTCTTCTTGAAAATAATCCCCCCATTCCTCAAGAAAAGAAACAAAAAAAAGGGACAGGACGCTGTTTCAATATAGAAGAAGAGGCGGCTAATGTAGAAGAGGGTGCTACTAAAGCATGTATTAGTTTATGTAATTACATTTATCTCAACCCATCAACTTAAGCTTCAGTTGATTGGTGATTTAACATAGTATACAAACATTTTATAACCCGATGAGTCATTTAATCCCAATTAATATTCATTTTCGCTTGATAGTCATTCTCGTGACGTGAGTATTAGTTGATATAATCAAATTTACGCGGAAAGACTCAATAATAAATTTCCAATAGTTTCATGATAAATTCTAATGGGTAAAACATGTCTCCAACGACAAGGCTTAAAAAGTAGTACATGTCATTGTCATCGTGACTAAATTCTCTTACCAAATCATAACCCAATGGCAGTGCAAACATTCCCTCAACGTGACGGTAAGTAGCAGCAACATTTGGAGGATGGCTGCCGAGACGTGCTATATCCCCAATGGAGACGTACCTGAAATGAAATAAATCTTTATTGTATAAAAATAGAATCAAAATTTCTAATAGCTTTGTCATCCATATTTCTAAGGAAAGCATAAACTCTCTACTTTTCATTTATTAATTTTTTTGAAACAAGAAATAAACCTTGAGACAACACAATTTTAACGGAAAACAATAAAACATCATGTTATTCTATAATCCCACTGGCAGGCTCTCTCACTTCATATTACTAGAGAAATGCACTCACTTCTTTCTTTAAGAATTCCGAGTCAAATTCAGATGCTTTGGAAATCTTGTGTTAGCCTTTTAACTCATCTAATAGTCCCCCTTAAAAGATCGATAAGTACAGAACCAAAAAACCAAGAAGTAAAATAGTATCCTTCGTCAACTTCTCATTCAATCGAGTTCACAATTTAATACAGCCTATAGGACTCCAATAGATACTGACTTAAATAGACAAAGGAACAAGATAACAGGATACTCACCCCTCAACAAACTAACAATCAGCGTTGTTAAGTCTTTGTTACCTCACGGTTAACATCTTTAACTCTCCTTTTATTTAAATGTTTAATTGGTGGTCTATCAAAATTGAGCATTTTAGCCAATTACAAGTTACACTTGTTCAACACATGCAATGAACCAAAAGTCATTTTAGATACTCAACTCTTAAGAAGAATCTTTCTTCTACTAACTCAGATGGGGGATCAGTTCTTAGTTTGTGTTGGTTGTCTATTTCCTTGTATATCGGATATTCATGTATTTTAGGGAGAATCATTATTTTGCATTCCTTATTTGTTGGGGAGTTTTCCCTATTTAAGAAACTCCTCTCTCTCATTTCTCTCGTATGGAAATATATTAAAAGAAATATTATTGGTTGAAATTTGGAAAATGAATGAAAAGAGCTTTAAAGCTTGTGGTTAGCGATTGCATGAAATTCATTTCATTCACCAATCATTAAAGCTCTTTAGAGACTATTGCTTTACTCAGTTTTGCAGCTTCTAGTCTCTTGGTCACTTATGGAGTTCTCTTTCAATGTCTCTTGCAAGATTTTATCTTTAAGCTTATTTATTCTTTGTTTTTGGATTCTCTTGGATGGATTTTATCCTTTGGCTTTCTTCTTCAGATCTTCAGATTTTAGGTGTTATCTTTTTATTAGTTGCCTTTGTATACTTATTTTCTTCAAGATTGATTTTCCTTTTCCTTTCCCGAGTTTATATCCTTTGAAGATTAGTCTTTTTTCTTCTATTGATTGAACAGTCACTTCTAGTTAAAAAAAGCCAACTTATTAGCTTTGTTGGGTAAATTAAATACCAACAGTGTCATAGTAATTTTAAATCCCTATATAAATGCGCATCAGATTGTTAACTAGCAACGATGAAGGTAGATAGACTAATTCAGTTTTTTTTTGAACATGTTCAATTTTTTCTGGTGTCACACAGCAGGCTGAGAAGTATACGCGTTGATATATATTTTTTCTTAGATATGAGTCGTGGATTTCCCTTGAGCAGGGTTTGGGATGTAATTCACTTGAGTTCTTAGCCTTTGATTAATGCATTCTCACGTAATGAACTCTTTATTTTGAATTAACTAAACCAGTGTTTTGACCATTGTTAGCCTCAAATATGAGAACAAGTACACCTCCCCTTGCTCTCCCCCCACCCCCAGAGAGCAACAGGAATGAAAAATAAATAAATGAAAATATAAGAGTTGCAAGAGTTAAAATCTAAACAGATACATAATGAGCACGAGGATATCATGTGGGAAAAGTAGTATGATATGTGCATTACCCATCAGGACATATTGGTCTCCATATGGTACATATCTCTCCTGTCTCCAGGGCCTGAAAACATAAATTAAAATGAAATAGGCCAATTAAAATCATCGACATTATTTTAATCATTATACGTTATAAAAATATGAAAAGTACTTCAACTTGGTTAAAACAATTAAAGAGCTAAAAGTACCTGCTTTTTGCACAATATGCAATGACCTTTTAACTCTAGGTCACTGCTCCAAACCTTAGTAAAGTTCATACTGTGTTTCAGAAATCTTGAACCATCATTTGAAGAGCTGGATGATAAAAACTCCCTTGACCTAATAATGGATTTGTTTATGTTATTTATCTCTCTCCCATCAGCTTCACTCCAGGAAAAATAAACATGTCTCTGGCTCGAAGGAACCTAACACATTCAGAAAGAATTTTAGACAAAAAGTTAATGGTCACAACAAGGAAGTGAAAAACTGAAAAGATGCTGACCTTCAGGACTAGGCATCTCATGTCAGATTGATACTCTTTCCATAATTTACGCACCACTGAACAAATCCTAACAGCTTGGGGTTCTCTTCCCAGAATTTCTTCAACATGACATTTTATAACACGTGCAAAATTTTCTGTCCTCTTGAAACTTTTTAAATGGATAATCAAGTGAGATGACTGGCTGTTAACCACCTTAGCTAACTCCAACGCCATGAGCTCCTCCCATGGAACATCCCACAGAATCTTGCAAGGTTTCTTATCCAATTTTCCTAGATCTGAGCACTATATAGTAGCATAAGGAAAAATATTAAGAATGGAAGAGATTCTGTCACAACCAATTAAGACAATAGAACACAGGTAACATTCGCAAACCTGAAGCAGCATGACTCTCTTGTTGGTCACCAAAACAATTCTCTGGTAAGGTACAATAAAGTGTTCTTCATAATAATCAGAAAATGCAAACTTTGAAGGTTCCTTGAAGATTTCAGTACAACCAAAATGTGTACTTCCTTCTGCGAGATGAAGAACCATCTAACCCCCAGAAAAAAAAAGGGAAAAGATCACACCACCATCAAGGAGTGGGCTCGAAATGATAAATACAATTCACACTATTCATTCTTAACCTTTGAAGGATGTGCTTACCCATTTCACTTGATCAAGACAATACATTAAGAGCATGGAAAATAACTAAGTTCTTTCGTATCAGAAAGATCACCATGAATCATGCAACAAAAAGTAAGAACAAACGGAACAACGGCTCCCCTTAGTTTAGGAAGCTTTTTGACACAGTTTAGTCTTCATGTTCTAACAATATCCTAGACGTTTAGAAACTTATCATAAATTTTGGATGAGCTTAGGTTGGTTGTCCAAATATATGAAAGGTTTGGTCACACTTAACCTATCCCGAGCAGCTGGAGTCCACACAATATACCTTTCGATAGCTTGGTTACTTGTTCATGGTACATCGGTAATATAGTTCAGCAGGTAAAACTTAAAAAAGTTGAGGGTGATTTACACAATATACCTTTCGATAGCTTGGTTACTTATGATCGTGCAAAACTAGTACAATGCATTTTTTGGGCTCAATCAACCATGTACAGATACTTGTAGACGGTGTTAATCATTGAAATGAATTAGGAAGGTCCATTCATGATACCAAGAGTACGATTTTATAGAAAATGATTATTTCAAAGCTTAGAAATATAAAATAGTCTCTTAAAGAATGACATCGTGAACAAGAAGCTAGAAGGGTTCAAGTGGAATCATCATTGTTGGCTGAGATTAAAGAATTGGATGAAAAGGCGTAGCTAGGATCATGGTCGGTCCTAAGAGTTCACAAGAAGATCAGAGGCAAAATGTGAATTGCTTATTTTATTATCGACCGAGGAAAGGAATAATATCCAGAAGAGAAAAATTTATTAGCTAGTTCAAGGTGATGAAAATAATAGTTTCTTTCGTAGGTATTTGGCTGCCAAGAAAAGGAGACTCTTAATTTCCAATTTGCAAACTAATGAAGGTTTACTGCTTATTTCTCCTTCAGAAATTGAAGCTGAAATTATCTTTCTTTTTCTTTTTTCCCTCAAGCCTCAATCAAAAGCTATTAGGGCAAAGTTCAATTACCAATTTTAATTTGAGTAAGTTATTAGTCAATCAGAATTCTTATTTTATCAAGCCGTTTTCTTCAGAGGAATTTCAAATTGCACTATCTCACTTGGCAAGAATAAGGCCCCTGGTCCTGACAGGTGTCCCTTTAATTTGTTACATCTTGTTGTCTGAGAGTAAAAGATGATTTTAAGAGGCTATTTAATGAATTTTATCAAAATGGACACTTGATTGCATGTTGGAAGATAATTTTATTGTTTGATTAGAAAGAAAGAAGATGCAAGCAGAATCAAGGATTATAGGCCCATAAATCTGGATATTAAAGCTTGATTTTGAGAGCCACTAATTGCGTAGATTGAGAATTTTTGGAGAAAGTCTTGTCGGTAAAAGGTTTCGTTTGATGAAAATCTTCGGCCTCTCTTGGGTTTTCATGAACAAAAGTCAAGGAAAATGCTATTCAATTATTCCTAGGCTCTTGCTTTCGCCGCAAGGCCTGTGCTTTCTACAGATCAATTCTATCAAAAGCCAACATAGGTGGAAAGGAAATCAAAGAATTTTTTAGGACTCTCAACTTCATTGGCTAGACAAACGTGACTCAGCTCAAATGAAGGTTTCTATATGGGCAAACTCATCCAAGGCTTTCTATGGCTTATCCATTCAAAATATTTTTTCAAACTAAGAGGCCTTTCTCTAATTTATTAGTTTTAGTCTTTGCTGTATTAGTGGTTCTGATTTTTTGATGTTTTGCCGCTTTGTTGGTGTTGTTTTTGTTTTTCTTTGTACATTTCTCCTCTTCATTTTTTAAATGAAAGACTTGACTCCATTTCCAAACAAAAATAAGCATGATTTTATTGACAATCAAATTGTAAAGGGATTACGGACTTCCAGAATTTTTATTTTCAAACATACTAACAGAAAGGAATAAGAGTGTTAATCCTTGGCTGTGAGTTTCAATTTTCATACCAGATTCAGAAATATACATCTCCAGTCTACAAAGGCTGGATTATTGCTCAGAACTAAAAATTTATTTAATGATTGATTATTATTTATTTATTGTTTCTAAAATAAATAGATGGTAGAGAGAAAGACTCGACCTTACAGAAAATAGTACCTGCTTTTCAACTCAAATAGAAAAGAAACATGTAAGCTGTGAGCAACTAAACTATCAGCATTTAATGTAATGATGAATCACAAAAAGTAACGATGAATAAAAAGTGATGGGTTACTCTGCTTGGTTACGACAAATTGGCAATGAAATGGGGAGAAAAAACACAATGTAAGAAAACTATCAGTATCACACTTATTTAGGTACGTAAAGAAATATACCTGCCCAACAGCTTCTCTCTCACAGTACTCTCTAAGAATACTGTCAGCATGGATTGCCCGAGGGTTTCTTACTCTTTGGAGTGAAACCTTCTTGTTAAAAACCTCTAAACACTTGGAACAACTTGCACCAATACCATCAACCGTTAGTGAGAAAAAATCTAACGCTCCACTAACTGGCTGTACAATAAATCCAAGAAAAGCACGTCCTAATCCATGAGCCAGACCAAGTAAACCATTCTGTCTAGCACTTTCCACAGGCTTTGTTACCACGCCTGACACCCCAAAAGCAACACCCTGGGCAAGAGCTTCTGTGCCTTGGATAATTCCATCACGCACACCAGTGATTCTCCGTGACCATATCTGCCCCAATTATAAGTCAATCTCTCAACAAAAACCTATTAATCGTATGTTATGAAATTAACATACCTGCTTTGATCGTAATTGCAAGAACTGACCATCCGTTGAAAGCTCAGCAAAACCTTTGCTAAGCGAAGCCAATGTTGAGCTTGTCATGCCAAGTACATCTAATGAAAATATTAGGTGTAAAGGATTGTGTATAAAGTCCCTCAAGATACGGTTTCCAATGGCGGGAAGAATTGAACTTTCACGCATGTATCTATCCTTGTGCATCACTCTTCTAAGATGCACCTGAAATAAGGTGCAACCGTATATTTTAACCATAGAATATCTTGCAACAGTAGCAAAACTAGATAAATGAATGAAGAAAAATGCAAAGGGTGAATGATTTTTTAAGGGTTTTCTTCCATTACATGCATATTTAAAGTTGTAACATAATACATAAATATGGAAAATAAGTAGCTTTAATGAATAAATCCTTTTTACAATGACACAAACGAAGAGAGTAGACAAACTACTCATTTTCTAGTTACTATTCTACTTTATTTTATTAAGAGTGAAATTTTAAATTAAGTTTGACTTGGGAATAGTGCATATTGTAGCTTTAAGCCGTTAGGGTACAGTTTTATCATCTTTAATCAAAGATTAACTTAACCTGTATCTTGAAGGAATTCCCTACAGCTGACAGTATGGGGCTCCATATGCCCAGAACTCCGTGAGGTCTTTGAGCTGGTGCTGGTTCCAGTACCACTTTCAACTTTACTTCAGAAATATCTATTAGGCTAAAGAAGTAGAAACCATTAGGATCCAGATTTTTGTATTTACTAGAACAATACATAAGTTTATAGAGACTATAAATATAGACAGATAACTAATATGGTCAGTGACAAATGGAAAATTAATAAAACATAGACTAACTTGTATTACTATGGAAAGTAAATATAAGAGGAGTTATTAAGCAAGCATTAATAAAGGCTTCATTATTTTCCACAAAATAATCCCAAAACCGGCAATAGAAATTTTTTTTTCCGTGCCCTTCCTTTTCAACTCCATCAGCGCTATGAGAAAAGTATCTCATGTTCATATTAAGCTTGTGAAGTTTTCATTCCCTCGTCTTAAAGAAAAAAGAGTATAAACATCTTTCCCAAAAAGATTAAGTTTTTTCCTTTGAGAACTTTGCATCCGTACAATTAATACAATAAACAGAATACAAAATGCCTCATATTTATATTTCTCCATCTTGGTTTGTTATGAGTTCTAATTATAAACATCATTTGGGCATTGTTCCTGTGACATGAGGTTTTGGAAAGTCATCCTTCCTGCTTTTTATTACTTATCAACTTGGCCCAATGACATATATAATTTTCTTGCCTCCATTTTCTAGGTCATCCCTTCCATGGCGAGAAGAAAGTTTAAATTATTTTGCATGCTTTGTACTGGTGTAAATGTAAATACCATTTTTTTTAATTAGAGCATCTTTTTGATTTCTAATCAGACCTCCTTTTATAATGCTCTTTTAGGAGTAGAAGGTTAGACTCTTTTTTTTTCATTTATCAATGAAATTGTTCCCCTACTCAAAATAAATAAATAAATTACACGTCATTATCCTTGTGCAAAAATAAAGAATTAAAATCTTACTTAATGCGTATTTCTGGATCAACTTGTGTGATACTAGAACTTTGGGGTAAACGGCCTAGCTGAAGACTATTGTAAAAGTCAACAACAGCCCAAATAACTGGTTCATGAATGGCAAGTCTCCATGATTTCTCCGTAACCTGTAAGGACAAGCAAGGTTCTAACATAATGAGAAACTTGAAAATGAAGGTATGGTTTCTTACTTCGTCATTCTAAATATTAAAGATCATAAATTACCTGCACATAAACGTAAGGGAAGACTTGTATTCCAACACTATTCTCATTCTGCATTGTTATTGTCATGTGGAAAGCTTGATGATCTATGGTTTGCTCAGTAGCCAACAGCACGGGCATCAGTGTTAGAGGGAGTTGATTATCAAGCTGCAAATTACCAAATGTAAGCTCGAACCTGCCAAGTAAAATTTGCATCAGGCTGATTAATAGATCTCATATTCCATCATCTCCCAATTTTAAAATAAACCACAAGCATTATGTAAAAAACAAAGTACAGAGAAAAAAAAAGGAAAGAATAAATCTTTACTGAACAAAAATGTACTAAGAATTGTCACATTAAAAGATGAGATCTTTTGTTTCCAGTGAGAAAGTAAAAAAGGGATTGTTGTCCCGGCAAGAAGAAATGATTCTAACCTATTTGTTGTTCCACCATCAAATCCAGTTGAATATGAGGCAAGAACTCTCTCCAAGTACATATAAGCCAGCTCTTTTGGTCTATGGTCTATAAAAGAAATCCCCACAACTCCTAACTCAACTATAAGCTCAGTGGATGCAGCTTCTCTATCCTGCGGCGTTCCCTCCATTTGAGACCTCCAATTTCTTGCAGCTGTAATGTACCCAATCTCTTCGTGAAAGTCATTCTCCAAATGTTGACTGCCTCTGAACCTAACCACTCTAATATCACCCTCTTTTGCTACATGGCAACATAATTCTGTTTCGCCATCCTCTAAAGAGCAAAATCCGGTGCTCTTATCAAGTTTCCAAACTCCAATGCTACTATCACCATTAATCTTAGTATCTAAGAGATGTTGTCTATAAGGATCTTCCCAACAAAAATTTGTTGTTGAAAGAGGTGGCAATAAAATCCAAGCCTCCTCATCAAATCCACTCTGACGTAAGCTGATTCTGTTGAAAGTTCTGTTCTCAACCCTGATGAATCCAGGTAGTAACTAATTAGACACTATGCTCAAACATAAACCTAGACACAAGTATGCAAGTACCTGATTGGGCCATCTGTTGGCCCTATGCGAAACACAATAATAAAACGTGATCCTTCTTCATAGCCGCGAATTTCCATCTTCAAGAATGTACGAGTACCATCATATCTCCTCAAGACCAAAAATATCGTATCTTCCTTTATTATTTGAAGAGGAAGTGACCAACTGGTATCTTCTAAACGTACCTATAAACGCAAGTAAAACAATCATTAAAATAAAAGCTTTTGTTATAGCCAACCGTCAGCAAGATAATCATATCAAATACACCAATAAGATTTTGAAATCAGTACGGGAAGTTCACTAACCTGAATTTTATCATGTCCATCAGTTTTCCGGAATGCAAATGAAATTCTAGAATCGCACTGACGTAGAACTTTTGGTTCATCTTCAACTTCATCACTTAACTTAATGAAAATGTCACGACCAAGCCGATTGGTAAAGGTCATGAATGGACGGACAGAAATCACCTGAAGTAACACGGTCGGGCATGAAAAAGTGCATACAGTATTCACTTTTTGTTGAGCACGTAATTGAAATTTATCAGAAGGAGAGATGTGCAAATTGCCAAACGCAGAAGAGGAAAAGAGAATAACATTATCCACAAAAGAAATATACATTTTTTTTATCTTGATTCTTGAGATAAACACTCAACCCATTGGTATTACAAGATAAAAACTTCATGGAGTTCACTAAGGGATCGGGGCTTCGAGCTTGTTCTACTTGTGCATTAGATATTGAAAGACCAGACGACGTAATAAAACTGAGAATCATTTTTCTTAATGACAAATTAAAATCAAGGACTTGATTTTAGGATGGGAAGCTCAACGGTAGAATATTTTTGCTCGTCAGAAGACCTTTTTTTTTTTGATAAGGGAAACGGAGAATTTCTTTAAGAAAATGAAAAATAATAGAACAAGATACAGGGGATAGAAAAGAGAAGAAACACAAAATAAAGCAACATTTCTCTGATGAAAGACTAAAAATAATGTCCAAAGGAAAGCATCAAAGTCAGAAGGAGAATATTTTGTGAAGGCTTCTAAAACATCTCCATTTTGAGGAAGAAGACAGGTCAGAATCTTTCTTCTTTGGCAACAATCATTTTTTCAGAATTACCACCTAATTCCACATGTTCAACAAATGGATTTTAAATCTGATCACCTTGAGAGCCAGAATTATAATTAAATAGCGCTCCTCAATCCAATCACCTAGAATAATGTTCAAAAGAGTTCATTGGATCTAACATAAAACTCCTGAAGAGTCCCATGACAAACTACATCTTCCTTAAACAGCGGAATATCAATCACTCCAACCAACACCAATATTGCCTGCTGCAAACAGAAAATATCCATGGAATTTGAAAATTCTCCAAGAACAAGTTTATGGAGAAAACAATTCCAAGACACTTCATCTATAGTTCAAATTTTAGCAGATATAAAGCCATATAAACAACGTTTTGCTTGAAATCGTAGTCAAATTAAGTGTTTTCGAAGAAATACTTACAAGACCACCAAAATGGTCTACAATAGCTTCAAAGAATGACACTAATAATCCAAAGGAGGACTATTTTTTTTTTTATAGAAATTCAACCACCATAACATGATAACAGCCTTCAAGAACTAAGGAAATATAACCTAATACACAGAAACATAACAATGAACAAAAGGTTGTGGAGGAAAAAAAGCATGGGGAACGAGAAAATCAGAACTTTATGTGAAGGCGACGCATGAGATGTGAAAGCATATCATGGAAAACATTCTATAACCCAAATTTAGAAAATACCTTGGTAGGTACAGATTGATAGGGACATGGTTTTGTGGAAATGAAAAGCTGCATACGCCTTCCCTCGTCATCACAGGCATAGAGAACTAAGGATCCATCCTGCAGAGAAAACCAAATTACATGACCATTTTAAAAGATAATGGACCCAAAATTTGAAATTCTTACCATATCGCCTAGAGGGGATAGATCTTCAACAGTTCCAAACTCATTCTTCCCCATTTGATTAATTGACACAGAAAGGCCCAACAAGTTGAAGTTCAGAGCAGAAGCGATAGTGTAACCCTCATGTATTTCTTCTACCGTTATTTCCTCATATATGGCACAATTAGTTTTGGACTTGGACCGGTGATAAATCTTTCGTGAATGTTTTCTCCCTGATTTGTCTACAAGACGAAATGTCAAAGGAGGACATCTAGAAATAGAAAACCAATATGGCGCGTAAAATCTGATGATCTTCTCCAGTAAGGGATGCTCTTTATTATGATTTTGTTCAAGAATAACTTGAACAACCCTGCACAAATCGCAACCACATTCACGTTGGTTTCCCGACAAATAACATGAGAGACACATAGGGTTAGAGGAAAAAACAGAACCTTCCAGTAATCGAACTTCTTAAACTTAGTGTTCTTGACGGCACTACATGAGGATGGGATATAAGAACTGCTTCCTGGAAAAAAAAAAAAAGAAAAAAAAAGGATAACTAAGAAACACAAGCAAATAATTCTTTCCAAAAGAAATTTCTATGTAGCTAAATGAAAGAGAACTAAGTTTACATTAACAGGCAACCATCCTCTCTGTGGGAGGAGTGAAAAGAACAATGGATTTCTGATATCAGCATCATAGACCTTCACAGTTTTCCCTGGATGAAGAATACCTCTGCAGCAATCAATGAAATTGCCAGTTTTCTGTTCCTCAAGAACAGAAAATTCTGTTACAAGTGGAAGGTAATTGGCAATAGACAATGGAGCCTTGATAACTAGATTCCAGTCTTGAATAGGGTCAGAGTGTATATCTTTGGCAATTTCAGATGCTTGTATGCCAAGACAAAACCATAACCTATGGGAACTACTTGATGAGGCTCCATTTGTCTGATTACAATATAACAGTTCCTCAGATTCACTTAGACTTGAAATGCATATTTCAGAGCAACTATCAGGCCCATTAGCATCCTCTTCATTAGGCTTATCTACAACTAAACTCCAAGAGTACTCGTCACAATTATTAAGTGAGGAAGGCCTAAAGTGAAAGATATAAAGTCCAGAATATGTTAGCACTGATAAAGGAAGAGGGACACTATCACCAGGCTTCAATTTCCCTATGAATATTTCTTTCTTTATATTATTTATTATCTGTCTTCGACTTCTGACCCACCTCCTTTGCCTTGCATGGTTTACAGATTTCATAGAGTTACAAGAATCGGGCCATTTCAGACTTTTGACATCTGGGGCATACACCCAACCATCAGCAGCAGTATGAGGTCTCTTGTCCAGATGCCAATCATCAACCCACTCCCAGCCTGCTGGTATTTCAACTCTTGTTGTTACCTGTGCAAGTGAACAATATGAATTTGACGGAAGTCAAGAATCAGATACGAGTGGTAAAAAAGAGCACTGAATTTCTTCTTCTTTTTTTTTTTAAGGTTACAAAAGAGCACTGAATTTCAACAAATCAGAAATAAGAAAGCACCATGAATTTCAATAATCTGAAATAAGAAAGCACCATAACCATTCTTCAAGAATAAACTAGGTAAAAGTATGATGCAATATCCTTGTAGGCATTAACAAAGCTTAATAGAACCAATTTCTCGAGATTGGCCTGTATCAAGTCAGCCCAAAGGCTAGAAGCCAAACAAAATACATGAGGAAAGAACGTGAGAGATAAAAAGAAAACCAACTAAGTGAGTGGACCAATAAAAAATTCCAGAAGTACCCAGATATATATTATATATATGGGTTTTATTTTTTTTAATTCAAAAAACATTTGAGGTAAGAATTTGAACTCATAACCTTACCACTAAAGCTATGTTCTTGTTTATAAGGTTTACATTTGAACAAATGTGTAAATATATTTGTACGTAAGGTTGTTAAATCGTAAAGCAGAACGTATATCAAAATATATTTTTGATATAACGTGTATCGTAATGAATCGTTGATCGTAAGTTTCAATTTTACATATAATATTTAAATATAAACATAAATAACAAAGTCTAAAATAGGTAAATAAATTATTAAACATAAATAATTTTAAAAATATAAATGTACTACAAAGAAATTAATAAGTTCAAAAAAATAAAACATCTCATAAAATAATTCCAAATTAATAAATTTGAATATATTTGAATACATAAATTTAATTATTAATTAAAGAAAATGAAAAAAAAAATCAATTATAATAATAGGAATAAATATTCTAAACATTTCATTTGGAAAGTTAAAAGAGTCTATCAATTTTTTATTTAGTAAATATATATGGTAATTTTGGAGGGAAGTTAAAGAGACATCAACATATATAAATATATGATTTTAATTATGTTAAATATGCATTAAATATGAGGGGTCCAAACAATACTTTCCATCATATCCTACTCTAAAGTCTAACCAATGTTTTCATTTGCTATTTTCTATTTTCTTATTATACAAATCAATATTTAATTCTCTTTCTTCCGCCAAGAATCCCACAACATTCTTCTCTTCTTTTTCTTCTTCTTATTCTTCTTTTTTTCCCCTTTTGGGTTCCATAACCAAGATGCTACTCAACTCCATGTAAAACATGATATTTCCATTTTTCTTAGACTTTAAAAGTCGCAACGTTCCGATTCGAGAAAGAAACATGGGTTTCAGACTCTTGAATCATACGTTTTGGGTAATTTGCAATTCAGACTTGCGTTTTGAATCGTTTTCCCTCCGATTCGTTTCAAAACGTGAAACGTCCATTTTTGACAACCATGTTTATATGTATATATCATAGTTAATTTTCACATTTTTCTTCATCAATGGAATTATTTCTTATTTCAAAAAAACTAGATAATATTACTAGGTTTTATAGACACGACCAGCTTGAATCCATCAAACATGTAACAAATGAAGTTCACTGGATTATTTAAAAAATGGGTTTTACTTCATTTGAATTTTTTAACAGGAAACAAATTTTATTGATAAAATGAAATACTTCTTTTGATTTCTGATACCTTGTTCTTCAATAATCATAATTTGAATTATATTTTCTTCTCCTAGAGAAGTAAAAGCGCCTTGCATGGATATCTAAGAAAAGCAATACTAATTATTACCTCTGGGATATTTCCTTCGGACAACTCTGGACTTAATTTCAAGCAGCTGACCCAGCCAACAGTCGGGTTATACTTCTCAGTTTCGAGGAACTCTTCTGTAAAACACACGATGCTATCAGCTTTTGAACCGCCAGAATTACCAGATTCATCCAAGAGATGTATGCCTTCCTTGGAATGTCTGGACATGAGGCACACATCAAGCATAAAATCAGTATTGTTCTGCACTGACACGAGAGATCTAACTGTCACATATCGACTGCCATCCTTGACTGTAACTTGGCTGGCAATGACGTCAGCCCCTAGGCGCCAACAAGCAGCTGGTGTAGCATAGTTTAGCCTAACAGTAGTCCAAGGTCCAGTCCGGCTTGGACTTATTTGAATGAATCCAGATTTACTTTCACTATTTGAGGATTGATTAATGTTCTCAAATTCTGGTTTGGGCGACAAAAGCACAGTACAAGTTATCCTTCCACTGAACTTGCATGTTTTTCCCTGTGATGTAGTTATTTTGACAAGATAATAAAAGAGATTACATAGAATGAAAAGAGACTAGTGTTCCAAATTACAATCAAACAAAAATAAAAAATAAAACTAACCCGTAAGGAAAAACAAAAGCATGCAAATTCCTTGTGACATAGTTTTAATAAACATTTTAAGATTATAAATCGCAATATGAATATATTGGCAATTGACAACAATTAACATAAGACTTCTAGACGGAAACCAAGCAATTACATTTCGAACAAGAACAAAGCAATTACCAATTCGGGTGAAGCAAGTTCTATCCAGCTTGACCTATTGACATGATCATGCAAATAAATTTCATCCTCCAAGTTCTGAGCTATCTGAGTTAAAGCAGTAGAAAAGAATCCAATAGCACCACCTGAAAAATTGATAGGAGGAAAGGTTATAAGCACCTTGGTTCAGAGTCTTTCCTTTTTAATTTAAGTTAAAAAAAATTAAGGATGATTATATTCTTCTGTTTAAGGTTTTCTTTAATGATATTATATTTTTAGCATCCCTATCCTTGGATGATTTGACATTCATGTGAATTCAATTCAATGCCAAATGTTAGTTCCTCTATGTCACAAACGGAAAAGTTAAAGTACAGTGCATAGTATGTACGAAAATCTCTATACATATCTGAAAATGTTGTGTTATTCACACTTTTCCTTTGTAATTTTTTTTCCTTTTTTTGCAACATGAGGACTCCCTGAGCAGAGTTTTAATGGTATCCGATGCTTTTTCTTTTTTTGTGTTGGTAGATATAGTTAAATTTACCACAACCCAAAAACATAAGTTTTTGGATTACTTGGTGGTTTAACATGGTACGGAGCAGAAACTCATGAGTTCGAGTACCTTCCAAGTCGTTACTTCCCTGACTAAAATCGAATTCTACTTAGATAGCTTTTCTCAAATTTCTAAGTCTACCAGTGACGAATAGTGTTGTTGATATAATTAAATTTATGCCAACTCATAAGCTTAAGCTTTTGGGTTAATTACATCAATGAGATGAAAATGGAAGAACTTCCAATATCCACATAAAAGCTGTCAATATCAATATTTACATAGCACCGACTGGAAATAAAATCAAGTCTCAGTGGAAGAAATTTGTAGGTCATCTCTCCATTCTTGTATTTAAGAGAACTATTAACACATTGAGGTACCTTTTCCCACATCTGTTACCATCAATTCCAGCATGTATTTTTCCTGTGTAGTTTGAGAACAATGAAAGGCATCAGGGAGGCGAATCAAATGGTATTGACTTGATAAAATTTTCTATAAAGTTTGAAAAAGAAATTTTTTTTCTCACGTAATTTATTGAAACCCTCAGAAAAAAATATATAGTGTTATCTATAATTCAAGCCACAGTTTTTAAATAAAAATAAAAATGGCCCTAATCTTCATTCTAAGAATCAAGGCTATGATAATATCAAGCACTGCAAACTACATAGGCACTAATTTCACACATACAATAAAGATGGCCATAGTTACTAGTGGCTAATAATGTAAGGAAATGCAATTGCATAAACATATGAAGATATGTTGAATAAATAAGTTTATACCCACCGGGGATTCAACTCTAAAAAAGAATATTTCGTTCCAGTAGACTAAGTCCACCTCAGCAGATATTGAGTGATCTGAGCTACTTCCAGATGTGCGTGCACTCTGTTGATGTGGCTGTTCGGCAAAACTCCCTTGGACTGGAGTAAGACGAACAACTACTGTATATTTGTGAACATCTTGTCCTTCAATCCTTGGCAACTGTATCACATGTTTGTTCAAGTAGAAGAGGACCAAGTGAAAATAATTACCAATGAGTAATGGTTGGAAAAAAATGCCCAAGGAAAGAGTCCTCACAATGTAGTTGATGGAAAAATATACATCATACCTGTCCATGAGATATTATTATCGTCACCATTCTTCTATCATTTTTAAAATGCTTTCCTTGCAAATGGGAGTCTAACATGTTCTTTAAAACGGGAACTTTTAAAGGCTTCATGTCCCCTGAAGGCATCCTAATTACATTTTGAAGACCACGTATTTCCGTAGCTCGGATGTAAATATCCTGACCAAGTTTGTTTTGTGGGATGATATAATAGTCTCTCTTGGCGTGCACATCACCAATATTTTTTCCACCAGAAGTGGGAAACAACGAGTCCTATAAGACAACTCCCAGGAAAAAGAAGAAGAAAGAGAATAATTGTCAGCTGGTCACTATATAACATGTTATCTGAATGCTATCTTGATCTACAGAAGCTATCAACATAAAAATTATAATCAGAAGAAACAAATGTACTACTCTCGTATTGTTCTGCTCCTGAACTTGCGTAAGGTTCATCCAGCTTGCATATGCTTGAATGAGCATATTGACATTAGATGCTGAAATATTCAAATTTAAATCCCTGGCTGAGGTAAGATGCAACTGAGAAGCTGATCCAGTGGCATTTTGATGGTAGTGGTACCTGAAAGGAGCTGATTTAAGTCAATCATTTAAATGTGTAAACTTGGATTACTGAATAGTGGCATCATCACGAAGAAATAAAATATGCAAAATTCAACTGTAGGAAGTGGCTTTCCCTTCTTTTGGTTTTTATGTTTTTATTCATAAGAAACAAGGAATATTTCATTTGAATATAGTGAAGGACAGGGAGTTTTTTTTTTTCTGAAACGAAAACAAGATTTTATTAATCAAAAACTGTACAAGGAAAAAAACAAAAGCACAAAAGACTCAGCAAGGGCAAGCCAAAATGCAATGAGAACCCCGATACAGAACTAGAATACGAAATATATAAGGGATTGAACCAGACAAAATAGAAAAAACACAAAAGACAACAAATCATGAGCTAAAATTGAAGGAAAGCTTCAAAGTTGAGAGCTAATTGCTGAATAGAAAATTTTGCGAAAGCTTTCAATGTGACAGTCCATAGACTTGAATTGATTCTGGCCGATTCAAATCTTGAGGGCCAATGAAGATGACAATCCTGAAAGATCCAAAGCTTCCGCTTCCACCATAATTCGTATAGAAGGCTTTTAACTGCATTAATCCACAAAAGCCTGCCTTTCTTTTTTTAAGGGAGCAGACTCTCCAACTAAATGAATAGAAATAAAAGAATGTTCCAAGGCTAAGATTGAACTTTGAAGGCCCAAAAAGACAGAAAATAATGCTATCCCAAAAATGATCCTTGGACCCAATCTTTATCTTGAAACACTATAGTTCCTTTCAATCCAAACTATCCAAAAACAAAGAAGGGTGTAAGCATTAAACCATCGATCTCTGAATACTTATAGGGACTTGCTCTTTAACCATCCATACAACAAAAGCATTGGCTGGCTTCCACTGAACCCAAGTCCAACTAACAATGAAATCCTCAAGTAGCTTGAACTAGAGAGGAGACAAAAGTGCAGAAGCAAAAAAATAGTTTGCATCCTCAAAGTTGCACTCGGTCAAAAAAAGGAAGACCTAAAATTTTCACTTGGTCAAAGAAAGAAACCCTTGCACAACAAAATCTGGTGAGCTAGAGAGGCGAGTTAAAAAGAGCGCCTTCACCAAACTGTTATGTAGCATCGAGATCACTGACAAAAACATACAAAGAAGGTTTACATCTTCCACATTTACAATACGGGCATTATAATTTGGATTAAAATAGATATTGGATATCAGTTCTAAATGGTATCATATGTGTTGATATCACAAAAGGAAACTCGTCAAGCACCTTACATGAATCAAACAGACCTAAAATTTGCTTCGTAGTTTTGTAGATATTATCATTTTTTTTTTCTTTTTATTGAAGATATTATCAATTGTAATGCACAGATATAATGCATTTTCAATTCAGATCCCAAGGTTCAAAATTATTTTGTTTGATCGAACTACTGGCATAAAAAGGAGAAGCATCCTGAGGTAGTTAAGTTACCTTAGAAATCCATCTACTGGTTCAACAAGAGGCTCCCAAGCCTCGTACTTGTCATTATATGATCTGGCAGCTAGAAAGAAGTTCACAACGGAATTTAAATATCCCTTTCTTCCATGAAGACTAAACCCCAACCCGCTAAATGATATATTGAACAACGGAACCATCTGTAAAAATCAAGAAGATAAATTATACAAATAAATCAATTAAAAAAGTCAAACTTAGTTCATTTCCTGCCAAATGACTAGTTAGGCAGAGATGGATAATCAGTTCATTTCAAATCATTATGTTTCAAGGCCTCAGACGGAACAATTTTGAGACAACAGCAGTTAATAATTACAACATAAACTTAACACTTAATCATCCCCCAAGGTACACTTTTCAACCAAGATTTTAGGATCCACAAACAAAAATTTTCGAATTTTAATAGAATAGTCTCAAGTTGAATTACAAATCTAAATAAGTCTCGATAAAGAAGTAAAAATTATAGAAAGTATTCTTATGTAGTCTCTTGATTATAGGATTTTTAAAGTATGGTCTTTAGGGTCATATTTGTCTCGTTTTAATCTTGGGAATGGTCACCACATTCGTTTTTTTGGAAGATGTTTGGTTGAGAGAATCCTCTTTTAAAGCTTGTTTTCCAGCAATTCTTCAGATTAACCAATCTTCGAGATAGATTGCATATTTATGTGACCTAGTTGCTTCCTCTCGAAATCCTACAGTTTGATGATTGTTGAAAGATGATGACATCTAGAAATTTTCAGACTTAAAAGTCATTAAAGTTGACTCATCTGGTTACTTCTCACTTCTCAGTGAAACCAATGTCCCACTTTCTTGGTAGTTATTCACCGATGGTTAAACTGTTACATGAGGTGTATGGAATACTTTGTGCCCAAAGAGAGTCAGCATTTTAATCTGGATTATGTTGCATGAGCATTTAAATACATCTGTGTTCTTTTGCAAAAAAGCTTCCTTCACTTTAGGTTCACCCTTCGGTTTGTCTGCCAGAGACTTCATCATATATCTTAAACGTCAACCGGATCTCCTCAAGCTCTATCATGGAATGACTTGTCTTTGAATTTGAAAAGGCACTTGCTATGAGTCAATGTGGATAAGGCTATATTCACTATGATTTGGTTCGACAGAAACAAATAGACTTCTAAAGTGTTAGTTGATATAATTAAATTTTCCCCAACCAACAAGCTTAAGCTTTTGGGTTGATTGGTGATTTCACATAAATCAACATGGTATCAGAGCAGGAGGTCCTGAGTTCGAGTCCTTGTCAAATCTCTTTCATCTCCAATGCCTTTCCGAGGGATTCTTGAAAAGTCGTGACCCCCGTTAGATACACAATCAAAAGGGAACGAACCATACTTGCAATGACTTTGTATCACAAGGAAGCGAGGTCTCGAAAGAATGTCATAACCATTACCTAACAAGGCTTTGTTGCGAGCTCTCAGATTAACCATTCTTAAATCCTCATGGTTCAAATTTAATAGATTCTCTAAAAAACTATGAAATACTTCAAAGGAAGCTCCCATCACATTATTTGTCTCCTTCTATTTGCCCTCTTTGATTATCATATGTGGATGTTCTGTGTCACGGCCACATTTGTGTTGATATCACACAAAGGAAGCTCCTACAGGGGCATTATAACACAAACTTATAGCATAAACATATAAACCAAGCTGTGTGGAGCTATAAAATGAAAACCACAGAATTACATGCAAAACCATTCAAAACCGAAAATATAGAGTCCCCCTTATGCTTACGAAGTCATCCCGAGCCTCGGGATGCCACTGGACTTAACAACTTGCTCGAACATGTTTTTTTAATCCTTCCCATGGGCTATACTGATATTTGGATCTACCCGAATATCCATCCATCCATGACATTATCGAGGCATGAGCCTTTCTGTGCCCTTGCCGAGTCATTTTGACATCGCGTACCACCACTAGCCATATGGTCCAACCTCCATGCCATGGAAAAAGGCGCAATGTCGCGCACCCATGTCGTCCGACACTGTCCTTTGGAATCCATCCCAAAGAAGGCACTCAAGACACTCGTCTTGCAAGCGGCCGTCCATGCCATGACAAACGCATGAGCCAAAAGGTGGCTAACTTAGGCCACAGGGCCCAAGAGTGGTAAAGAGTCAACACCATGCTACCCCCTATAGTATATAATTCACCATTTTGGCTTTGTTAGGCTTACACGTCATATTGGCGAGAACACATACAGTAGTTGGGGCGTCTATCTAGTGTCTGATGGACACCAAATTCAGTGAACTTGCATATTTTATATAGACGAACTTAACTCCATAGTTTCAACTCAAAACTCAACTTCTAGGCATGAATTTCGAGATTGTCACTCGGGGCCTCAACTGGCCCCCACTAGGCTTGTCACCGACACGACCGACATACCAAGTGACCTCCTTGGTGGTGCTTCTTGACGATCATGCCCACCCTTGTTGGTGTGTTGGAAGATGCATTGTCCTCGTCGGTCACATAATGACATTACCTTGAATCAGCCCTTAAATGGCTCGATAGGCGACACGCGACTTGATGGCTCTCACTTAAGGGACCACAAGATTCACAACAGACCACTTCTAGTTTGGTTGTGACATTTTGCAGCATATATTCTTTGCTAATCGGTTTTCTAAGCATTTTTTGTGGAAGTTTTCCTAAATCTCAAACATCCAGCAGCTTTCCTCAATACTTTTTAAGGAGAATGCTCTGCAAGTGCTTGTTGGTCCTTCATTGCTGCAAAAATCAAAGGTTTTACAGTCTAATGCAGTGAAAGTTAGTTTATCTAAATTTTAGTTTGGAATTTTCAAGATTTTTTTCAAAACAAGCTACTTTCCTGGTTTGATCATTTGAGTTACAGGGTCTTAGAGCTTCACTGATTGTTATTTGTCCAGTAGATGTGTGTGGATGTTCTTTTTATTTGCTTTGTAGTTCTTGATGTTTTGATTCTTCTGCTCCTACAGGAGTGTTCTGTATGGTTCTTATTTATATTACTCGAGGCTTTCTTTTGTTTCCTCATCAAGAAAGAAAAAATATAAATAAGAAAAGAAATCAAGCAAAAAAAAGATAACAAAGTGCAAAAATACTATATTAACTGTTTTCTTTAAACAAGAAGCAAAATCCTCGTTGATAAATAAAAAGAAAGAAAAATGTTAAAAGGTCACTAAAGTGACTCTCAATATGTGACACTTTATTTGAAGATCATTAGCTAGGTAATTAAAAGAAAAATTTCCTTATTGTTCAATAAAACTAAGATGAATTCCAACCAGAATAATTTTCTTACCAAACCAGCGTAGTCATCAAAAACTGCTATAGAAAACGTTCTCACTTCTGCATCAACTACAATGTTATGTAAACCCCTTGTTACATCTGAATCCGTCTGCTTAAGACTGAAACTCCTCTGTGGCCTCCTAGACCCACTCCGCACAATGAAGGTCCCTAACTCGTTACCAACTGTCCATATGCTGAATGGCTCTGTTATTAGTCTGGCATCTGAAGAATCCCAGGCACTTTCCTCCAAGAACTGATCCCAGGTCACCATATCCATCCGCATGCATCCCAATGCACTGAAGTCTTGTTGCTTAGGCATACCCTTACAAGCAATACAACCTAAGGAAACAAACCCTGAAGGAGCTTGTGGCAACCAGAAAGATATATCTTCCATTCCTTTTTGCTTCTTGATTTGTCCCACAAGTTGGAAATTTTGTGGAGGCTTGCACAACTCTTCATCTCCCGTGTGGTGAAGAATGATCGATGAATTTGGATGCTCATATCTGAATCCAGATGACAACCAAGAGTTAACCATAAAACTAAGAGTTTGTTTGAAACACCTTCTAGTTTAATCACTTTTATAAAAAAAAATTATATAAATATGTTTTTAAATCTTACATTTTTATAAAACTAAGATCATTCAAGAAGCTAAACTAAATCCAAGGCATTTATAGATTAGTTGATTTTTCTCAAAAGATAATCTTGACACACTATAAACCCTGACATACTGACCAGAATAGAAAATGAAAAATATATACCCTTTAACAACAATATCACCAAAGTATATCTTCCCCTGAGGAACAACTGGTCGCCATATTGATAATTTCTTCTTGGAATTTGATCCTCGATTCCACCATATCAACTGAAAGTCAGCAACAATCTCAAAACGTTGACCAGATGTTTCAACAGGTGACCTCTCCGAATGCAAAGTCTCAGTTTGACTTGGTGAAGCATGACTATCTGAACTCTTGGACATTTCATGATACACTTCGGGAAACCCAAATATTGTTCGGCGCAGTTCATAGGGAGTACCAATTGCAGCAAAACTTGTTGGATCTGCTGGCAAGAAAGAACCAGCAGCATTGTCCACACGCCATAAAGCAAAAAGTGAATGGAACCTGCAAATTATAGATAACCTTCTATAAAAAAATGTTGTTACAGAAGTAAATATTTAAATTCAGTCAAGATAAGAGAAATCAAAAGTTCTGTGAGTTCTTCAAATGCGTATGGGATTGCAAAGTCCACTTTGTATCTTGAAGAGGACCGTCTAACATACTGTTCCTTGCATATACAAGACTCATCCAATACAACTAGCAATGACCAAATAAGGAAAATTTTGGAATACCCACAAGATATACGTGCCACACAAACTTAACATAAGAGAAACTCGTAGTTTGATATTTGACATACGGTACACTGGTGCTGATACTTATGCAGTCCCTCAAAGAACAAGCAGAAACTAAGGAAGTGGAGATGCAAAATATAGAAGACAATGGCGGTTGCATAATTCCATTGGAGACTACACAACCAAGTGCAACATATCCTTTAGGCGCTTCAGGAAACCAAATGGAATAAAAGCAGTCCTCTTGACCATCATCACCAGCTGAGAAACCGTGATGGTTGACTTGATGACTAGAAATGTCTTGAGAAGCTATAGGTGGCCAGATTAGTTTGAAAGATTTAGGTCGCTTTACTCTTGCAAAACTGATATTAACTGCAAGAACTCCTTTTGTTGGTGGCTTTTCACTGTCATTTTAAGAGTGCTCATGTCAATATCCAAAATCAAAATGAAAGATAATATCAAGAAAACATTATGCGAAAACAATTACTGACGATGGTGTCACATAATCGCCCAAAACTGCAAACCCCGGTGGAGCATTGGGCCTCCAAAAAGAATATACTTGATCATTGTCTGGACCTGCAAAATCAAGATAAAAAATAAAGAACAGGATAGTGTAGCAGAAGGGCAGGATATAAATTCTTATATCTTGACAAACAGTATAGTGGCATACTTTTGATTGTTCCGACTTTGTCAAACTGGGAGCATACTACTGTCATTTTCCTCGATGTCATTCTTAGAAATGCCACAATATCCTCCTCAACAGCTAAAAACAGTCTCAAGATGCTGAATGAAAAGTTCATATATATATCTGAAACAAATAAATGTATATTTGTCTTTTTAGAAGCGTTTGAATAATTTACTGAGGTATCAAAGGGCTCCAGAATCCGGATTCCATTACTCTCCATAGTCAAACCGAGTGCATTTGCACTAAATTCAGTCGTATCACCTTTCAAGAGAAACCTACCGGATGAAAAGCATATAGAACATTACTAAACACATAATCCATAATAATGCAATATAAACATTTCCGAATGGAAACAAAATATTCATATTACATATATTCACACTAGCATAGATGTTGATTTCTTCTTAATTCTTTCAACCAAACAACGTTTCCATAAAATGTAGTGTGTTTAACCTGCAATATACATCCAGTTGAGCATGCAGCAGTTGGTTTTGGAGAATTGTTGATTCCCCCACTTCCCTTGATGTATTGTAGAAGATCAGCTCAGGGCCAATTGCCTGCATAGAGTAATTAAATTAGAATAGGTCAACAATGAAAAGAATAGGTACTTGTAACATGGTGGAAATCATTCCTGAAATTAGTAGTCTATGAGATACTACTAAGTCTCCCAGATAAATCAGTGGCCAATAAAACAAAAGTCAATGAGAACATAGAGCTTATTTTACCATTAACCGTTTATAGGTACAGGTAAATAATCCATATTCTTGGGTTTCAACTTAGTTCATGCCGACTGGAAAAGTAATGCATTAGTCTCTTTTAAAGACGACAACCAATTATGACCCGTCTGTAGTTGCTTTTTTCTTTACTGTTTTCTGTTTTCCAGATTTTATGTTCTATTTCTTACTTTTGGTTTTGTCATAACTTATGTTGTTCCCTTCGAAGTTAGTTATCTTGGTCATTGTTATTTTCATATTCTTAATGAAAAGTTTGTGGCTTTTTTGAAAAAAGAATTATGACCCCTGTCTGAAATTTACCCAAACCGGTCTTCAGCATTTTTGTGGTGAAAGATGGAGGCTTTTTTGTTCTGACACACCTCCATATGAGATGGGATTTTGGGTAGACCAAGAGATTAAAAAGGTACATCTGATCTTAGTAAAAGCTTGCTTAATATCTTTCCTACCCCATTATCAAATAGTTATTTCTCTTTGGTTAGGGTAGATAATCATAAGCCTAACTTAGATTTCAAGAATAGACGAAGGCCCTTAATTTTGAACTGAAATCTTATTCTTCACGTTGAAGGAAAATAAAAGACGAGCAAACATACATATGCAAAATGGAGAAGAAAATGAAGAATTTAAAGAGTATGCACATAATTGCCTGGATTCGGCCTAATTAATTAACCTGATACACCTCCAGTTCACCAAGTTTTTTATTACGTGAGATTATTCTATCAAATGAAACTCAAGCCATCCCCTTTTCCCATCGTTCTCAAGTTCAATTACTGTTTGATATTTTCCTTTCCAGAGTTTTGTGAAGTAGTTTATCGACTTGAGGCTGTGCAAAGGAAAAATAAGAGCACATAACACAGACCACATCACAAGAACTAATCGAGGAAGTTAGTACTCAACCTGTAATTCAAAAGTATATTCAGTGGGCTTGTTGCCAATAATATCTTGAGATTGTACGTCTTGAAATCTAGGTTGGACGATGTTATCCCCCAATTCCAAGTAAACTCCATCCTCCTTAGATGCTGAATAACTACTGTTGGTACCCATAAAAACACAAGAATCCAAATATCGTCCACCCTGCAATAATCAAAAGCATGGTTCTAGTTAACTATGAATTTTGATGCAAACATTAGTGGTTAACATAAAATTAAGAGCAGAGAACACTACTTTAATAATGATGTTCTTGAACTGCAATTTCTTCCCATTTCCAACATATATCATTGCCTCCTTGCTAGGTGCTGAGAGATCAGCTTCATTCCTATCTGTTAAATGCATTACTCCACCATTACCATCATAAATGAAATGATCAAAATTTTCATCATCTGCCACTAAAGGTTTTCCAGGAGATATATGCAGTTCAGAAGATGGCTGCCTAAATGGTGACCGATCCAAGATAACAGCATCGGTAACGTGTAAATAGCTCTTATCTTCTTCATCTGACAATATATTTCCCACTGTTGGAACAAAAAATTCAACAACGGCCAGGAGAAAATCAAGTGTGACAAGCAGTTGAGGTTTCTGAACTGATAATGAAATAAATGTTGAAAACTGAGTGAATTTTGCATCAAGAATAAGCATTGTAGGAAATGCTTGAGAAATATTTTCTTCTAAAGTGCTTGCATCATTTGAGAGTTTATTGTGCACATCAGTTGGTATGTGCAGTCGAGTTGTGCCGATACTATTAGCAACTCCAATTGCTCGCTTGAATTGTTGCTCAGTTCCCTCACGTTCATCAAGAACAGTGAAACCCTTAAGTGTTGCTGAAAGAAAACCTTCACCCTTTGTATTTGAGTTGTACAATACCCATGCATTATTGGCCTGCAAAAAGTGATCTATAGTTCAAAAAATGAAACGTAGCTGCTTGAGTTGCAAAGAAAAAACTAAAAAGTCAATGTCTGAAACAAGAGAAAAATAAATGCAAAGAAAACATTTGATAGTTCGGCCTAGAATTAAGTGAATTTCTATTTGTTCAAATAAATGTAAAATAGTAGAACAATATATCTAATTTAAAAAAATAAGAATAAAAAGCAAATGTAAAAGACTTGAAAAATTCAAAAATGTACCCTCTCTTTTCTTCCCAAACCATTCCATTGCCAAAGAGAAAATATGCAATAAAGAGAGAGAGAGAGAGAGAGAGAGAGAGAGAGAGAGAGATAATTGTGATGTACTACAAGACAACAAGAACGACTTCATATCTCAAACTAACTCCTTTCGAAAGACCAATAACAATCTTCTATCAACACTTTAAAAAAAAATCGATAACCTGAGATAGAAAAACAAGGTGTAGAAAGAGGATGTAGTGGATCTGAGTTTCATTAATTATTTTCGCTCCCACTATACCTGACATAACCACACCCACCCTAGGCCAGGCACTGGGACACAGTGAAGGAATGGAGACACGAGAAGTGTCAACAAATTAATGTCACTGGTGAGTCTCGAAAAAAAAAAAACTTAAAACACTGCATAGTAATAATAACTAAAATTATAATAAGAATTTTTTTAAAAAAATAACAATTTGGGAGCAGAGGTTTCTTAAATACTATGCTTGAATTATAACTTGAGTTACAAAGATCTTAATAATGAAAATTAGCTGCTGGAAGAAAATTTCAGTTGGTTATACATCACCTGCACGGTGGCTAAAGATGCATCTCCTGATATTCCTGCACGTAAGCACAACTCAACCAGGTCAATAACAACAATGAGTCTTATTGACACAGAGGATGGTTCACTTGTTTCTGATTCGGTCCCATCTATAACCACTTGAGTAGCAGGTTCTATAATATTAGTTGAAGAAGCAGAAGTATTTTTTAATGGAGGAACCACATTTGCTGTCTCAGAGATATTTGTCATTGCACATTCGGTGATAATCTGGTACTCTTTGTTTGAAAGAACTGCTTTCAACACTTCAATCTGATAAAATAACAGCAGAAAAAAACAGTAAAAAAAAGAAATGAAGAAAATGCACATTTTAATTGCATCTTTAAGCAAACTTCTTATTGTAGAAGAATAATTCATGGAAAGTGGATAATTCATACGGCTACCTGAATTCCAACTTCTACACTTGGCATTTGGTGCAACAAATCCCGAAGTGACCTGCGGATGACCACTGAGACACCCTTGACATCTTCAATTATGCTTTCCCCTAATTCCGCACCCATGGCAACATTTAAATTGATATCGTCAATCTGAATATCATACATTGGTCAGAATGTGATATTGTAACTAACCAACGGTACCCAAGAAATAAATTATACCCAAGAAATAAATTATGCCCCACATAAGAAAATTGCGACGAATTCATTGTTCCAAAAATCTTTAGAATTAGCTCTGAAGCCATATTAGACAGAAATATTGTGCTGACAAACAATTTCTCAACCAAATCCCCAATAGAACTCACCAAAACAGTTAAAATTTCCAAATGCACAGCGTTCATGTCTATTTTACTCCCAGATATCCACTGAAAAGTGTTCTGAATGGTAATGTGGACAATATCAAGTTTCAAATAACTGTCAAAGAAAAATTAGAACATGTAAATATTTATATGGTAAAGGAAAAAATAATGCCTACCGAAAAATATATTTGTCAAATGAAATTCTAAAATGATTACGATATTGATAGGGTTGGGCCTTAGAAGGATTCATGAATATTAGAGGGGCATATAAGAAAATAGTTAGAGAGTTTGTTAGGGATTTTAGTTATAAATAGAGAGGTTGTGTAAGGGGAAGGGTATCCATATTTTAAAGAATTTTATTAGGGCTCTTAGAGATGATTCTGTAGAGATGGGAGGTTCCAAGTCCTATTAAAACTTGGTTTATCTTGTAGTTCTTGGTTATTTCATTAGCAATAGAAATTGGTTCTTTTCAATTCGGTATCAGAGCTCGATCTTGGCCAATTGTGGATAAGATGGAGAGAAGAGTAGCGGCGTTGGAGGAAGGGATCGCAGGAAATAGCCGATGGGTGATGAAGCAGACCGCGACGGCAGATTCTGCCAAGAGAAGCAGATTGAAATTGATAAAAAACTGAGCTGAAATCAGAATTGGTGGAGCGATTGGCAGAGAACGGAGAAAAGAAAGGTAGATCAAAAAACCATTTGAGAACAAACTTTCCGAAGAGAAGCAAGTTGAAGAAAAGCGATGGAAGAAAAAAAATTGTAGGGAGCAAAAGGAGAAGAGACCATCCTCAACATTCATGGAGCACCAAAACTCAAAGAAAACAATGGAGATCGAAGTGCCGAACACATCGACAAGCCGCAAAAAGGAAAATCCATACGCGGGTACCTGAGAATAAGGTTCGTAGTTCGCTTCTGAAGCCGATACGCCATTTGCAAAAATCGAAGAAGAAAGGAGGCCGAAAACCCAGGAAGACGACGAGTGGTGGAGGATTTGAAGATGAGATCTTACTTGTTGAGATTTTGAAGGAAAAAAAAAAAGAATAACAGTGTTCAACGTTCATGGAGAGAGAGAGAGAGAGAAAAAAAAAGTATGACGGCTAGGGTTTTCACAAAGGTTGGGAAGAATATAACACAAGTTGTTGTCGGTTTATTGGAGTGGAGGTAATAGTGGGCTAAGTTTTAAAACTGCTCAAGGTCCATTTTTCTGAAGTTGTAGTTATGGGCTGATTTTTGTTTTTTTTAAAGTCCCCTTTAAATTTGTTTTGGGCTAGCTGGAGTTATTTCATGGGCTTGGGTTGAGACAAGATGCTACCACCCACATTTATCACTTGAGCTGCTACCACCGTTCACCGGCAACCGCCGCCGTGACTCTGGCCATCGGAAAAAAAAATGGTTTCTTTTTTTTTTTTTGTATACCCACATCTTGATGACAAGGTGTGTTTTTAGAGGCCGGTAATGTTAGGGATTTTAGTTATAAATAGAGAGGTTGTGTGAGGGGAAGGGTATCCATATTTTGAAGAATTTCATTAAGGCTCTTAGAGATGATTCGCAAGAGACGGGATGTCCCAAGTCCTATTAAAACTTGGTTTATCTTGTAGTTCTTGGTTATTTCATTAGCAATATAAATTAGTTCTTTTCAGATATCTGTTAAAAACTCACTCAAGACTGTCTGTCCTTCGAGGCATTAAAATTATAGGCTTTGAAAGAGAAAGATCTAACTTCAAAGCAGGTGCTCCTTCTATTTCACTAGTCGTAAACCACTTCTCTGAATTAGTTACTTGGTCTTTCAACTTTACAACGCCCTCTGCATTTTCAGGGACGAGGCCCACAAAGTAGCTGACAACCTACAAACGATTTTACCAGTATGAATTATAGAATCACAAAAACCAGGGAAAATTAATAATCAGTATAAAGATTACCTCTTGGATAAATCGATTCAAATATACAATGCGTACTTCTGAAAGCTTCCCCAGAAGACTGTATTCATAACCGTTATAGTCTTCATCATCGACATTGAATGAAGAGAAGAATAGCTGCAATAATTAGCAAACTTCAAAAAGAGAAACAAAAAAAATAGTATACAACTTGACCTGCACAATACAAGGAACATTTGTACATGCATTTTTCCCTTAAACCACATGGACAAAAAGCATTCACACAAAAAAAATTTATGTTTCAGAGTATAAATTGAATGAAAGATATCCAGAAGTTCGATCCACAGAGAATCCAAAAACTAACGGACAAGAAAGGCATGCTAGCATCTTCCAAACTATTTTTTAGAGGCAACACCGTTTTTTTAAACAAGAAACAAACTAGCAAAATTGAAGTAGAGAATATTCAAAGTACTAGCTACTAAACATGGTTTCTTCTGTTATTTTCAACACCCATTATTTTTTTTTAGAAACAGAAACTTTTATTCCAAAAAGAAAGAGAAGGAATACAACAAAAACAAAAACAACAAAACAGGAAAGAAAAAACAGAAAAACAAAAACCAGAAAACAGCAAAAGGAATGCTAAGCAAACAAGAACTACAAAAAGGACTCAAGGTTGAAAACAAGTTGCTAGACCGATGGCCGATGAGAGTCATGAAAAATGCGACGATTTCGCTCCCACCAGATTTCATACAACAAACTTTTAACATTATTGACCCATCGGAAATGTGTATTCTTATTGATATAGGGGCCAGTGAGAAGTTGAGGAACGTTCTGAGAAGTGACGCTTGAAAAAGACCATGGAAGCTTGAAGGAAGATAAAATTTGACTCCAACAAGCTGGTGAGAAATTGCATAAGAACAGGACATGATTGCCAGATTCCTCTGAAGCATTGCAGAAGAGACAAATGGAGGGATGGAGAGCAAGGCTTTTAAGCTTTCTTTGAAGCAAGTCAGCAGTATTCAATCTACCATGAACCAGAATCTAAGAGAAAATACTGATTTTCATAAGGCATTTTGATTTCCAAATGGATTTATAAAGATTCTTATCGAAGGTAGAACTTTCCCCCAAAAATGAGGCCGCCGATTTGACTGTGAACTCACCAGAGGGATCCAAATTCCAAATAATTTTGTCTTGGGACCAAGAGAGATGCATTTGGGAGAGTGAAGATAGAAGAGCTTCAAAAACAATCGCTTCATCATCTTTCAAAAGTCTGCGGAAGTCTAACTGCCAAGATAAAGTAGTTTTATCCCCGATTGATTTTTGGACAGGGAGTAAAGTGAGGGAAATCTGTTCTTCAGCGGCTCACTAATCCAGGCATCATGTCAAAATAAACTGATAAGACCCAAACTGTATTGAAATATAAAATGAATAGAAAATACAAAAATAACCAAGTTTTAATAGGACTTGGAACCTCCCATCTCTAGAGAACCATTCTCTAAGAGCCCTAAGTTTTCACTCAATATTTGAATGCCTTTCTAACTCACCTCACCCTCTATTTATAATAGAAAAACCCTAACAAACTCTCTAACTAATTTCTCTTATACCCCTATATTATTCATAATTCATATAAGACCCAAACCTATCAATACCGGCCCGTTTAAAGTACCTTGTCCTCGAGGTGGGTATACAAAAATTGAACATGAAAGAGGATTTTTTCTTTCTTTTTTTTTTTTTTTTAACAGCCCCACTTAGGATTCTGGCCCATAACAAAGAAGCCCACAGCTCCAATTTTGAGAGATCCTGCAGCACACCTTTCTCAGAAGACCCAATCAAAATGGACTTCATCCATATCAATTAAACCAGCCCATAACATTTTTTTTTTGCATATAAAATGCCTCATTTAAACCCTAGCCACCAATCTCTTTTTCATCTCTTTCTTTTTTTTTTCTTTTTTTTTTTTTTCTTCTTTGTAATCCATCCCAGCAGCCATTGCCGCCGTCCGACGTCGTCTGCGTTCGCTGTCCGCCACCGTCGCCGGCGGACTTTTTTTTTTTTCCTTGCTTCTTTTCTTCTTCTATACACTATTTTCTTCTTTTTCTTTTCCTTCATCCTCTTTTTTTTTTCTTTTTTCTTCATCAAGTAATTTTTCATTTTCTTCAACATTTCATTAGTTACTTCTATTTTTTCCTCCATTTGAAGTTTGTCACTGAAAGCAGATTGAAGAGCTTCTTCTCGTGCTTCTGTTTCTTCAATCTCCATTCTTCTTTGATTCGTAGCTTCCATCTCTAACCATCTCTGTTTCCATGCCTTCAAATTCTCCTCCATCTCTAATCTTCTCTGTTCCCACGCCCTTGCATTCTCCTCTTGGGGAGATACTATCAACCTATCGAAACGTTCTGCAAACTCTTCCAATATCTCGCGCGCTCGACCCATGACCAGAACCAAACAGCTCTGATACCAAATTGATAAGACCCAAACTGTATTGAAATATAAAATGAATAGAAAATACAAAGATAACCAAGTTTTAATAGGACTTTGAACCTCCCATCTCTAGAGAACCATTCTCTAAGAGCCCTAAGTTTTCACTCAATATTTGGATGTCTTTCTAACTCACCTCACCCTCTATTTATAATAGAAAAACCCTAACAAACTCTCTAACTAATTTCTCGTATACCCCTATATTATTCATAATTCATATAAGACCCAAACCTATCATAAACTTCTTTCCCCATTCTCGATTCTTACTGATACTGAATCGAGAAACAAACTCCATGCTCTACAAATATTCATCCAAGGACTTCTAAGTGATGGAGCTGCTTTGCTATAAACGATCCAACAGTTAGGATTAAAACCATGAATGCTTGCAATCGTCCTACACCAAAGATGATTAGCATTTTTTATGACCCTCCGACCCCATTTGGCTAACAAAGCAGAATTCTTGAGGTGGATGTTTCCAATGCTGGGACCCCCTCTGATATAGACCTTGAAATCTAGCAAGCTATATGGTTTAAGCTGCACCCTGATGAACTTCCCCAGAAAAACTTTCTTACCAATAGGTCGAAGGCGGAACAAACTCGTGGAGCATTCTAAATACAGAGAGAAAATTTAGAGAACTGAGAAACATAATGTTAGCTTGCCTCCTCTAGACTGAGAATAAAATTTCCATCTGTCTAGTTTTTTCTGAATTTTATCTAATACTGGCTCCCAGAAAGATAAAAGCTTGGGATTACCTCCCAAAGAAAGTCCAAGATAAATGAATGGGAGAGATTCCCAGTTACAGTTCAAAGATAGTCATCAGACCAACTTTTGCAACATCCATATTAACCCCTACTAGCGTGGATTTCTCCTAGTTAATTTGTAGCCCAGAGCACCATTCAAACAACTCAATAGTTCTTACTAGGTTACCCATCATCTTGTCATCATTTTTACAGAAAAAGAAGGATGTCATCTGCAAATTGGAGCAAAGGAATATGGAGCTTATTCCTTCCAACTTAAACCCTTCATAAATGCCTTTTTTGTAGATGTTGATAATCATATCACTAAAAATATCTCCAATCAAAAGAAAAAGAAAGGGTGATAAGGGATCCCCTTGCCGTAACCCTCTTGATGCCAGAATTCTGCCTTTTGGTCGGACATTTATGAAGATTGAGAATTTGGCCCCCTTGATACACCCCATCATTGAATCCATTTCGCATGAAAACCTTTGTAAAACATAACTTGTTCAAGAAAATCTCAATCAACGCAATCAAACGCTTTGGCAAAATCTAACTTCAGAATCCACCCCTTTTTTTTTTGAAAATATCACAAACTCTCATTAAAAAAATGAAAAGGAGTACATCGAGATAACAAACTCCGAAGGGAACAAACAAGGAAAACAGAAACAAAAAAGATAAAATCTAAAAACTCAAGACTAAGAAAACAGAACATAGAACAATAAAAATATCTAAAAATGCTTATAAAAATGCTTCCCAGTTAGTCACTAAGTCTTGAGCTGAATAAGACTTGAAGGTGCTGGTAAGTGAACTCAAGTGAGAGGCTTTAGCATGGCTTGCTCGAATCTAGCCTTTTTTGCTTTCTCAATCTATAATTCTCCACAATTTCATTGGCAATAACTATTGAATCTAGAATTTGATGGCCACCAATAAAAGCACTTTGATAATAAGAAATAATTGAAGGCATTACAGGTTTCATTCGCTCCACTAAGACTTTTGCAACAATCTTGTAGACAGAGTTAGTTAAGCTTATAGGGCAAAAATCCTTGATTCTACTGGCACCAGCCTTCTTTTTGATAAGACAAATAAAGTTTTCTTTCAAGCTTGCATTAATGTGGTCATTTACATAAAATTCTTCAAAAAAAGTAACAAAATTTAATCTAAGATGTGGCCAGAACTTCACGAAGAATAGATTTACTCTCGTATGTTAAATATTAATAATTGGGAGGTATTTGATACTTATTATTTTTCTATAAGAGAAGCAAAGTAGAAATATCATTCATGAAAAAGAATTCATAATCGTGGCATGCTTTATTAGTCCTTTATAGTTTTGCATTTTAGTTTTCTTGTTGTATCATTTCATTCATGTTGTCACTCCTATGTGGATTTTATACTTTTTGAGCAACAGCCTCTTTTCATCATTTCAATTAAAATTGTTGTTTCTTGCAAAAAAAAAATTAATAACAATAAGAGCCAAAAAGGACATAAAGAACAAAAAGTCTCATAGATACATATGCATGTGCATTGGAGAGAGAGGAATAGAACCTCAACAAAAGAGCTGCCACCAGGATTTCTCATATCGCATGCCCAATAATACATGTGACTACTTGAAAGACTATCATCACTTATTCTCAGATTTCCAAGAGCAGCCTCTATGCTAAAAGAGGATGGAAACACCTTAAAAGGAGAAAAAAATGAATTTCAAAAACATTGCAAGTTAAGAATCAGTACGTCTAATGGAATAAGGTTGAGACTTCGAAGCAAAACCTTGATATTAGCAAGTAAGTTGTCTTGAAACAAACTAGCAAGATTTGTCTCGTTTTCCTTCACTAGAAAAATTTGTGCACGAGACATCTTCAGTTCTAAATTGAATATAACTCTCGATTTTCCCTTTCCTAGCAAACCTTTCACAATGCCGTCCTCCATGGTCTTAGAAATCTCATTATCCTCTTCCATTGGTGTATTGTGCTTTACAATGTCTGATAATGAGTTATCAATGGATGATTCGCAACTCTCTTCCTCAAGATTAATGGCATTGGCAAACTCAATAAGTGCTAAAACTGTTGGTCTACGACAGAAAAATGACAATGTAGCCACACTAATAGAAACCTGGGACAAATATTCAATATTTTATGTCAGAATCCTAGTAGTTAATGGATAATGAAGCAGGAGAGATGGGGCACACCTGTTTGTCAACATCATAGTATCGAGGAGAATTTTGGTCATACAGAGCTATTTGAGCTTTTACAAAATTATCTAATGTAACAGAATGCTCATTATCCACACTATGAGCATCAGAGCCACCAGAAGGAAGTAGACCAGCAATACGCAAAAAACTAGGGGGAGGAAAATTTTTCCATTCAAACGAGCTTTGTGATTTTACATACTCAAGACCTTTTCCTGGTGATTGTATCTGATAATCAGCATAGTCAACCAAGGTTTCAGGTGCCTCAAAAAAATTCTCATCTCCTTCAATTTGAGTTGAATCATTGTTATCAGACCCTTGATTTTTTGCATCGTCAGAAAATAAAAGAGTCTCTTCTCCATGAACAAATGACCTTGCCAAATAACAAGATTGAGAATTGGTCTTCGAACAAATTAAGTCTTCAATCTCCAAGGACTTCAGTATAGTGCCAATAAACATATCATTTGACCTGACTGACAGCTCAACCTATTTAACACAAAGGTTACTTTAAGAAGAGAATAGAAAACGTATACACGAGAAGTAATAAAAAGTCAAATTAAAAATGTGTACCTGACCACCAATAGCCCGGAATTCGATCAAATGTCTCTCTTCTGCTAGAAGCACCTTCTCAAAGTTCTGGCAGTGCTGAAAAGGTAATGGCAATGAGCATTTATCAAACATATAATGAGGGAGATTTTGAAAACATAGAAGTTTACTAAGATACCTGATTACTTGAGCTGAAACGGACTCTAAGTTCATCAAGGGAACCAGTCAAAAATACACTCTCTATAAATGAATCCATCGTACTCTCGCTTTCATCAGGTTCAATTTCTGAGTCCTCAGAATTTGAGGAAGTTTCAGATAGACCCAAAATAGGAGCAGAGGCCTAAATAAAGATTTAGTTAATCAATTTTCTTTTAACCATAAAAGAAACTTTTTATTGAAAAAAATGAAAAGATAATTCTCAAAGGATACAATACAAACTCTTTAAGAGGTGAAAAATAAACAGAACAAATAGATTTACTTGAGCAGTTTTGATATTTCACTATTTACCTATTTAGAAAAGTAATTGTGACAGTAGACTTGTAACTAAATTGCGTGTGACAGGAGACTTCGTAGCTAAAACAAATGTTACAGTAGACTTTATAGTTATTAGTTGATTTGTTTGGATGAAGTTATTGATGGGAAAGGATGACTCACTGGCACATGGTGCATGGTGAACAAAAATTTCAGTTGCATGGCGAGTGGTGAACAAAGATTTCAGTCAACGACCATCATATCAGATCGAAAAAATCGATATAAAGGCAATACTCAATTAGAAACGTGAACAAAGAGATAAAGAAGTCTTGAATGGCTTAAAAGGGGTCAAAGAGGAGGAGAGAATATGGCAGAATGAAAACACGATGGAGAAACATAAACCCAAAAGTAGAAGGTTAGAGGTCAATAGCCGAAACGCCAAGGAGAGAAAGAACAACATAAGACAATAGATCGATGTCATAGACGGAGGTGAACAAAAGATACCACCAAGTGGAGTTGGCGTTGGAGGAGGGAGAGATTCTATCGAAAACAAGACCAATGGAGAAAAACGGTGAGGACATTGGCGAGTTATGTGTCGTCGGGTTACAGTGAAATGAGGAGGAGGCGGTTGTCTCATGGGTAGAGGCTTGAAGCACAAATGAATGATGCTCACTCTGGCATTCCCCCTCATTGTCTCTCTCGCTCGCCCATCTTAAATGAATGGGGGAGGCGATGATGAATGGTGGCAGGCTGACTGCGACATTGTGTGAATGCTACTTGGTTGATTCTGACCATAGCCATATGCTGGTCTCAAAAATTAAGTCATGCATGTGCAAGTATGAACTAATTCATATAGTGAAATTGTGAATGGCACATTAAATCGATAATAGTTTGTTTGATGGTATCTGCTATTCGAATAACGGTAGGAATTATAAAGCTAATACGTGCAAAAACACCTTGACTTCTAGCAAGGATGCATTTGTTAGATAAAGGATCAAACCCTTGAGTGAGCTTAATTGTAATAGTTTGTTTGATGTCATAGTTTGCTCCCTTGGAGGTAACAACGAAACCCGTGAGTGAGCTTAATTGTAAAATCTCTTAATTTTTCACGAGTCTGGGCATTAGGACGAGCACGGGTACCCCAAGTATGTAGTGGGAGAAGCTTCAATTCCCCGTTACTTAAAAAATAATAATAAATAAAAACTTTCGGATGGTTAGTTTGTTTCGGTTCGACAAGTCGATGTCTCATTTAATACTTTTTGGATTATTTCCTTGACAACCAAATATAGTAGGGTCAAGTGCTTGTCACGTAAGTTTAGTTGCAAATTGCACAAGACTTATGCTAATATAAATATATATACACACACTCTCTCTGCGGATTATGTTCTTCAAGTTCTAAGTCATTCCTAAATGCATTTATTTTTCCTTCATAATCTTCTTTTGATGGGAGCTTCTTCCTTTCCGTTTATTTTTCTTTCATTGCCCTATGAAGGTTTTGCATTTATGAGAATTGGTCCTTTTTTTATTATATTAATGAAAGTTATTTCCTTTACAAAAATATAATAATAAATTGAACTGAGGAATTTGTTTCTTTTTATCAATAGTTTATTCACTTGTTCAAAATACAGTAACAATAATAATAAAGATAATAAATTGGATTGTCTTTAACCAATTTTAAAAATTTTCGTAACAAAATGAAACGTTAATTTTGATAAGTAAAATAGCATTACAAATAAACTGATGAGAGAAAAAAACATATGAAAACAAGAGTGTATAGTTGTCATCTGTTTTGAACAAGAGGCATGTATATACATTAATAGGACAAAGAACAACAAAATGAAGAAAACACGATTCATGAAATTTTACGACAATGTCATATACCGAAGCACGATAAATGGCCCCTTGCAAGCGGTTTTGCCAAGTTTTCCTAGAATCATCAGAATCACACCTTAATATGAGGGCACTAGCATCCTCCACGACCTAAACCAAAATACAGTTAAGAAGCTGAGTGATTATGATGCTCAACAGAGCTCAATAATGTACAGGAATGGCATAAGACATATAACCTTGCTATTTGATCGTGAAGCATCATAAACAGCCAAAACATGTTGCACCTCCCCCACCAACTCCGGTGGCAGTTGAACAGTTTGTTTCCCTCTTAAGCTTACCCAGATCAATAAACATAACTCTTAAATCAGAAAATATGACTTTATTAAATAAAAACTAAGGATAGTACTAAATTATGAAACTCGATCACTGTTACAAGAAAAGGCAACACAGCAAGAGCCACTATAGCATGATATGAATGTACTTTCCCATACGTCAAAAGTTAGACATGAAAGGAAACAAGAAATTTCAACTCACCTGTTACTGAGTTTTTTTTTTTTTTTTGACCCTCCCTTATGTCTCTAAGTCATTGCTTTTGTTGGCACTCAACTAACCTTATGCCCCAATTTTATCATTTTTTTTCATGGGCTAAATTGTTAATTGAAATTGCAATGCAAGATATCAGTGGGCAAACATTTTCTGTAGGCATTTTTTCAAATCCTTGAAAGAAGCATCCTCGAGACAAGACAACAACTATTTTCACTTGTGCAAATTGATGGAAGGGCAAAATGATTTAGTAGGAATAACGAAAAATTCACATTAATCTTGATTAAAGCTTGGTTAATTCCTTTTTTAGTTTCCTTTTATTTTTCAATTCTAGTTTGTTTTCAATTGTCTATAAATAGAGAATCCGTCTAATGTATTCAATAATTTTTTCATAATAAAGATTTAATTGATTCTTCCCCCAAGGGGAGGCATGGTCGAAGGCTAGGGTTTAAAAGTGGCTCCCCTCAAGGTCCCAATTTGAGGTCCACTTGTGACATTAATTTGTAAACACTTCATGTATCTCCATCCCTTCAATGTCACCCACTACTTGGTCTAGGGACGGCGTAGTTACCCCGAGTATAGTGGAGCAAAGCTTCGATTTCCCAGTTTCCAAAAAAAATGATTCTAGGAGAGTATTCTCTTTTTATTCTCTCAAGGAAATAAATGTTACCATTACCAACAATTAAAATACAAAGTACAAACCACAAACGCTCTTAGGAAATAAAACTTGGGATAAAGAATCATCTTCCATTCATATCTCTTAATATTATATCTTAGACGTGCATACAGTTGATGATGACCTAATTTGATGTGTGCATTCAAACCTGAGATAGTGCCTGTAAGATTTGGATCCTGGGTTCTCAATTAAGTAGATGTAGGGCCCTACTAGACAGCAATATCGCCGTTGCCATTCAGCTTCCCTGTTTCCAACACCCTATTACACAAAGTGGGAAACAATGAAAGAGATTAACGATTGATAAAAAATCAAAATATAGTAGCTAACAACTCAAGAGCTAGAAAGCACAACCTTTCGAACAAGAACAGATAGCCACCCCTCAAGATCAGCTTGATTCCACGGATGAAGAAAATCTGAATTCGTATTATCTTCCTCTTGAAAGATCTTCAAAATTTTTAAAAGTCGGTGATACCTTGCGGGCGAAAAATGAAACCCTAAGGAAGGCAATCGCACTGCAAGTCTTGTTGAAGGGTAAGACGGATTCTCCAATCGAATCTGTATAGAATAAATCATGTAAATTTCTAAAATTAAGCATGCTAATCAACAACATATACAACACGCACATAAAAGAAAATAAACACAGACAAACCAGAGGAAGGTTACCTGTTGCAGCTTTAAGATAACCCCACACTTATCAATAACAGGCAAGATATTAATGTCGGTTGCCTGGGAAGATTTATCAATATCTTTACCAAAAATTTGATTCCAGTTGCAATCACCATCAACCAAAAAGGCTGAAACGTCACTCAAGACCACATCAAATTGCAAATACATATCCAACTCTTGAGAAGACGCGTTTTCATCCTGATCCTGTAAATATTTTCATGTATAAGACCAATAATAAAAAAAACTGCAATATTATTCTGCCTATTTCAGAAAGAGTAGTTTGGATTTAGATGATAGAACAGGATAAATTTGCAGCCTAAATTATCAGTGGATCCATGTCATTAGATGTGAGAAATGCCATGAATAGTTTACTTATCAATACCATTAGACAAATAATAAACAGGGATCTTTTATTTTCATTCACTAAATTGCCTCAGAGGAACAGAATTTATTCACTAAATTGCCTCAGATCTGCTTAATTGTTATTTCAAGAATATTTATAAATAAATATATGTTTAATTGTTTTTTATTTTTATTTGGAGTTATTTGATGTAAAATTTAAGTTTTTGTTTATTAAACTTTTGGTTAACTTCAATTTTTTTATACTAATAATAACTTAATTTGTATTGTATATTTAATAATAACATAACTTATATGGTATATGATAAGAACCTAATATATATATATTATAATATAAGTGTTCGAGATAATAAAGATATAAGATAATCCAAGTGTTCGAGGTACTTGGACCCTCCCTATCTTGAGACCACTCTCAAGCCCAGATACACACTATCTCAATACTTCTTACCTATCCTTACCTCCCCCTCCTCTCTTATTTATAGTCTGTTCTTATCCTAGTCCTAATAGGATTGATCATTCCTTATCTCACTCCTAATAGGATTGATCATTCATTATCCTACTCCTAAAGGAGTCTTATCAGTATATTATTCTTTTCATTTATAATTTTAAGCATTTCGATACGGATTTGAAATTTTTGAAATAAGAATGATTTCATAATCAATTTATGTCCTAAATATAGGATTTAAGCATACATTTATTTGTTGCACCTCTCTTCACTCTGACCTTGCCTTTTTGTTGGCTCCAGCCACGAGGGAAGCAAAGGAGCCTTGAGTTTCGCTGAGCACTGTGAAAACACGTCAACTACCTACGAAATAATTTCCTACGAGTTTTCTTGACATTTAAATGTTGTAAGGTCAGGCAATATGTCAAGTGATGTCTGATGAGAATAGAGAATAGTAGAGGTGCACATAAGCTAGACTAGACACTCACAGACATAAAAGCAAGAAAATATAATCAACGCAACTAAGATGCTTTGGTGAAATTTTGGCTATAGTAACAATTCTGTTATTAGTGTTATGAGGGGTCGTTTGGAATGAGGGTATACTGATAAGAATAAGGATGGTCATCCTAAGCTCTTCTAAAAAGCGTGGGGATTTTTCCGTTTCTTGGAGTTTCTTTTATCTGTTTTGATTCTCTTTTCAAATAATAATTTTTGGCAAATTAATATATAAACTTTATGTAATTTTCTGTTAATTTGGAACGTTCTGGATCTAACTCTGCTCAATTCTACGGTAAATGGGTTTATATATTCGTTTATGGAAGCTCAGTTCTCTGTCTTGCTTGATACTGAAGCAAGAATTTTGTAAAGGAATTGCGTTGCCTTCAATCTTACAGATGAGCTAAATGAAGCGATTTAATCCTTCAAAACTTTTAATGAGCTGACGGGTGAAGCTATTTTTCTTTTAGCTTATGGGGTTAGATATTCGTTGAATTATTCTTTTGGAGTGAGAACAAAAATGATGGACCACAAACTTTACATAGACAATCAAGGCGCTTCTCTTTATTTGTCTGTTTGATAGCTAAAAGAGAACGGATGAATTGCATGGGAATGGTGAGTCGCTCTTTGAATTCTTTGTATGTTTCTCTAATATAACTTGATAAATATTGTCGTCAAACTGTTCTTCATCATTCTCTAGTTTTACTCACTATCAGTGAATAGCCAATTCAAGAAAGAAAAGGAGCTTCTTTGAGAAAGCTTCATCCGTGCTTTTTGTTGGACTATTTGAAACGAGCGAAATCGTCAAATATTCCAAGACAAAGCTTCCTTCTAGAGTCGATTTATAGTTAGCATTTGCGACTTGATGTAAACAATCTCCTCTATTTCATAACTTCTAATTCACACTAAAATAGTTGGAGATCTTTGAATCACTGCCTTTATATTATGTAAATAGAGGTAACCAACCTGTGTTCGAATCAACAAGTTCCCCAAATCAATCAGAAGCTTAATAGAATCGATATCATCAAGATCAAACTCGGAAGGAATTGTAATCTTAGGAGCTGCAATATCCAAGTCCAACAAAAACCTACAAGCAGATAACAACACATGAGAAATTTTGATAGCATCTATATTATAGCTGGTATAAAATTACATAGCATTTGAGTTAGATATCCGTCATTCCTCTCAAGCCTTAATTCAATACACGAATTAACATCCCCAGTAAGGTTAGCTGGTTAGTCGGAATCATTTTTCCCTCCTTTGTCTCATGCCTAGTACTTTCTGCCATCGACTCGTCTATAATTTGAAGTTGTCAAATATATTTTGCGCATAATTGAGCATTTAGATATACAAATATACAATACTTCCCTTCGGGGCTTGTAATCTCTTGTAATTCTTTTCATATTCTTAATGAAAAGTTTGTTATCTTTTCAAAAAAATACTAATGCTACAGATTCTTCCTTTTGACTTCTCCCATCAAATCAGACCTAACATTATTCTGTTAGGAATCCAAGCCTTAACTATTTTAGGTAGAGAATTTCTCAAAACAAAGAGATGTTTTTTATTATCCGTGAGTGACAATGTTGAATTATGTTAATTAACCAATCAATCCTAATAAAGCTTAAGCTTTTAGGTAACAAAATTCAACATGATATTAGAGTAATATATCTTGAGTTCGAGTCTCTGCCAAGTTGTTTTCTCTCCAACTAAAATTGAATTCTACTTGTAGGGCATTTCGCAAAGTTCTACGCCCAAGTGAGGACGTGTCGATTGATATAATTAAATTTACCCCAACCCATTAGCTTCTAAGAAGCACGGACACTTCTATTTTGACAACGTATACGTGTCGGATACGTGTCGGACACCAACACTTCCGGACACTCTTCGGACACGTGTCCGACACTCTAAATTATGTGTCTTTTTTATTTTTATTTTTTAAAATTTCGGACACTTCATGGACACTCCATTTAAGATTTATTTGTTTCAAGTTGGTGGAGGTCGTCAACGACGGCATCCATTGAAGATAGATGTACTCTAATGAAAAAGAAAAGGAAAGAAAGAAAGAAAATAAAGTGAAGAAAAAATTAGATAAAAACTAAAGTATTTATATATTTTGACTTATAAATTTTGACTCGTGTGCTTTTAGTATGCATGTAAAGAATGATGAGATTTTGATCCTTATTGGATTTTGATCTTTATTGAACACTTCACGAACACACCTTGGACACATTATGGACACCCCATTTAAGATTTATTTGTTTCAAGTTGGTGGAGGTCGTCAACGACGGCGTCCACCGAAGATAGATGTACTAAAATGAAAAAGAAAAGGAAAGAAAGAAAATAGATTGAAGAAAAAAATGAGATAAAAACTAAAGCATTTATATATTGTTTAAGGTAGGCTTATAAATTTTGACTCGTGTGCTTTTAGTATGTATGTAAAGAATGATGAGTTTTTGATCTTTATTGGATTTAAATAGACTCATATAACTAACTATGTTGTTAACTTCATATTCATTCTTATTTGAATATTTTTCATAGTTAGTAAAAAAAATTTAATATTTTGGATTTTATCTTTTAATAGTATATCATATATAATTATAATAAATAACGTGTCCTCGACGTATCCGTGTCCTACATTTTAAAATAATAACGTGTCTACGTATCTGTATCGTGTTGTGTGTGTATCTCGTGTCTGTGTCCGTGCTTCTTAGATTAGCTTAAGCTTTTTGATTGATTGGTAATTTAATATAATTCAACAAGCCATGCTAGCTTAGGCACACCTCGATGTGAGAATCTCATGTCTGATCGTACAATATTTGGTTGTCAAGGAACCTGTAGAAAATCAATTCTATATAGGTGGCTAGTCGCTACCAAGGATTGAACTTATAACCTCTTGATTTTCTAAGGCTCCTCTAGACTACAAGTCGACCCAATGGAAGTTCTAAAGACTCTCTATACCCTCTATCTCTAAAGCTCTCAAAAGAAATCTGAACGCTTTCTTTCCTCCTCCAGCTCTGCACCATCCAAAGACGGGGAGGAGGAAAGGCACCCCCTTTTCACCATCATTGATCACTTTCATCGCCTCATTAAGCTGTTGACCCAAGTTGTGAGTCGTGTCCCTCCCCCCCCCCCTTCTACAACAACTTCATGACTCATCTTTCTCTCCTCTAGCCACCCTACCATTTGTTCGCTTTGTCACCCGACCATGGTCACAAAAATCCCACTAGCGCAGTCTGGGTCGCACCTGCCGCCACACACAAACAGCAGATTCATCCACCTCCTCTTCAGTTACGCATATCTTCACCATACCACAACCAACAGTGGCATAATCTCGATCATGTGTGCCCCCTCTTGTTTCAACCTCTTCGGCATCCACTACCTTCCCATCGGTTGCATGACCCCACTTGCTGCTCACTTTGGCGCACCTCCCCTCACTGGCGATTCAACCTCAGCGGCGTCCTCGAAGGATGGCACAGTTGAAGGCTTGGCCTTTATGGGTATGCTCCCCTAAAAGTTTCAAGTTCAAGACCAGCTTGTTTCTCTACTCCTCTGATGTACCCATTACCACAATCTAGGATCGAGAGTGTGAGCCCCGGGTTTAGAGGAGTGAAGCTTTATGTTCCCTAGTTATCAAAAAAACCTAACAAGCATCATGATCCCCTACACCTTCACCGTAGCAACAGACTCATCTTTCCTCCCCCTATTTTTTTTATCCATAGTTGCTTCTAGGACTTCATCAATACAACTCACCACCAATCTTCCCTTACCCTGCATGGATCATCTCATTTTTCACCCTAAATCTTTATCTCCTTGCGCTATCTCTTTTTTTGTCTTCAATTTTCTTCACAAATAGTCATTGTTGAGATCTATAACTCATATTGGAACCTCGAGCTTCACTTATGATAAGTTCAAATTAGTTATATTTATTGAATTTTATTTTTCTATATTTAGATTGAATATTGTGCTTAATGGTGAAAAATATGTCTTATTTAGTCTATACGATAGAATTGCTAAAAATATTGGAAAAATAAGTTTAAATATAGAATTTGATTTGAATTTAGAAAAAAATGAAATAAAGAAATAAAATATTGAAATATATATATATATAAATAAATAAATAAATGAGGCTGCCAACTAAAAAAGAAAGTTTTTATATATGTATATGTATTTGTTTTGGGAGCAAGGGACCGTGGCCACCATCACAGTAAAGGAGAGTGACCAGCTGCAAAGTAGAAAAAAAAAAAAAAAAAAAAGAAAAAGAAGAGAAGCTTGAAGAAATTAACCCGAGTTCTTTTTTTTTCTAGTTCAGGGACAGTTTTTATTCAATTGTAGTGTCGTGAGGCTTCTGGATAAAATTGAATATTTGTTTTGATTTCAAGGATTATTTGTTTCTCGATTTAATTTTTGGTCGATTTTTGATAAATTAAATTGACGTCTAAGTTTATTATCAATTGATCCATGCTATGCATGATTTTGTGATATTTTATTATTTCAAATGATTGTTAATTTGTAGCAAGGGGTTGGCTCATGTGTGTGTGATTGTGGCTTTTCCAAATTACATAGCGTGCATGATAGACCTCAGGAAAACAAATAAACAAAGTTACTTAATTTGAAGACGTCTCGATTAATTGATTTTGGTTTAGTCATTCTCACTCATTTTAATGCTATTATTTAGTGGATATGAAACGCTATCGTGCCCAATTGATTGAATAATAAGAATTGGTTTTCATGTTGGGTTGAAGTCAATAAAATAGGAGAATAATGACTTCTTGTGGCTTTTTCAAATAGGTAGACTGATTCCTTGAATTCGAGAAAAATAAATTAATTGTGTTAGCCTATGATCAGTATTACAGTTAGATTAAACTAAACCCTTGAATCGGAAATTTTCGTAAATTGTTTATTTTATCTATTTTTATTGTTTTATTAGGATTTCATTCAAATACCAAAACCTCCATTTTATTTGTTTTCAAACGTTGAGAAATTAATACAAAGCTCATTTGGGATTCGATCTGGTTCCACTATTTCTACGAGTTAAAGTTAGAAGAGAGAGTAATTTATTTTGACAGGCTTCGACAACCCAACCAATTTCTACCACTTAGAGCCATTGTTGACACCTTCTGCAATGTTTCCTCCGAGCAAGAATTGGCGGTCCCGATCTGCTTCATCTTTGTTGCACAAGAGAAATGGGTTTTACTTCAGTGCAAGAACAAGGGATGCAACAAATGTGATGTTGACGCAACCATTGACGACTTGTGTATTCCAAGAAGGGAAATCTACTGTTGGAAATAAATAGCAAGGTCAACGAATTTATCTTTTTTGAAAAATCAAAACCTATAGTGGCCTTTGTGTTTAATATTGCTCTACGTATCGAACTTGGAATGCCCTCCACCCCGTTTCTCCCAATCATTCCCTTTCTTTGCATGTTTTGATAGTTTTCACATAACAATGAAATTCTTTTCATTTCCTTTAAAAAAAATAATAAGTAAATAGTATACGAAGAAACATAAACCAACAGGCGAATTCGAGAGCGACTGAAGCCTCTCCTCATTAGCTAAATTTTACTAAAATTTAGGAGCATAAACGTTTTCAACTCAATGCTATTTCACTTTTTTTTTAGCATAGCAAATGATAATTCATCAAGATAAAATCATGTTTTAAAATATAGACAAGAAATCCCAAAAAAAAAAAAAAAAAAAAAATTCAGTCACAAACCTTGAACGATCTTTCAATGCTCTATTCACTTGGTGCTGAGCAGTACGCTTAACTTCATCAATTGTCATCTACAAAACAATGAAATAATTAACACCCACCGAAATAGAACGAAGCTTGGTATGTATTTATCCAAGATTAGAATGATAAGCATCTATAGGTATTTATCGAAATGCAATATATTTCATCGATGACTCAGTTTACCCAACTGAGCTAGCAGGCATATAGAAGGAATGTATAACATTTCAATCGTGGTGAGCAAGAATCAGAACTAGACCTGCAAGGCAGCTGCTGTTTCCAATGCCACAGTCTGACCGACAGCAGTGCTGCTCTCAAAGAAGCTCAGAATTTGCTCAATGGCATCTTTAAGATACTGGAAAAAGAGGTAATCAGTACAAAGACTTGAAAAAATAATTACAGATGCAAAACACCACGTTGGAGCTTACTGTCATGTAACATGGAGAAGCCTTGGCAACCAAGCTCCAGTCAACTTTGGTATCAAAAGGCTTGTAACAGAAAACACCAACTAATGAATCATGAGCAGCTGCACTCTGCAAAACAAACATATTTCAATGCTCTACTGAAATCACGTTGCTTTATCAAGCTTTTGGAAAAATAATCATTTGCGAGCAAATTGAAGGATTTAAATCAAACCACAGCAAGAAGACCACTTGGAGAAGATAATTGATATGACCCCAAATTGATGTCAAAAACTTTCGTTTCTGGAAAAAATTTCATGGAACAATTAAGGTCTTCGCATGACAGTTCAGCAAGACAACGTTGAGCCTCATCAGTAAGCATCGAAGCATTACGGCTCATGTGAACCTCCAAAGAAGTAAGAAGAGCATCCACTTTGTCAACATTTATGATGGAAAGTGAATTTTCATCTTCCTTGTACCCTATAAATTTGTTTAGCTGTTCCCAGTCTTCTTGACTAAAAAATTGTTCGTCTTCTTCATCTTTAAATGATTGATTGTTCCTGAATCACACACCAAAGACTAACTTCACTAGAACTGAACTTGGTGGTAATGATTGAATAATTGGAAATTATATTTTAAAAAACAAAGTTCAATAACAGACAGCTATTACAATTATGCCGTGAGTTTTTGGAGGTCAATCCATTCTTAAAATTAAAAAAGAAAAAAAAGTATGAATGATTGTGATAGGGTTGGGTCTTAGAAGAATTATAAATAAATATGAGGGGTATTATGGTAATTAGTTAGAGAGTTAGTTAGGG
>JBBMEG010000018.1:293093-318626 GCA_037832605.1 Cyclanthera cordifolia
TTTCAAGTCCTATTAAAACTTGGATTATCTTGTAGTTCTTGGTAATTTCGTTATCAATATATTTCGGTTCTTATCAGATTGTTCTATATGAAATTATACAAAAATAATAGTATAGGACAGATAATGTTTTGTTTTATTTTTTAACAAGAAAGAAAAACAAAAAGAGACAAATTCCCAAAGAAAACTGATATTGTTCAAGTTATAAATAAATACCATCCAAATGACCACCAAGATTTCTTCGCTTTTGCTTTTTTCAAGTACTGGTCCGCTTCTACTGACTTTTGTACAAATTTGTGAGCAAGCATCCTACAAAAACAAAGGATAACATAAAACCTTATAGATAAAACAAAGCTGAACTATTCACAAGAAAAACTTGACTTCGCTAACTATCTAGAGGAATGAATGTATTGATTCACAAAGGTTACGATAGAGTTTCTTAAGTAGAAGAAAGAACTATTACGTAAAAAGAAATAATCTTACAAATAAAACCATATACTAATAAGAGAAATATAACACAGCAAATATTTAAAAATTACATAAAACAAAAATTAAATAAATAAAACTAATAGTTAATTAAAAGCATGAAACTAACACTCCCCCTACATGGTTTACGATATCATCACTCCCAACTTGTCGAACAATTTTTTGAACTTGAGAAAAAATTTTGTTAATGTATTAAAAGTTTGCTCAGTTGTCAAAAGATAGAGAATACACATTACTCCCACATCAATCTTCTCTTTAACATAGTATTTCTCAACCTCGTATGCAAGATTGGGTGGTGGGTCATGGGCTGGTAACTTTTTTTCAGGTTTGAACCAGTGATCGTGGGATTGAAATGGATTACAACCAATCACCAAACCAACATGCCACCATGCCACCAACCTTTTCGTATTGGGTGGTAACTTTTTTTAAATAAGAAATCATTTCATTGAAAAATGAAATACCGGAGAGAACTCCGAGCACCTAAGGATGATTACAAGAATGATCTCCAATTGAAGATGAAAAAATAATCAAAAAAATTTAAAGGATAAATATGCTCGCACCATAAAAAAACAATCAAAAAAGCATCATAACCAAACGATCAAAATTGAATTGTATATTCCAGAAAATTTTCATAACGCTCTAACCAGATTTTTTATAAGAAAGCAAGCACAAGTCATAAACTAAATAGTTCACTAGTAACCAAAGGATTTCCCACCAAAGTAGTAGAAAGGAAACCAAGAATGTTAAAGAGACAGAAATCATGCGTACAAATCAAAAGCTACCAAGATAAGGATCTGTTGACTATATAGGAATATTAAAATTCTTACCATTTAGGAATATTTGACATAACTTTTATTATATTTATTCTTCCTATTGTTGTAATGTTTACATAATTGTAAAAAGTCTTTCTCCTATAAAAGAAGACATAGTGTGAATATGTTTTAGTAAGCAATACAAGATATGCTTTCAAAACTAAGAGGCTCCATAAACGTCATGCTAAAGGGCAATGAACATACAAATGACCAATAAACTCTAAGTAGGATTTGCACATAACACACCATGCAGGAGATAATGTCACAACACAATAGGCAAAACTACATTGCAAACTATCATGCGTACAAACAGCTACCAAAATGAGTTCTCAAAGTAAAATTTTGATCTTCTTTAAATAATGATACTTAGCGATGGCTGATTAAATATATCGCAGGCTCTCGCAACAAACCCCAGGTGAACAGCAAAAATGTCTTAAGATTCCAAAGGCCAGCTCCAACAGTCTGATGTTAGACCATCTATTTTTCTAAGATTATAGAATGGTAACCTTATTCCATTTTGTTTATCCATTATTCTCACAAATGCCATGGGCTAAATAACGGGATAACTCTACTATACTGATTCTGGCTATCAAACTTTGTTTTTTTCTTTGTTAGGTATCTAGTTCCTTAAAACAAAAGAGTAATAACTTTGTTTAAGAAGAAACAGATTGGATAACCGTTATAAATAAAAGAAATGAGTACACATATCGCGGTTGAAGTTTGCTCAAAGTTCACAGACATCCCTTCTTTTTTTGTAGGAAAATGAACATTTTTATTGATAAAATGAAAGAGTAACAAAGAAGCCTACCAAAACAACGATAAGGACCGATCAAAGAGCAAAATACAAAGAAAAATTGGTAAACACAAGCTCGATAGTGTGAGATACAATGAAACGAGAGGGATGGAATTAGATGGGCTTGTAGGTCGACATCGACGTAGCCAAGAAATGTGTTTTTATTTTGCTGGCAGAGCGAAAAATAATGTTTGTGTGCCAATAAACGATTCCAACAGATATGACCAATAAAAGATAAAACAACTGAAATCAGGGAATATAGGTGCGAGGTAAGAAGAGACAATGATAAATTTCAAGGATAAAGAGCGTACAATATTTAGTCTTATCGATTGTATCCCAAGAAGGTGGCCACGACAACACCAACCAAAAAAAACAAAAACCAAAGCAAAAGCGATGAAGCTACTTGTAATTGAGCATTTGCCTCCTATTTATCCACTTTCAGAATGAATGGGACTCTCTTCAATAGCAACCAAAAAGAAAGTAAAAGCAGAAACAAAGATAATTAAAAAAATTATCATGACAGCACATTACGGCCCTATATGTAGTATTTAATGACAAATTTGTCAAATCATACCTCCATTGAAGAATGAGCTCAATATCAAGTTCGCGGTCAAGTTCCTCAATATTCTGGTCATCATCAACGATTGCACGAGTAGGATCAGATTTAAGCAGTGAAGCATACAAAGAGATATATTTCTTGCGTAAGTTTGCAAACTTCAGAACTTGCTCCCATGACATTTTTCCACTGCCACAAAGCAAAGAATGTAATTGCAGAAAAGTAAAAGAATTTACAGCCTCAAAGAAAACAAATAAAAAAATCGGAAAAGAAATTGAAGTAAAAATTTAAAAAATGTTAGATCAAGAAATCTATAAATATGGATAGTCAAGATATCCTTCACGGGTGCAATTGTATAACTAATAAATCTCCAAGGAGACTTAAGAGTGTCTGTTTTAATCCTATTTGGCCAAACCGAAGAATATTAGGCTCTACATCCTCCTCCAAAAAGTAAATCCTCCATCTATAATGCAAAGCACATCACTCTTTCAGCTCAATACATCATCAATAATTGGGATACACTCCTTGATCCTTCTACATAACATTCAGCCTTGTTTTCTATTTTTATTTTGAGTTGATCTATTGTACTGCCTTTAATTCCTTATTGCATTTTTTACTTAGTAGGTTCTATTTGTCATTTCTCTCTACTTCCCTTCGGGGGTTGTTATCAATCTGTAATCTTGAGCTTAGGCTCTTGTCATTATCTTAATGAAAATTTGTCGCTTTCTCAAAAAAAAATAATGCAAAGCACATCTCTATGGAAGTTTCAAATCATTTTTCAAATATTCTTCAAGGATCTTTCACATTTATTTAGCTTGCGGCAGGTCCTTTGCCCGAGTATACATTTGCTTTCAATATTCCTCATAGCAGCTTTGAAGATTTTGAGACAACCTCCCTGTTGGATTTTTTTTTTTATTGTTGGTCTAGACGCTAAAATTATATTGTGTTGGGTTTGGCGATAGCTTCGGTGGGTTTTCAGTTTTGCATTTTGTGTTCAAAATAAGGTACTATTAGAAAGTGTGGGCATCCATCTCAAAATTAATTGGCTTGAAGAGGAGTAGCCCACCATATTATCTTTTAAAGATGTTGAAGAATCATCACCTTTCCAATGTGGAAAAATTGCCACAAGGTGAGTATCTCCAACATGCCCCCTCAATATGGCGCCATATTTGGGAAAGTCATCTGAACTAGACCAAAATACCAGCTTTTAGCTAACTCGCTAGGGCCGGATCCAACTTTTGGGACCGTGAAATACCCGCTTAAGTCTTTGCCCGCTTAGGTGAGGTCCTCGGAATTTCGAAAGACTAATAACCCACATTATGCTCTGATACCATATTAGATATTAGAACGTGTGAGCATCCATCTCAAAATCAATTGGCTATAAGAGGAGTAGCCCACCCTATCTTTAAATGTGTTAAGGAATCCTCGTCTTTCCAATGTGGGATAAATGGCCACAAGGTGAGTATCTCCAACAGGTACATTTTTCTTTAATGTTCTTTATTGGCTATTTTGTAATTATTGGGAATTTTCTTCTTCGGTTGGTTTTTACTGCGAAGCCTATCTGGCGTTTTTTTTTTTTTTTTTTTTTTTTAATCATTTTTCAGTTGTAACCTTATCTTCCCTTCAGGGTTTGTTAACATTCTGTATTTCTTTTCATAATCTTAATGAGAAGTTTGTGTTCTTTTCAAAAAAAAACTGTTCATAACAACTACCTAACAAGAAGATATGCTATAATATTATTTCTTATTTCCTTGCACAATGCACATCTTTTCTTTTTTTTTTTTTTTTTTGAACGGAAATTTTATTAATAAAAAGAAAGGAAAAAGACAAAGGCAAGGCCAAGGCAACCTAAATATCAAGAGAACCTCAAAAGAGAAAAGGAAAAACTCAACAAAAACCAACAAGTACAGTCATAAAAACAATTAAAAAAAGCGTCCCAACTTAGAAATAGTTGCTAAACGGAATAACTAGCAAAGGCACGTGAAGAAACCGCTCATAAAGAAGATTGAAGACGTGCAGCATCATACCGCCCATAAAGAAGATTGAAGACGTGCAGCATCATATCTTGAAGGCCACGGATGATGCAAGTCTTGAAAAATGTGAAGGTTCCTCTCCCATAAAAGGTCATACAACAAACTTTTAACAGCATTAATCCATAAGAAACGAGCCTTCTTATTAAGAGAAGGGTCAAGCAAAAGCTGAATAACATTTTGATTAGTGTTGTTTGCAAAAACCCAAGGCAGACTGAAGGTTTCCAACAAACGAAACCAACATGAGGCTGAATATTTGCAAGAGAAGAGGATATGATGATCGACCTCTACTGAAGCATAACACAAGAGGCAAATGGATGGCTGAAGGAGATGATTTTGAAGTTTCTTTCCAACACTTCTGAGGTGTTCAATGTGTCATTTATCAATATCTAAACAAAGATACTGATCTTTTTGGGGCTTTTTGATTTCCATATGACCTTAAACATATCCTTGTTGATAGAGGAGCTCGCCCCCAAATAAGCCGATGTTGATTTAACTACAAAAAACTCTTGGGGGTGATTGAATTTTGAAGTTGATGAGAGGAGAGGAGAGGAAGTGGAGGAAGAAGAGGAAAACGAGTAAATCGGGGATATGAAGTATTTATTTGGAAATTGGTGTTTAGAAAGGAGAGGTTGGAAAAAGTATTTTTGGGATTTGTGTTTAGGAGAGGTGTTTATTTTAGAAGAAATTTGTTTTAAGGTTTGATGGGGATGTTGGAGAGAAGTTGAGGAGAGGTTGAGGAGGAGAGGAGTTGGGGAGAGGTCGTGATGTACGTATTAAAAACAAACAAGGAATTTTATTCCTCCACTTCCTCTCCTCAAAATCCAATCACCTCCTTGTAGGCTTCAAGGACCATATCATTTTGTCTTGGGAACTTTCAAGGGATTTTGCCCGATGCTCATCTTAAGGATTGACTTACAAACTATCAGCAAAAATTATTTACTCAATCATAAACACCAAATAAGCCACCTGCTGCTTTCTACACATTCATTCATCTTTAGAAACTCCTAGGTATATGCAAGGCAAATAAATGTGTGATCAAAACATTAATTCTACTTCAACTTACTAAGCATCCCCTACCACAAACCAGAAGAACCTTTTTTTTCCTTTTTAAACAAGAAACAAACTTTTCAGGGTATAAAAAGAAAAAAAGTCAAAGTTAAGTAGCAATGCAACAAAAATAAAAAGATGAACTAGATGGCTAATAAAACAGTAGTGAAAAGAAATTACAAAAAGACTGAGAAAATGAACACAAAAAGAATGCCCAGTTGGTCTAAAAGAAGCAGAACTTGATATTAAGGATTCAGAATATACAAAGAGAATGCAATTACAATCGTGGGTAAGCTTTTCTCTTCTTATCATATGAAAAGATTTAATACAAATACAAATGGCAACGCATCATTAAGAGAAAACAGCACAGCTAGTCAAATTACCTTCCCTTCTTCAACTGGTCAGAAATTGCATTAAAAGCATACTTCCACCAGGATCTAGAATCAGTTTTCACAGATACATGAGGCCGATAGTGAGCATACTTCAATCGCTGATTAAATGCAGCAAAATTATCGACTAGTTTTAGAATGTCCCTGTACCCATTCTGCAAAAAGAAACGCGAGAAAGTCATTCAAAAAGACCTTTCTGGATTGAAGTTTTCCTTTTAACTTCTCTCTAGGCTTCCACAATAAAATATTTTCATTTGATCGCCTTCCATATTAACAAAACTACTTTGTGTTAGGATTGCAAATCTGATAATTCCATCAAAGGGTATCATCAATTCTTCCACGGGCAACAAAATTTCTTTCTAATCCAAAATTACATTTTAGGAAGTTCCGTATGTAAATGTGTGTGTATAACCTTTGACAAACAGAGTGTCACATCGTCCAAATATACTGATGCTTTTTGTAGAGGTTCACGGCTATCAGCAATATCATTTTCCCGCAACTTCATATACCTTGCATATCCGGACACTGGTTGCAAAATGTAGTCGTGTTTTTTAGCTAGGCTTTCAGCGGGTTTCCCATTCTTAGTACCAAAACGAAATGCCTAGAAGGAATAAGATATCAGAAATACAATACTACTTTCCAGATTGAAAGTCACCAACACTAGTGAGGAGGAGCAAGAAAAGGAGTACTTGGTCCCACTCTGATGGAAGCAAATCCTCCCATGGTTTATCCACATGCCAAGCAGATATATCACAATCAAGATAAACTGCTAACTGATTGAGGTCAACAAACTGCTGACAAGAAGCACAACAAGAGCACAAGTTGAAATTAGTCAAAGTGGTACCTAAAAGTTAAAGAAATTAAAGAACAGAAAATACAAATATAAGGCTAAATCAATACGGAAACTTGTCTTTCTTGGGCTGAAATTGAGACAATACTACCTTTTATTGTGCTCTACGAACTGCATCATCCTATGTCCATTAACGCAGACCATTCTTGAATTATAAACTTTATTTAGCTATATCATAGCAATTGTGGCTCGCCCAAGAACTTATATAAAAAGACTATGTTGATAAACCTCCATAGAGGGCGTTCATTATTTGTCAAATAAAAAAAGACTAAGAATCGTCAAACCACAACTTTATTTATAAAATATGTTGGAAAAACCACCACTTTCTTTATAGAGGACTTAAGTTAAGGAAACAAACGAACTTTGAAACACACTCAATATTAGGCTCTCTGAGTTTGACATGGATTTGTCTAACATAATTAAAAAAATCGATATTGTACTTCTTGTGAACTTTTCACTAACAATTAAAAAAACTCTCTTGGCATAAAATAATGAAAATAGAAACAAAAAATTAATAACGATAAAAAGTTAGCAAGTTAAATGCTCCATATCAGATTTGGTGATCTATGCGTTATTGATATTCGTTTAAAAGCCTGCATTATAATAAATACTTTCCAATAGATTAACACAGATATCTCATTTCATATCAGTACTAAATGCGGAAGGAGACGAGGACAATAAATAAACGAAATGAGTAAAAAGCAGACCTTCTGAATACGATCAAGGGCACCACCAGTTGCAAAAGTTTCCTTCCCATCATTGCCAACCGTAAACGCTGAAAGTTTTTCTAAAATTACACCAGCTGCAAATGGATGTCCAGGATTGCTGCAAATAAAAACTTAAGCTATTAAACCAACCAATCAAGCACATGATGTAAAGATATTATTTGTACCTTTCAATATCCTCATATCTGATGTGAATGTTTGATATCGAAAGCTTTAAATTTCCGATTATTGTGTTGATCAGTGATCCCAACCAAGAATTATTCTTGAAAAAATAAAAATAAAATAAAAACATAAGGGGTAAAGAGCATTAAAGTCGTGCAAAAAAAACCATCAGCAATTAGTGAGGAAAACTCAATCAAGATTATACATGAGAAAAAAGCAACATCCCTTTTACATTACTGACATAAAAACTTAAAGCAACCACCACGAAGAAAGATTAGAAATAAGCCATAGAGCTAACGGTAGACATACCATTTCTTCCTTTGTTCGCTGCATCCTCTCCAATAGTTTGATTTCCATTTCCTGCTCCATGTTAAGAGAAGAAACTTGACATATTTGGCGATATGACTTCATCAAAAAAAAAACATAACAAGATTAAAGAATAAAAAATAAATTAAAAAAAGATTCTTACCCGAACTCTAGTCTTCTTGACCTCTTGGATAGCATCTTCACTAGGACCTTCAACTTCCGTAGCAGGCTCAGCTAATAAGTAAATCCGATCTAAAGACACAACGACGGGATCTTGACCAAGTCGGCTCCATGGAACCTTATTTGAAAACATATTAGTGGCATAAAAGCATTGCACTCTTAAGTCAAAGATCAAACAATAGGACAAGTAATCTTCCGAGTAGAGTTGTAAAGCTCAACTGAAAAGGGTAAATGCAAAATAACAAATAGATAAAATTTGTTAGGCAATAGCCCATCAATTCTTTTGTAATCAAATTCTAATGAAAAAAAAAATACAAAACCTTAATTCTCCATACCAAAGTGGTAGTAGAGGCAAGTTACAACCCTTAGCTTCAAATTGTAAAAAGAAAACCTTAGTGGGATAGGGAACTATACATTCTTACATGTATACGACGACATAATAATAAATCAACAATTAGAGGATTCAACATTAGTACAAAGGGTTTGGACGCTACTTTTATTAGAGGGCATGTATCAACAAACTATAGAGTATCTGGCTAGACCTTTCTGTTTCAAGGCGAGAAAACGACATCTCAGTATAAAAATAAGGGAGACGATGTCTCCATTGACTATCTCTTAGGATCTACATTTTATACAACCTTATATCATCTCCCCACTTTTTGTAATTATATAGCCTCGTTGATTGCTCAGTGACAGTTTTTTGTAAAGTTTTGATATGATTTTTGTATTTCCCATAAATCAATGAAAATTTTTTGTTTCCTATAAAAAAACAACCAATAGATAAAATAAATACAAAACATCTCCCACGTGATTAATAATATTTTTATTTTTTTTTAACTTGTATAAAAAGTGTAAAATTACTTAGTATTTTTTTGTTTTTTTAATGTTGTTAATATATGGGAAAGCGTACAAACACCTCGGACTAATCTCACATGACAACCACATGAGCTTACTACATTAGAATTATCAAGGTAACTAGTATTAGATCCTAGATAGGAGGCCATCATTGATCCCATTACATCTAAGCTCTTTATTATTTACATGGCTCTTTTTAACCACTGACCAACACACGGTGGTTATAAAACACTTATATATCAGTTGAAATAATCTTCACAGGTTCTTCATTTACAAACTCTTCCAAGTATTACCTCAATATCAGTACTTTGGCAAATTTGAGACGATGTTTTCATCAAAGTCGATCGCCTATACTTTGGATACAACTTACAAGATGTCGATCTCAACATTCAATAGTGTCTCGCTCGAAATGCCAATGTGGCGAGGCCCCGAGGGCATAAGCAGGGGCCTTTGAAGCATAGTATAAGATTTGAATTTTCCCGCCTTCAATCCATTTTTTGGGTTGTCTCTTCGAAAGCCTTAGCAAACTACTCTATCCAGTAGTTAGCTTTCAATTTTGAGGCCTTCCTTCAACCATCTATCTTCTCTTTTTGGTAGCTTTATGGTTGTATTTCTCCCCTACATTGTGTTGTTCTTCTTGTCCTCCGAGCAGCCTTGTGCTGGTTGTCTCTGATTTTGGTTCTCATTGTGGTCTTGATGTTTTGTTTTGTCTTGTTTTTGTTTTTGTTGTAATTTTGTAATGTTTCCTTCTTTATAAAATGTCTCCGTTTCCAAAAAAAATGAAACAAAAAAAAGAAACGAACCACTTTTAGCTGAATGCGGTACATATTTATGTTATAGCCTCGATCTTTCTTAGAGAAAGGTGGTTTTGAGCATTCATGGTCATTCTCCTTATGGTTCCCACGTGGCGATAAGCAAGGTACGAGTCTTAGAAATCCATTTCAAAGATTTGACAGCGGGAAGATTCTTTTGTAACCCTCAAATTGGGGATGGAAGTCAGATTTTACTATCGAATATATTTGGGCTTGTGGTTCTCCTCCAAAAGACCTTTTTTTCATCTATTCATCACTTATACTTCCCCTAATGAGGAGGTGGCTACTTGAGGGATCAAAATACCTTATCGTGGACCTTGGTTTCCGTGAGACTTTCAAAAGAAGAGGAGATTAATGCTTTTTACTCCTTTTTGTGTTTTTTTCCTCTAAAGAGGTGAGCTCTTTGGCTGATTCTAGAGTATTTTAAAGTTTCAAGTATACTCTTCTGCTTCAATTTCCTTCCCTTGCTAAAAAGTAGTAGGTTTTGGTCCATAACCTTTCAAATTGTTAAAATAAGTATAAATGTAAAGTTAAACTATTCAATTTTGAAGGGACATCTAAAAGTGAAACACTATTATGAAGTATTGACTGTGCTGATAGAAATTTTACAAACCTTAATTTTGACTGATCCAAGAAATCCCGCTTTAACTTTCACTGGCAACTTCAATGCATTGAGTGCCTCTGGCTTTAGCTGCATATTTGTTAGCTCAACATCGCCTGTGAGGAAGTAACAGAAACGGGTAGAGAAGCTCAAAACCGGGGGTGTTTGTTTGAAAAATTGTGGAGTGATTATTTTGAGTGATTAGAAATGAGAAGTTATTTAGAGTGATTATAAAGAATAAGATGGTGTAATGGCTCATTTGGATGAGATTTTTATATAGTGATTATAAAAACTCATTTTTAATAGCTCCTTAAAACTCTCAAACAAACCCTCTGAACTTCAAATAGAACATGAATCATGATAACAAATAGAGCTTGAACACATGCTAGACAATGAAATGTCTCCTTAATTAATCCCAGTATTTAAATTCACATTCTATGGTTAATATAATAATGACATTTAATCTGCCAAATCCAACAACTACTATCCTCTATAAGTCAGTTCTCCTTCGCGTTAACATAATATCAACCATCCCCAACTAGCCGGATTCAATGCATTAAAAGTTATATCATAGAGAAACGACAGTAAAATCGAAATTTAAAAAATGTATCTAACTAATTTATCGGCAACAGAGTTTAACCCACCTACTACTATCTTCCTACCAAGCTCACTACAATCAACTCATTCGACACCTTACAACTATTCCGTAGCAACCAATAAAACTAAATTGTCTTATCGCACGAAGTTCTAAAATGTTCAAATTCCAACGAACTAAGATCAAAAACTCAAAATCTGTACAAATTTTGCAAAACCTCCAAAACTAAAACTCATACGATGATACAGCAGAAGAAACGCGAAGAAGAAGCAGTAACGGTGTAAACAATGAATGCAGGAACTGAAATGAATCCAACCTTTCCATACACTGATCTTCAGAGCCTCCTTGTTGAGTCCTCGGACATAACTTCCAAGGTACCTCTGCAACAAGTACGCCACCTGATCCTCCAACATTTTGCTGGCCTCTCGATCAGATTCCTATTACGTTAATCTACGAACCAAATAGCAAACAGAAGAAGCTAAAGAAGTAAAATAAGAACAACAACGACAACAGCAAGGAGCAATTCACAGTGAATTCGATTTTCATTCTCGAAGACGGTATGATCCGTCCGAGTCTCGGAGCTTCAACTCTCTATAAGAAAATCGCCATAGCCGACATGTCGCATACGTTTCTTTAGAGATCACTACAAAAGTATAGATGAAGCAATCGGAAGGATTCTGAACTTTGACAGCGTTTCGGATCAACGCTAGAAAAGTCAAACCTAATATGCAACAATGATGTAGTGTAGCTCCGTTTGCAGGTGATTATTACCCGGATTATTTGATCCTCATTTTCTTCTTATGACAACAAATTGAATTAGACTAAAACTACGCAATCGTCATTTAACAAAGGCGGTGGTGAAGATATCGACGTGGGAAAATGGCCCGAGTCCTTAAAACCGAACGTGTTTCCATAGATATTTGCCCGTTTAGAATGGTCCGTAATCGCATCAAATAAGGAAAAAATAATAATAATAATTTAAAATCGTCCATAAATTTTTTTTTTTTTTGTTGAGTATTGTTAGGGGTTGTTTGTTTTGAGTGTTTATGAAGATTTGATAAACGAGTCTTTATAATCACTTTTTAAAAATTTTATACAGACGAGTTATTATTATAATTTCTTCTTTATAATCACTCAAAATAACTCCTCATTTTGAAACACACCACAATTTTACAAACAAACACCTCATTACGAAACCTAATAACGAAAATAAATCAATAAATAAAAATCAGTACGAAAATAAATATAATAATATTGTCAATTCTGCTTTTGTGTTTATTGTTAATTAAAATACGTCACATTTATTCTCATTATATCCCTTTGTTGGAAATCTTCGTCATAGTAGATAAACTCAAATTACTATTCTTTTACAATTTTTGTTATAGGCTAAAATATTCCGAAATACAGAACATGGAAAAAATCTTCAGGGGTCGGTCAGGACCCCCGGAAGTCGCCCAAAGAAGGCCTCGACCCCCTGGTCCTTACAGCCTTGACCATCCGGGGGTCAGCCAAACAAGGTGAACACCTCATAGGGAAAAAACCGTGGAGGTTAATACTCTCCTAAGAGTCAATCGAGTCCAAGTGACAATCGGATCCGGCGATAACGGTCAGGAGTTACACCAAAGGTGAACACCCCCTTTAGAAGGGCAAGCCATGGAGGTCAGGATCGATCGAGTCCAAAGTCGATCCATGAAGGGACGATCTAAGGTGAACACCTCCCCTAAGGGGGGAAAGTCGTGGAGGTCAAGACTCCCCTATAGTTGGCCGAGTTCAAGTGATGACTAGATCTGTCGATAATGGCTAGAAGTTACACCGAAGGTAAATACCCATAAATGGGGCAAGCCATTGAGGTCAGGATTGATAAAGTCTAATCGGATCCCTCAGAGGACTATCGAAACGAGAAAGCCATGAAAATTAGGGTTCTTATAAGAGCCGACCGAATCCAAGTTGTTACAACTTAGAGTTTTCCTCCTTACACTATAAGGTGAGTTTTGGTTTCACGAGATTCTCGAAATTATTTCTTTTTTCCTTAATTATTTAATTTGTTGTTTGTATTTCAAAACTCAATTAATATTTATATTAGAAGGTTGGTATATGATTGGATTTGTGCTTATTAAAGTTTGTAAGCAAATTAAGGTAAACTTCTTCCTAAACAGCCCTACTTTTGAAATTCTTCATGCCCACTTAAAACAAACACCCTTCTTTCTTTTTAAATTTGATTAAACCTAATCTCTTTTATTTAAATACATTTTTTTTATTTTTGTTCAAATCTCTCTCTCTCTCTCTTCTTAGAAGTTTGAGTCGTCACTATTCATCTTATTCTTTGTTGAGTCATTGGACTAACACCATTCCTTCTCCAACCAACCACCGGCCACCGCACAACACCGAGCAGCACCGCTGCTTGCCCTCCCCACGCACAAGCTAGCGCCCATTCACGTCGACCCCGCGCACACACCAGCGCCCATTCGCCCTTCCCGCGCACACAGCAGCGTCGCTCGCCCCTCTCGCGCCAGCAGCGCTCGTTCCGCTACACCGCCGCCTCTAGTCGTTCACGGCGTCGCCGGAGGCCACTAAACAGCCATGTTCCTCCTTAACTCTTGGGTTGGTGTTGTGAAGGTGGAGTGTTGAGTTTAAAAGCCACAATTGTTGATCCCTCCAGTTCTTGGTGAGCTTTGGAGTTTTGATTTTTATTTTATTTTTTGTAAAATAACCTTGTGTTAGAAGTTAATTGAAGAGGGAGCCATGGTTAACTTGGTTGTGTTTGTGTTTTATGTGTCAAAACAAGTGTGAAGAATATTGAAAAGAAAAAAAAAAAAATCACTCTTAGAAGGTGACATTGTATAGTTGACTCAATTGACTCAGTTTGACCGAGTCAAGCCCCTCCTAGTGTTAGACTTGACTCATGCCATAATGTAAAGTTAGGAACTAACCTCACAAATTAATATCTTAGATTCATGGCTTTTAATCTTGAAAGTCGGTGCCTAACGTTATTGTTATGATTTAAAAGAGCTTCGATCAGTTTGACCAAATTTGATCGGTCAACTGTGTTGACTGGGAATCGAGTTCGGGAAGACTGCTTTTTGAAGTTAGGCCATTTTTTAGTATTTTCGACGTACTGAGTCTGGTTTGATGGTCTTGGGTGCTATTTTTGACTATGTAACCCTGTTTTGGCAAGTTTTGGTTGGAGGATCTTCCAAGAGTATGGTTCGAGCGTCGACAAGCAAACTTAGTTGTATCGATCAAGGTAAGAGAACTTATTCTTAACTTGAGACTTTGTGGGTGACTATGAGCATGCCCAAGGTGATTTAAGTGATTCTACTTGATAATTGGTAACAGATTGCCTTGATTGTTAATTTTCTTCTTTACAGTATAAATATGCTTTGTAATGACTCATACCCATCGTGAATAGTACTAGAGACACATGCTAAGTTGACGTGTTACATATGTGGTTTATGTTGATCTATTGAAAGTATGATGCATCGATCCATACTATTAACAATTGCATTAATAAATTCATAAAATTCGTAGTAGCAAAATCTTACCAAATTTAAAACAAATCTTGTCATTAGAAAATCTTAGCATAACAAACTGTTATTATCATTCTTGAAAAATTATTTAGTCGTTGAGAATTAGAATGTTTACATCATTTTGGATCATTGAACAGAGAGAGAAATAAACTGTTGAACTAAAATAGAAAGGACAATAGACCACCATTGAGTCTTTGGGTTAAAAATGGTAAACTAGACAGTAACAAATGTCTAATTTTCATAAATGTATTAGATAGACAATAATTTCATCTCCAAAATATGTCATCTTATGCTCTATTTAGTGAGACAATCAATTGTACCAACTACCAACTCTTATTTATTTGATCAGCGAAAATCAATTATATCAACTGAAAAGTGGTGGTGCGTTTGTTTTGTAATAGTCTAGCTCAATATCAATAAGTGTAGTGTAAATAGACAAATGGGTCAAGTTCATTAATAATAGAGTTCGTCTTTGATGTTTGATCGACTCTTCAACTTCATATTTTCAAATTACATAAGGTATTCAATAATCATCACAGAACATTCAAAATTTTGTTATAAATTTATTCACCATTACTATTTTTTTAAAAACTTGAATCACATTGGTCAAAATCTTCCCTATGTTTTTTTTTAAGTGATTAATTTATTTTTTTGAATTTAAATTTAGACATTTGATTTTCTATGTATAACATTAATTTGTAATTTTCTTGGTGTCTGGTCTGGAACGCTCCATAAAACTTAAAAATATAATTTTAATGTTTGGATTTCAATTTGATTCTAAAGTACAAATTTTCAATTTTATCCATATACTTCAAAAAATAAACAAAATTAGTTTATTAGATACATGGCCAAGTAAATATTAACTAAAATTAGTTTAATAATATCAAAATTTTTATTAGAGGTAAAGAAAATAAGTAAACATAGATCTATCTCTAAACAAAAGATAGTAATCATTAAAAAAAATGAACTAAAATTGCCCATGGAAAGATTATTATTTTTATTATTAAATTTAAAGACTTGAAACTTTGAAAAATTCCAACATAGAAGTTAAAATTAAACTTTCTAAAATTAGTAATGTGTATATAATTATAGTCAAAAAAGTGGTTTAAATTGCAAATTTATCGTTAGTATTTAGAAGTAATGAATAATAATGTCAAATATTGTTTAGATATCAAATTAAAATTTATTTTAAAGATTCTTAAATTATTGCAATAAAAAACTCATTAGAATTGCAAAAAGAGTTGTGTGCACATTGGTTTTAGTTAACACCAAGTCAGTAGTTAGTAGTTTGATCTATCAGTACTATATGACTCTCATTTATTATTTCACCAAACTATAGAATTAAAATCTAAAATTTTCAAACCATATGAATACAATTATTTTTTTTCCTTTTTTATAATCATATAGACCAAATTTATAATTTATCCTTAGTTTTTCTTTTAAGTATGTAATAAATAATCCAAATATCTTAAATATCTTCCATGTGTGTGTGGCAAGTATGTACATGTGTGTGTGCGTGTGTGTATATATATATACCAAAGAAAACACAGAGTTAATAGATAAAAATTGATCTTTTAACCTAAAAATATCAGGTAAACTACGACAAAAACACATTGATTGAATAAAAAGTCCATCTACATATATAGTAAAAGGCCGGATCATATCGTTTTGTCATTTAATTAGTTTTCTTAACCACTCCCCTTAAAACTTCTAATACAGAGAGGGAAAAAAAACCCAAAAATATACCAAAAACAAAAGTTGTGAGCAAATCCCAGTAAAAAAAAACTGAACACAGGACTTCTCACTGCTCACCACCACCATAAAACACAACTTCATTCACAGTTGTACAATAAACCCCAAAAGTAAAAAAGAAAAAAAAAGAAAAGAAAAGAACTAAACAAAAACGAACTCTCTGTTCTTCCCGGTTAACTTCTTCTTCACTCTTGAAGTCTTCCAATCTCCTTCCTTCCCGGGAATGTTTTATATGTGTATCGATTATGAATAATCCTCGATCTACGCCGCCGCAACTGTGCCGGCGCGGAAGCGGCAGTTGTTGTTCGGGGTAGATTTGTCCGTAGAAGAGGATTTTCTCTGATCTTTATTTCTCATGGCTTTGATGGACGACGATAGATTCATCTTCTTCTCCTTCGCTTCGTCCTTATCGATTTGATTTTGCCTACACGCTTCGCTGCAAAATGGAGTGTCTCCTCTGCACAACATAATCGTAACAATATCGTCAGAATCAGAATCATGACCTAGAATTCAATTATTTTGTTATTTCTTTAAATTGAACGTTCATACTCCAGATCCGATCCAAAAAATTTAAAGAAAACGCAATTCATATCTTGAGATTTTGTTTGACAGATACCGTAAGGAATTTCAAGATCGATCCTAATTTCATTCAGATTCAACAGTAAATTTTTCTCCAATCAGACAATAAAACAGATTCAGCGATCTAAACGGTCACCAGAAGCAAAAATCCACAATCCAGATACTCTAACTAATATCAAAATATAAAGAAGAAGAAAAACGAACCTGTACATGAAAATGTCTTTATCAACACCGAGCGGCTTCTTGCAGAGAAAACAAGAGTCCAAGAAATGTTGATGACGATCTTCAAATCTCACGTCGTAAAACCTCTTAGAAACTATAGATGATGAAACCGAGAAGTTTCTCGGACTACCACGCCGGTGAGCGCCGCCGTGGCCAATCTTTGGCCGGAAGAAAAAAGGCTGAGGATAGTTTCCAGAGAATCCAGCTTCCACATCCACCAAAGAAACCAGTCCATCGTCTTCATCAATGAAATAAGGCCTTCTTGCTGAAGAATCCATTGTTTTCTTATCAATAGAGATAGAGAGAGAGAGAGAGAGAGAAGGTTTGGAATTGCAGAGAAATGGAGCAGAGTTTTATAAAGAGCGAACAAGCTGATAGAAAAAAAGAAAAGAAAAAGAAAACTGAAAAAAAAAAGAACCAATGAAAGTTCGAGTGAATAAAAAATTACTTCCTATATTCGCCACCAGTTTACAGGGTAATTACGGTTGTGACCAAAATGAATCGAATTAAATGAGATTTGGGCGTTTTTTGTAATTATGCGGAAGATGGAGGGCTAAACTGTAAGAGTAACTAATTTTCCGTAAGGCAGGTAACCACACGTCGCTACCAAACGGAAAACTCTCTTTTGAGCTCCAAGTCATGACGTCAGGAGATCAAGATAGAGCTCACGCTCCCATGGGAGAGTGAACTCACTCAACTTTTTTTTTTAAACAAACTATTTTTCATTTTTGTTTTTTTTTTTTTTTTTTTTTTTTTTTTTTTTTTTTTTGTTGAGTACAGCTATTTTTCATTCTTAAAGCCGATGCAAACCTCTTTTCTTGGTACTTTAATATCAATGTCTCTTTTTTTAAAAAGGAAAATTAATATCAATGATAAAAAAAAATGTTAATAATAATAAATGAATATGGTTATGATATACTCAAATATTGGTTAGATTTAAAATTACAACGTTATTAAATATTGTAGAATTTGTTACACTGTTTTTTGGGTAGTTATTATATATATATATATATTTGTGCAAAATTAATGAAAATATTAAGTTTAAGACTTTGTTAAAAATTATTATGATATTAAAATCGTAAATTATGATAGTAAAATCATTAGAACTATCACTTTATTATAGTTTATTATAGAATTATCACTTCTCATATTTTTCATTCTAAATTAGGAATTAATCATACTATTTATGTGGTTCAATTATGTATTGTATTCATGATATAATATATAAATAAATATTAGAATTTTTCAAAAGAAAAATAAATAAATTATAAAGACATTTTATTTATTTGGTTCATTAAAATAATATAAATCTAAAAATTTATTTTGAACTTTTAAAATTTGGATCAAAATATAACAAATTTAAAGTTTAAAGGTAAAAATGATATTTTACTCCTTATTTTACATAATTAAATAAATCTTACTTGTTATACTTTTATATGAACAAATTATTTACAATTAACCCATCAATCAAAATAAGAGAAGGCCAACAATCAATGAAAATTTATCTTTATAAAAAACGATAAATGAAAATTGATTCTTTATCTCTCCAACTATAAAGTCAAATGACGTGGAAGAAACGCGCGCGTGTGAACACGCGCGCTCATACAACGGTACAACTTTCGTCTCAAAGTCCTCTCGACAGAACTGGTTGGATACCTCCCTCCGGCTACGACCCACAGTTTCTTCTTTGTACGGGCAAATAAGCTGACGTCATAAACCTCCCGATTTATATAAACATTTTTAAATACTAAGATTCTTTCGTCGTTTTCCTACTTACTTCACGGCCCGGCCCACATCTGAAGCCGTGAAATGTCGGACCCACCCAAACGGGCCTTTTGGAGCGTGTAAGTTTTTATTTTATTTTTTTTTAAATCTATATTTTAATTATGGCGAGCTCTTTTTGAAGGTTATTGTCCTCCTGCCTACGAATCAACGGGCAGAAATGACGAGTACCATCTGAGTTTTGTCTACACGTGTGAGTTCTTGGACGCATAGATGAAGGCATGAATTGCCACGTGCCCCGAGAAAATGCCGATTTAAACCCTAGTTTTCTGACTCCTTCACAAATAATTGAATTTCAAATCCCGATTCGTCTTTATTTTTCATTGGTAATTGGCCGTCTAGATTTCGAGGTCTATTTACATACGACCAAAGTCGTAGAAGCGTCGCTAAGGAGGTCAACCATAAAGTCTTATTGGCTGAGTTTTTCTTTTTTTTAAGTTTACCAAAAGTGTTGGGTGAAAATGTTTTTTTTTTTTTTTTTTTTTTTAGATAGCTATTTTACCCTTTACTCCGGTAACCATATTCGTCCCTAGACTCGACACCAGAATACATCAAGAAAGTGGAGACTACAAACAATTGTCACAGATAGGCTTCGAACTTAGGATCAAGAGGAAGTACACCTCTCGAGCCCAAGTCTTTAATCAACTGCGCTCCTCTATTGGAGACCGTGGGAAAGTAATTTGTGTTAATCCAATTAACACGCACAAATTTTAATTTATTTAAAAGCAGAAATGTCCTCTAAGATTTGTACTTCCAAAGTGTTCATGTTTAAATTTTTTTTGTTTTTTAACTTCAGATAATAGCTTAGTTGTAATCAAAGGGATGTTTGGATGTCGTTTCACTTGTTTGGTTGGAATTTTTAAGAGTATTATAATTAGTATTTAGAATGAGGAATTTTTTGTAAAGTATTTAAAAATAACGATCAGTAATAATTGTAGTCAGAAGTTTGTTTGAATGTAGTTTTTAAAAGTATTTAGAATTAGTATTTATAATGATAATTGATTTTGAATATTTAAAAGTAATGATTACAGTCAAAAGTTTGTTTGGATTGTAATTTTTTTAAGTATTTAGAATTAATATTTATTATAAGTATTTAAAAGTAACTCAAAAACTCTTTTTGATGTAATATTTTGAAGAGTATATAAAAATCGACACAGCCCGTTGAGTAACAAATTTATGAGTCAATCACTATTTTTAGTGGATTTTAATTTCAGTTCGAGATTTATTTGTGACATTAATTTATATTCACTTTTCAATTATGTCTCTGTTCCTCCGATATATCTCGAAGTCATCATTTAAGAATAGACCTATAATGTTGGGGACATACTAGAGTGAAGTTTCGACGTCTAACTATCACTTTATAACTGGTGTAATATTTTTTATTTTTTTGGTCACAACGATTAATCAAAACTCAGAAGCACATATTTCAATTAAATTAAACTGAACACATTAAATAAATAAATAAATAAATATATATATATTAGCAAATAAAAAAAAATAAAAGGCATATAACATCCAAAAAAATAACAAAAACAAAAACAAATTGTTATTTATTTTATGTTATTTCCCCATTTTCTCCAAGGTCTCAGCGAAACGCAAGGAAGAACTACCCATAGATTTACAAATCAATTTCTTACCTAATATATTATTCCAATTTTCTAATATATTTTTTGACATTTTGTTGGTCTTGTCTTTTTCTCGAGCCGTTCGAATATTTCTCCCATCGTTTCTGGTTTTGGGTTCCCACCGTTTCATTCCTCTTCAATTGATTTCTTCTCATAATTATTCCTTAACTAATTATAAAATAACAGTCCTATTATTTGGCACAATCATAGCGTTATTATTGCCATACTTTAATCTTTCGTTACTAAAATAATTGATTACATCTATTTCTTAATTTTGTAGCTTCTCTATCACTTAACTATTTAATGGGGATTTTTTTATGTATAATAATAATAATAATAATAATAATAAAGTATATGAATACCTAATATTTTAAAAGAAATTCACATATAATCGAAAATGTAAGAGTAAAAAATCAAAAAAAAAACTATTTATTTGATATCTTCAATCAATACAATAAATAGCGTTCAATTAATCTCAATAAATGCCACAAACAATCTACAACAAATTTCCTATGTGGACTTTAATGAGTATTGTTTTCGTATCAATAGAAATTGAAAGACTAAAATTGAATTTCAGGTGAGGGGAGAGGAACAACATTCCCATTCCGCCTAAACTAATCTTCGTATCCATGAAATTTATTGTTCTTTTGTTGGTTGGAATCAGAGTCTGATTCCATACACCAAACTGATGTGGATTTTATTTTTCTTCCACTTTTTATATTTTTTCAATAATTTAAAATTTCCAAAAGAAATTGTTAATTATTAAATAGAATACTTATTTTAATAGATAATTTTGTTATATTTTTTTTTATATATAAATTAAGAGTGTAAATTGAGTGATTTAGGGTAAACAAAAATAATAAATACATTTCTCATCTAGTCGAGGTGAAATAAACCTATCACCATTGGTATAAGAAAAAATTGTTTGAAATTTTCTTAGTCAGGTACTAAACTGGATTAACACGGGCGAATTTCTTAACTATTATAAAAAAAATAAATATATATTGTATTATAGCCAAAAATATGTAATAATTAAAAAAAATAATTAAGAAACAAATTTCCTTATTTAATTGAATGAGCCAACCAGTGTGCGTTATCATTGGTCGCTATTGGAAATGAAACTTCGTTAGGAAAGAACTAAGAAAAGAAAATACTTTATTTTGATTATTCTCAATTTTATTTATTTATTTAAAGATTACAAGATATTCGATTTTGATGTCTGTTGAAGGCGTCCGTCTTCTAGTATATTGTGTGTGTGTGGCAATAATTAAATATTTTGATTTGCAAGTTATTAACTCATTATTATTTTTTTAGATATTTTGAATTTTTTTTAATATATTATAAATAGATTCAAAGCTTGGAGCTCAAGTTTGAAATTAAAAAACTAAAATTTTTATAATTAAAATATTACATTTTAATTTTGAAAGTCAATATTGAAGTTTATACTTGCCAACACTTTTGAATAGTTCGAAAAACTACATTAAAAAAAATAATAATAAAAATAAAAAATAAAAATAAACCAGACACATACCAAAATGTTTGTATCATTCAACATAAACGTATATAAAATAATAATAGTTCTCTTTTTTCTTTTAACAAATGAGAATATATGCCCGATCTAATCAACACGGTGTGTTTTTTATTTTATTTTATTATTTTTTTTTTAATTACCATTTTTTAATATAAATTGGGAGAGTGGATCACAAACTCTACATACAATGAAAGAAAAAATCGAAAATAGACAAAATCGAACCGAACAGAACCAAATCGATTCAATGAATCTGTTCGATTTTTGAAAATAATATTGGATTAGTTGTTTTGATATTCGAGAAAATCAAAATATAACAGTACAATTTTGATTCATAATCAATAAAAGTATTGTAAATATTGGGATATTCATGAAAAATATTGTTTTTTTGTTAGCAACTTAAGAGTCTTCAGACTAAAATTAAAAATCAAAGTCTGAATGAACAAAAATATTTGAAAAAAAAAAAATAGAAAATCGAACTAAGATCACTCATGCATAAACGACACTATTGCTCTGAAATAAATTGAGAACCAAATACCAAGAATGGATGACGTGAACTTAATTAATTTTTTTTTTATAATGATTTACATTGATATCGCTAAACGGTTGAAGATCTCGTAATATTCTCACATCCATAAAAGTTATCCAACCATATATAATATAAGGTGGATTATTCTTCCCATTGCCAATTGGTTTTGCCACACTTTCTAAGTTGGTATCAGAATAAAATGAATTTAAAATCAGATTCAAGATTGGTGTGCCTTAGTTTTTACCCAGTTTTTATCCTTCTTTTGCTTCTCTTTATTCTTTCGTTCTTTCTTTAATTCATTTCATCAAATTGTATTACATGTTCAAGATTACCATTTTCCTAAATAATAATTTCTTATTGTCATCTGTCACTTTTTGTTTTTAAAGTTCATAATCTACAATGAAAAAAAAGAAAAGAAAAGAAAAAGAAAAAGAGAGAGAAGAAAAAGAGAGAAGAAAAAAAAAAAAAAAAAAAAAGGAAAGAGAGAGATGAATTTGAGAGAAAATTTAAGAGGAGACCCTAACAACTATATAATTGAATTATCAATAAATAATGAATCTAATACACTACCAACCTTATATATATATATAAAAAAAACTTTAAAATTAATTGATAAAAAAATATATTTTAACCAACAAATTTATTAAATTTTAATGGAAATCTTAAGTTTGGAAGGTTACATAATATACGATTTAGAGAGCATGTTGGAAAACTAATATTTTTTTTACCACAAATAGTCCTACGTGGGTTTCCTTGCAAGCCAGTATGTCCCCTAAAGTAAAGGCCACCATTCCCTTAATTATTCATTATTTTATATCAAATAATTAAAATATTAACATTATGGGAACTGGTTGTCCTTGAGCCGGGGAGGCGTTAGTGGCAAAGTGCCCTAAAAAGAATAATTACAATAATTTAAAAGCAAAAGAGGCGGAAGAATAAATTCTCTCGAATTACACATTAAAAAAACTACATTTATAAAAATAAAATAACTGTAGCATATAATATTTTATTCGAATTCCAAATTATTGCCAGGACCGTCTAATCCTACGCGACACGTGTTGGTACTTTTGAGACACGTGTGCCGATGTCAATCGGCATGCTGCACTAGAAAAACTACGAATCTGACTTGGTTTTTTATGTTGACATATTATTTTGATCTTTTAATTTTTAATTTTTTTTATGTTAGTATTATAAAAAAAATTGTTCAATTTTATCCATCATTATAAATATTCTTAAGAAATCTTAAATAAAAAGAATAAACTAAAAGTGGGGCCTTTGATAAAAAGGAAAAAATGGACCATAATAGTATTGATATTTTAATACATTTTGTTTTAATAAATTACGAATTTGGTAATTTGTTTTTAAGAAAGAGTTTAGTTTTGATTATTTTAAAAATTAAAATTTAATTTATAATTTTTAAAAAACTAAAATTTAATTCATATGATTTGAAAATTGTATTCTCTAATTTGATAAAATCAAAAAACTAATCAATGTTAACGGTAATATTAATGAATAAAATACGTAGAAGTTATATTTATGAATTCACGAACGTTGTTTTTTTTTTATATTTTATCAAATAAAAAATTATAGAATTTATTTATTTTTTCAAATCAAATGGATTTAAAGTTAAAATTACATATTTTAAACTATATGCACTAACTTTGTCGAAAGTAACGAAACTAAATTTATAGTTTACTCAAATATTGTTCTTACTTTCTTACTTTTTTTTTTTCTTGACTCCCTTAATCACGGATCTTGTTGACCCTTATTGAAGAAGATCCGTCGAGGGACGGTAAAGTTGAAAATCCCGTTATGGGCGGTGCTTTATTTTTCCAATATTAACCCTTTTTTTTTTACAACTTCTCTTTAACCTTTTAATGAGGTAAACGACTTTTTTAACCTTGAAAATTAGTAAATTTGGTGATCTTAAAAGCCGGTGATTTTGTCTAAGAAATCTTAACTAATTTCATTATACACACTTTCTTGACTTCGGATCCTCCAAGGGAAGAAAATTATTAAATGAACAGAAATAATAATAAATTATGACGGTTAAACGTAAACGACTTTAGTGGGAGATTTTTTTTTTTTTTTTTTTTTTTTTTTTAATTGTAAGGTTGTGCATAATCATAAAAAGACTTTGCTTTTTTTTACTTACAAATCTGTAAGGCTAGTTTATTTTTAAAATAATTAAACAAAGTTAAAAGAATGTAATTATAGCCATTGTCAAAAACAACAATAGTTCAGTCTCAGGAGTGGTGCAGTTGGTTAAAGATTTGAGGCTCGAGAGATATACTCCTTGATGTATTCCAGTATCTAGTTCAAGCCATCAATATATTTGAATGTGTTGAATAATCTCAAAAATCAAAAACTTTTTTTTTTTTTTTTTTTGCAAATTTCAATTATGCTCTTTATCGTAATATAATTGAATATTGTTTGTGATACCGTGATTGGTAGCTCTTTGAAATAGCAATAGGAAAATAAAACGGAGCACCTAACAACATATCTTCACAGACCAAGAACTACGAAATAGCTCCTTTTATTATAGGGTGTTTCCTTTCTTCAGCAGGGACCAAGAATTTCATTTTTTACTAAATCTGTCACAAGTTTCTTCCTTTTACGAATTTCTTTATAAAAATAAAAAAAATCATACAATTTTAAAATTCCCTATTATATATCAATTTTGAATTCCAAAAAAGTTTATAGTGTATGTGTATGTGTTTTTTTTTAGATTATAATAATTGAGGGTGACGATTAGAATTCGTGACCTCGTGGTCTTTGGGTGTGTACAAA
>JBBMEG010000018.1:331816-361876 GCA_037832605.1 Cyclanthera cordifolia
GAAAATGGGATTAATTGTGATATGCTTCAACTTATCCGAACCTTTATAAGTACTCTACCATCGGAAATTATTTTTCTATAATTATTACAATTGTGCCATTTTCCAAGGTGTGACATTAAAATTTATTCCTATTACCATTCATAATTATATATGCTTACTTTATAATTAATTCACTATGAACTTATAATTAATTCAAATGAATATAATTCAACCTACATATTTATTATTTTAAGATTATAAATTTGATTTTCCGTCCATATATTTATAGAAAAAATGATCATTTTTCATTTAAATTATTAATTGTCGTCATTTTAAATTTATTTAATATTTTTGTAACAAAAATAAAAAAATTTCTAAAAATCAAGAAATTTAGTCACTTAAAAACATAGTAGTATTTGAATATCTCACGTTAGGGATACGCATTCTCTGGTATCTAAGATTGGATTAGTGAAAAAGTTATAATTAATTTATCTATCGAATCCTAACTTAATTTAGTGATTTTTTTACGATTTTAGAGATAAGCGATGTATGCGAGTATCAAAGATTTATATTAAAGTAGATAAAAATATATTATATATTAATTGAATTAAAGATCGTTAATAACAAAAAAAAAAAATTGATTTTATTAAATTCCATATATTGGAAATCGTAGATATTCTACTTGTGATTTTATTTGTCTTTAACACGTTTATATTGAATTCAAAATTAATCCATATCCTTCGATTTAAAAAAAAAAAAATGAAATAAATAATATTCGTGTGCCGACAACTTGATTTATGTTATAAACTTGACTACATCTTTAAAAGAACAAAAACAAGAACATGTGTTTAGGATATGACCATAATTTCAAAATTAATAAATACTGAAATTAAACAAGAGCAATTTATAACGGTTATATTAAAAAAAAGAAAAAAAAAAAAAAGAAAGAAAAAAGATTGGTGAAGGCAAGCACTAAGAATATTCACGCGTCAGAGCATACACATGCTGAACCACCGCATCCAAACACCCCCAATTTCTCTCTCTTGCATGATTCTTCTCACAAATTCAAATCTAAATAATAAATGGGAAAGATCTTTGGGATGGTTTGTTTTGTGTTTTTAAGTAGGTTTTATAAATGACTTTTATATTCAACATTTAAAACTTTTATACAAACGAGTTATTATTATAATTTATTCTTTATAATCACTCAAAATAACTCTTCACTTCTAAACACTCGACATTTTTCCAAACAAACAATCCCTTTATATAATTCTTCTTTCCCGAAGTTAAATTATAAGTTTTTTCTCGTTTTTTTATCTTAAACTACTTGATAACTTCCAATTAATTTACTGATTTTCTTCGATCATTTATTTAATTGATAATATTCTATTCAATCGATAATTCAATGGATAATTTTCAATAATATTAAATTATATGAAAAATAGTTATTTGTAATAATTTCTCTTACTGATCCATATATATGAATGAAGCTTCGTGATTAAGAAGTGATTTATTTCTTAAGTACTTTAAATAAGTTAACTTTTCAAATTTTGACGTTGTCAAAATTGTGGTTTGTTGTCAAAATTTTTGTTAGAGAGTGTTTGGGGGAGGAGGAACAGAAATAACTCTGAGTAGAATGAGAATTTGGAAAAATAAGAAAGAAAATGTTTATTTGTATTGGAAGTAAAGTGAACGATTAAGTGGAAAATAAAATAACGAGCATGATAGGAATAAAATATAGTTATGAAGAGAATAAAAAATTATTATATGGAGAATAAAAAATAGTTAGAGAGAAAATAAAAAAAATGATTTTAAATAAATGTTATTAGGAGAGAAATGATTTTCAGTGGCCCCAATACGGAAAGTTCTCACGATTTCCATTCTCATCATGATGAAATGTGAGAAATGCAAAAAACATTTTGATTTTTCATAAACTTTTCATAAATATGTATCATACATAAAATATCAACTCTTGAAAGATACTGTGACAAATATAAACAAAATTTAAGTAATACGTTAACTATCTATTAATATTCAATTATCAAAATCTAATTTATATAGAGATTATTTTAGATATTTATTATTCTTAACACATATTCATGACCGAAGAACATCTTATAAACTTATTCTCCCTCGGTCTAACTCTCACAAAATAATGTAGCTCATCTAATATCATAAAAATGTAATCGAGCTTAAAAAAATTATTATGAATATTTTAAATTGTGGCATTAAGACTAACTATTTGGTAATAAATATAATTATCCCTTCCTTAATTATAGTTTTTTTATTTTTAATTGAAGATTGGAGATGGGCCCTTTATGGAACTTAGATCCATGTAATCGAGACTTGATGGGCGCAGAGCAGAAAACAAAGCCTGTAGGACTATATGTTTGGGCCAATATGAAGATTTGTGCCCAATTGTCTTTAATTTAAAATAAAAAAATATACTTATTTTAATATTTATATTTACAAACTAATTTTGTATATGATAAACTTATAAAGTCAAATCTATAAAATAATTATTAATGTGATGATTTAAAAAAATAGAAAATGTAGTTATTAATAATGAGTATTATCACATAGTTTTTTATAATATTGATAGTAATGAATATTTATAATACAATATACTGGTATTAATGAATATTGATTTTCAGGATTGAAACCGTGTCGTGGAGTCGAACTTGACTACCACGAAATAATAAAAGTAACACGCCCACCAATTCTTTTGGTGATCATAAAATATTAAACAAATAAATTTCAAATCTATAAAAATCGTATAAATACGGCCATTTATAAATAAAGCAATTGTGGAATAGCAAATGTAGTCATTGGTAATGAGTATTGCTGTATACTTTCTTATAATATTGATATTAATGACTACTTATAATTTAGTACACTAGTAACGATGAGTATTCATAATATAATATTAAACATATACATGACTATGTGTATAAATACTTTAGAATTTATCTGCATTTATAATTATTGTGTAGAAATAGTTCATCAAGTACAATTTTTCTTTATATATTTACGTTGAGAATTAGCAATGGCTTAGAGATTTAAAAAAAATTAGTATTGCTTAGGGAATTAAGTATATTGATTACTATTTTGATCTAAATGTCTCTTAAGAGTACTTTTATTTTGTAAAAGTTACTTCACAACATTTTCATATGAAATTGAGGTTGTCTTGTTTAATTTTTGTTTAGTTTTTATATTTTAAGATTATACAATAATTTGCGTGAGATTTGAACTAGTGATCTTAGGCTTACATTAATGTTGCTTAGTTTTTTTTTTTTTTTTTTTTTTTTTTTTTTTTTTTTTTTTTTAGTTTAATAATATGATACAATCATCCGAGGATCTTGCTTTTAATTTATTTTCCTCTTTATGAATTTAATTTATTGACGGTTGCTTTCACTAGTTAAAGGTAGTTTTTGAATTATATTGTACTGTTTTTAAAAAGATAATATTTATATTTAAATTACCAAGCAATAGGATATGAGTGTTTTTTGTTTTTTTTTTTTATTATTATTATAAAATTTTCAATTTTAAACAGGTAATTTTCAAAATTTAATTTATTATTAAAAAGTTATCCTACATTAATGACTTAAAATGAAATTGGACCTTAAAGTTATATTTTGAGCCAAAAAGATTACAAAAATAGTATCTATAAATACTTTTGTCTATTTAGTCTTTTTCAGCTTTTATTTTTAATTTTGGAAAAAGCAATTGTCAACCATATCTTTAGCTTTACTTCAGAGAGCATCACACTCAATTAGCAGCATATAAAGTTTAAAAGAAACTTCAAAAAATCATCTTGGGCAAAAAAAAAAAAAATTTATATCAGAGCCAGGTTTCGATCCTGGGACCTGTGGGTTATGGGCCCACCACGCTTCCGCTGCGCCACTCTGATTTGTTGAATTATGTTATATTTGTTTAGATAAAACTAAATTTTGATAATATTTCCTATATAGCAAAAAAAAAAAAAAGAAAGAAAAAATGTTAGTTTATATAAAATGACCAAAATGTCATCGCATCAATTAGTGCAGCTGATAGTCTTTAATCAGTAGTTCACCTGATGAACTTTAATAAGTAGTTCACCTGATGAACTATAATCAGTAGTTAAATTGATAGCTTTCATTCAGTAGGTTAATAGACTCAACCAGTTCGTTAATATATTCAATTAACTCACTAATCATTTTCAATAAATTTATTAAAAAGATCAGGAATAAAATCAAAATTGTTTAAATGAAAAGTGGTTGATAATCTCCTATTAATAGTTTGAATTTATTTATTCTCAAGTTTAACTCAATTTCATATTCTATATGGGTTATTTTTTTTGTTATATTATTATTATTATTTGAGATCATTATGTTTATCCACTAATATAAAAATAATATTAATTGTCATATTATAATTCTATTGATAACCAATTAATTAAAATCGAAAGCCAAAGTGAATTAAGTCATTGTAAAGGTTTTAGGTTGAAGGTAAATAATATCGAAAAAGATTTGTATTAATTTTGGCAATGTTACAATTAGGACAAACCTATAAGAACTTGTTTGGCAAAGACAGGAAGGGAAAGGGAGAGAAGAGAACGAAAGTGAAAGCAAATAATTGTTTGGTTGAAAGGAAAGAATAGAGAAGGATAATAAATAAGTGTTTGGCAAAATGAGAATGAAAGGGATAAATGTTGATAGGACGATTTTGTGATGAATTTTTTTAAAAAAAATTATAAAAGAGATTGAATATGTATAATATAAATTAATTTTAAATTTTAATTATATACATTTAATATTTTCTTAATATATATAATATATAATATTTTACATTATTTTTTCTTATTCATAAATAAGTTGTCAAAGTTTATTTTTATTTTATTTATTATTTATTATTTATATAAAATATAAAATTTGATATATTTTAATGATGGCAACAAATAATAAAATCAATATTATAAATATATTTTCTTAATATAATATCTATAAATAAATATTTTCTATTTTAATTATTCATAAAATAACATTTACAAAATTTATTTCAATTTTATTTATTATTTATATGAAATTGAAAAATATTTTAAATTTTATTTCATTTCACTACAAATTTAAAATAATCAAAATACAATTTTGAGTAAACATGTTTAAACAAAGTTGAACTTCATTTCATTTAAAGTATAAGTAATGATGTGTTGGCCAAATACAAATAATCATTTTAAATTAAATGGATATATTTGGTTTGAATAAAAAACCTTCTTTGAATATATATATATTTTTTAAATATAATTTGAATCCTAAAATTTAGAGATTTGTTTGATTTTGATCCATAAATTATTGATAAAAACCATCATATTCATCTATAATTTTTTTTTAAAAAAACCCCACATTTAATCTTTAATTGTAATAAAATTACTAATTATTCAATTTTGACTAATATTAACCTCTAGTTTATAGAGAAACTAGTTTTAAGTTTTTTATTTTTTTTTACTATGAATTAATTTTAAACTAAATTAGGATATATACTTGAAAGTATAATTTAACAACACCAATATTATTTATTAAAAAATATTTAGATTAGATTCAAGTAGTTTAAGAGTTATTTAAACATAGTGGTTCATGAATTTTAAACATCATCACTTATTTAAAAATAATGACGAAAATATTTATTTAATTTATACCAAACTAGAATCAGTAAAGTTTGAATCTCTATCATTTTTTTATATAGTTCCAAACAAATTCATGCCAAACATGAATATATCAATGACTTGAATCGAGTTTGTGGTTTGAATCTCCTCTATTTCCTCAAATTTTTTTAACTTATATTTCTCATGTTTTTTCATTAAAAAAAAAAAAACCCCCTCAAATCAGTAAACTTTAAGAAGCCAATTGATTTACAAGCAGAGAAGTAGTTGAATAAAATTTGAAAGGAGGAGAAAAATGATTTAAGAGTGTACTAGTCGTCAATGAGGTCCTTCTCTTGGTGTCTATGCTGTTGAACCACCAAAACAGAGCCATTGATGTTGAAGTCGGAAGAAGCCAAGAGGTCACCGACGGTGCCGAGCTCGGGGCACTCCTCCCAATCACTCATGCCGGTGGTCAAGGGGGAGTGCCCTCTCCCTCCTTTCCCTACTATGAACAACGAGTACATATCTCCTATGTCTCTTAGCTCTGCCACTGTCTCTTCTCCGTTCTTCACTTGTTTCTCCACGTAACCTACCTGTCCCGTCGACACGTGCCTGCCACATCATTTACTTTAAGATTTATGGTTTGAAAAAAAGTTAAAACTTAATTTCTATTGTTTCAAAAATTAGAATAAAATCGGATGACATGATTTGAAGAAAGGTAGAGATTATATTGATAAAAACTTATAAAATAATTCATCTCCTTCTTGATCATTAACGAAATTAGTCATCAATGAATGAATAACTATATCACTTTGGTCCTTTATCTCTAAATTTTTTTTTTAATTTTGTTTCATTTTAATTCTTAAAATTTAGAAAAAGTTTGAAATTGACCCAATAATAAATTTGAAGTTAATATTTTATTTTTTAAATTGGTTCAACAATGCTAACTATTAAAAAATGTAAGTAAATAAAATATTTGAACATATTTTTAAAATTTATAGAGAAAAGATGGTAAGCTTTTATAGAAAAATTAACAAAAAGTTTCAAATAAGGACCAAATTTGGTCATTTAGCTCATAGAGACAAAAATTGAACGCTAAAAAGTTTATGGATCAAAATGAAACAAACTAAGAAGTATAGAGATCAAAATAGAACAAATATGAAAGTTTAGGACTAAAATTAGAATTTTTAAAGTGAAGAGATAAAAAATGAAACAAAACTCAAAATCTAAAGAACAAAATGATATTTTAATTTAACTTTTATATATTTAATTTACCAACAATTACAAATGACAAGAACAAGTTGTATCAAATTGGCTAAGTTCTAGTCTTTTAAATCATAAGATTAAATTTTTAGAAACCAAATTTATAATTTAGCCAAAGGAAGAGAAAGAAAAGAAGAAAGATAGAAGCTGGACCTGTTGTAGAAATCTGTAAGGAAGGCATTATCAGTCTCATTAGAAGTGGTTCTCAAACTAGGCAAAGCCATTAAAACACCATCATCACTCATTGGTGATGAGGCTACTGCCTGCTCGTCGTCAGCAGTCATCGTAGGAACAAACCTAATAACTGTCAAACTAATCCTCGGATGACTGATCATCCTCCGAGTCCACGACACAGCCTCCCTGTCATCGGGCCCACCAAAAAACAACGAGGCCACGTGTTGCACGTGATCCGAGACTAATAAGTGTGAAAATGCCACGAACCCGTTTTGAATCCGGTCCACTAAAATCCCAACCGAGCACGGCGCATGGCGCAAAATCTTCTGATTGGTAGTTCTAATTCCCTCCTTCCCACTCTCCATCTTCCCATCAATCCGTTGGTGCTTATGAAACGGTAGAATCACAACCGACACTCTCATGTCCTCAGCTGCATTACAAACATCCTCGTACAATGTAGGAAAACTCGACACGGCTTTCGAGAGAGATACAAAGATTTTGGTGTCCATGACAAAAGCGTCAATGGCACAATGGATTTCGAGGACATCGTTGCCACCATAGCCCTCGTCGTCACTCATTTCGTCATGTTCGAGCTCGTGGTAGGAGAGGTTGGTACGACGCTTGTGGAGAAGCTCGATGAGGTGGAGGAGGAAGGGGCAGACATGGGAGGTGTGGCCTCCGCTAAGCGAAGAAATAAGAGGGAAGATTCCCGAGAGGTGGCGAGGACCGTAGGCACACGCAAGGACACGTAGCTCGTGGGTTGGGTCCGTGAACTCGAGAGAAGTGTTGGTGTGTGAGAAGAGCTTGTGCTCGCGCCGCATTAGCAATGCCACAACGGGGCCTGAAATTATGGTGTTGATTACAATGCTAATTAGGAGGAGGTTGTAAGCTCGAGGAGTGGACCATGTCTGCAACAAAATGTACACAGTTCTACCATGACCACCGTTAGTTTATAAAACTGAATTCAAACTCTTTTACTCTTTATCAATCACTAAGAAAGTATAGCTAAACCTTAAGAAAATTCAAATATATAATGCGTTGAATTAAGTTAAATCCCATCAATCCGAAAGTTTAAAATACTTGATAAATTGAGATAAATTTAAGTGTAAAATATCATTTTGGTTGCTGAATTGACTTGTTCTATTTTGTGTACAATCTTGAACCCTATTCCATTTAAAACCTAAATTTTCAAACGATTATAAAAAACTTAAAATTGATTCATATAAACACTTTAAAATCAATATTAATCAAAATTGGTTCAATAATGTTAATAGTTTTAATACAATCAAATGAAAAATGTGAACATGTTTTAAAATAAATAAGTTATAAGGATCAATTTTGAGTTTTTATAAAAGTTCAAGAATCGAAATAGAATAAACCTCAAAGTTTTAGTCACATCTCAAGATTAAGTGATGAATAAAATTGGAATTTTGAAAGTTTACCGACTAAAATAGAATAAATGTCAAAGTTCGGAGACCAAAATTAGTATTTTTACCCAACATTTAATTATATCAATCAATACTCTCCGTCACTTGTGGACTTAGAAATTTGAGAAATATCCTACAAATAAAATCTCTATTTTTGAGATGAAGATACTCGAACCGAAGACCTCCAATTATGATATCATGTTGAATTATGTTAAACAGCTAATCATCCTTAAAATCTTAAGCTTTAAGCATAGGCCTTAAACTAATTCAAAATATATGATATGAATCTAAACCAGTCACATTATCATAACAAAAGGTCAATACATGATAAGAATATAAACAAGTCACGTTATCAAAACAAAAGGTGAATATATAATACTTACTTACCATGAGTGATTTAGAGGCACCACCAATGAACAAGAGATCAGCATGGCCTTTCAAGTTAAGAACAAAACCAAGAAAAACCCCTTCATTCAAAGGGATCTTCAAGTAATTGCAAGCAGCCAAAGTGCCACTCATTTTGCTCCCAATACTCAACAACACCAATATTGCAACAATGATCAAATTGCTAAATTTCCAAAGATGACTCCCATCAAATTGAAATCCCACATACCCAAAATAGATTGGCAATATAAAGTTGTGAACTGAATATGTCAATTTGTGCAACAAAGTCCTTGCAGTTTTGCCCTCTTTTGGAAATGTGACCCCAAAAACAAAGCTGCCAATTATGCTGTTAAATGACTGCTGCTCAATAATCACTGATGCTGCAATCACAACTGACAACAGCAAGAAAACCTCCATGTTTTTAAGGTATTTTTGGTTACGGTTACGTTTGTTCAACCAACTGGCTAAGTATTTGTTAAGAACTACAACACCAGTAATGTGAAACACACAAAATATTCCTTCAAAAAAGTTACCGAATGATCTCAAGGCAAGAACTGTATTGAAAACAGCCAAACATGTCATTTCATTGATGATGGCCGAGGAAATGGCGAGCTTTCCGACATCGGAGGTGGCGAATTTCAGCTCGGTGGCGAGGCGGATGACGACGGGAGAGGCTGTGTAGGCTAAAATAAGCATGATTACGAAGAAGAAGCCGAATTTGCTGTTTTTTTCTTCGAATTGTTGGTAGAGAAAGAAGGAGACTGCGATGCTGAAGACGCTACCGACAGCTGCACCTCCGCACCCGACAAGGCCCGCGATACGGAGGTTGCGTAGGAGGAAAGGTAAATCGGTTTCCAAGCCAATGAGGAACATGAAGACGATTCGGCTGAGGAAGCCGAAGATTTCGTAGTAGTCTCCTGCTGAAGCCTGGAAGAAAACATCTCGTATTGCTTGGATGTTTGATATTCCTGTTGGACCTAGCACCATGCCTGCCTGCAACAAATCCACCATTAGAAAGCTTGAAAAGTGTAAACAAAAAAAAAAAAAAAACTTTGTTGGAATCAAATCAAATAACAAATATATATTATCTGTTTCACATGTTTCTAAACTCTTTACTAGATAGTGTTTTTATATAAGGTCTCCCATTTTTTTATTAGATATCGTTTCTAAACTCTTTGGGTTATTATTAAAGTAAACAAATATATTCAATGGTCTTGATCAAGGGCTTTTCCTAAATTTATACTACTTCTGTACTAGATTTTTGTATAAATTTGGTTTTTCTTTCTTTTATAGATAACTGTTTCGAGACTACTTTGAAATTCAAACCGATTGACATTAGATAAAACGAAAATTTCTCTACATAAATGAGATAACCAAATCCAAATCGGAATATAAATAAAGTAGTGTTACATTGGCTTAGTAACAACAAAAACATCATAAATATATCAGTGAATGAGACAAAGGAATCATGAATGACCATCTCGTTTGTGCTTGACTTAGAGATTCCTTAATGCAAGACAAAAAGTTGAGATAACGTGGGACACATCTTAAAAACTAATTGGTAATTAAAAAATAACTAATAATATAGGATATGTTTGGTGTGGTGGGAAGAGTTGAGAAGTGATTCCTTCCCATTGTTTGGTCACCAATTTCCATTGCATCAATTACTAATTTATTTTTACTTTTCTTTATTTATCCCTTTCTTTCCCTTCCCTTTCTGTCGTAGCCGAACATGCCCAAAGAGAATAACTCATATATCTTATGAATGTATTATGAGCTCATCACGTGGACTAATACTCTTTTAAGTTGGTATAAATTGAAATACATATTTAAATTTACTTGTGTTTTGTTAGTGTGTTGAGCTCATCAAGCTTTAGGCTAACATAGTAGTATTAGTATATACATAATGATATTTGGTGCATCACCTTTAATGATTGACAACATTCTTGGTTTGGATCAAATACCCTTTTAACTTCTACCCACTTGATAGATAATGTGTTGATAGCTCCTCCACATCCCCCGTGTAGGGGATGTTTGTTACTAGTATTTAAGGAGTATTTCTAATTGATATTTATTAAATACTCTTAAAAAAATTATATTCAAAAGAGTTTTTAAACACTCAAAATAAATCATATTTCTAAATACAAATTTTAAACACTATACTATATCCAAATACTGTAATTATTACTTCTAAATATTCAAAGTAAATTTTCATTTAAAATAATAATTTTAAATATTCTTAAAAATTACATCCAAACAAACTTTTGAAAGCAATTATTACATTTAAATACTCAAAATAAATCATTATTCAGAATATTCTTAAAACTAAATCAAAACAAGCTTTTTATTGCAAACATTACATTTAAATATTCAAAATAAATTTTCGTTCTAAATATCAATACTAAATACCCTTATCTCAATCCAAAACATCCCTCCCAATGTAGATCCCTGTTTATATCTCACATTTACATTGAAGATACCTATTTATACCAGATCAGGTATTGTCACAAAATAAATTTTAATTTAGACAAATTTTAAAGTAATTGTATTAATAATCATCAATACCGTTAAATCTATGAAACTATACTCCAAAAAAAAGCTGAATTAATTGAAAGTAAGAGAGAAAATGAAAAGGAAAACAGACCAGAATCTGGGCTATAGGGCCGGGTTGGCCGAAGGCTTTGAGGACGAGATGGAAGAAGTGAGAGATGACGAGAATGAAGGCAACTTGAACGCCCATGGAAGACAGCGGGTTGATCAAGTCTTCTTCGCAAACCATTCTGTGAGTTGCGTCCATTTTTCCTCTCTTTTTTCGGTTCGCAATGAACAAGGGTTTTAGAAGGGAAGAATTCCGATGATTGAACAAATTTGCAGAAATGAAGAAAAAAGATTGAGCAAAATTTGTGTAGTAGAACAGATGAACAACAATCATGGAGAGTGTTGGGAAATCTCTTTGTTTAAGAGAATTAATTGAAGGATCCGAAATTTGCTGCCTCAGTTTTGACCCCTTCTTCCTGCTCGTCTTTCCTACTTATATCAAAATAATTAACCAACGCCTTCCAACTTTATAAATTAATTTTATAAATAATAAAATCAACACCAACCTGTATAGAAATTATATTTGATAAAAACTTGTCTCTTTTGAATATGCCGCATCATTTGTATCACGATTTGATGTTCGATAAAATGACTTACTCCGTCAGAGTGTGTTTGGCGAATAGGTTAAGATTAAATCAGAAAGAGTTAAAATAAAGTGAGTGTTAAGTTTAACCGGGAGTTAAGTTAATATGTGTGAGACATAACTTGAATTGAATTAAGTTGTTTGGTGTAGATATTAAGTTGTTAAATTATTATTTTTCAAAACATTTTTTAAAATAATTCATTATATTATTTTGTCTTTATTTTCATTTTTATCCTTCACAATGCATATATGAATAATCTAAAAAACTTATAATATCTGTTAAGTAAGTTTTAATTAAACTAGAAAATAACTATTTAAAATATATGTGATTTATGAATATTTTTAAGAATTTTCATGATAATTACTTCCCTGATAATTTGTTGCACTCAAGTTATAAAAATGGGTTAATTATAGTTATTCAGATTCTATGATAATTAATTTTGAAAACTATTACTTTGATATCTAGTCAAAAATTAATAATGTATTTAAAAAAATACATAATATAAAATTATGTAAAATATATCAAAAACTATATTAATTCTATGCTAACTTAACTTTTATCGTATTCACAAAATAAAATACTTTAAGTTTTTCTTGCATATTTTATTGTTTTCTATCCAACCGAAAAAACAAAGAAAAAAATATATAAATCCTCACCATCTATACAAAAATTATAATAAATTATTATTTTTAAATCATAAAAACCAATTATTATTTTCTAAATTGTAATGGTAATTTTTAAATCGTGAAAATAATGGTTTATTTTTCAAATTCTAATAAATTATAATTTAATAATTTTAAAAAATCGTTTTTTCTTTTTGATAAATTAAACAATTTATCTTGTATTATATTTAATATTAATTATTAATATTATATTGTATATATGTTAAGTACAAAATAAAAAAATTAAATAAAATTTTAAATCTAAATTTTAAATTTAAATTTTAAATTTAAATAAAATATTTTAAAAAACATGATTAAAGAGAATTCAAATAATAAGACAGATAAAATATAAAAAGATTATTATTAAAATTGGTAAAGGATGAAGATTAAGTTAATATGTCCACCAAACAAAGATCATTAATTATTAAAAAATCAAAGATTATAATTATTAAAAAAATTATATTAATCGATTTTTACGTTAACACTGGTAACTTCTTTAAACTCCAAAAGTTTGATTATCAAAATCAAAATTAAAAATATACTTGCATGTTTCTTTTTTCTTTTTTTTTTATTATCATATAAAAATATCAAATTTACCAACTATATCAAAATTTTCAAAAAAGAAACCAAATCTGTAAGCGATCCGTTGGATTATCAAAATCAAATTAAAATTATACATATATTTTAACTACAACAAATTTACAAGATATATAAGAAATTTCTATAATAAATGTTAAATTTACTCAAATTATGTTCAACAAAATCACAATAATTATTTGTAAATAATAGTAAAATAAATATTCACAATCCTGTCGCAATAATTTACCCTGCATATCATATACACCTCAAACACCATTCATTATAAAATTATTGTTGACGGTATAGAATAATAATTAACATAAAAGGTGACCCACAAAACAATTACAAATATAGTATTATTGAGTATTGTAGCTTACTCTTAAAATTTTTCACTAATTACTTATGAAAAGTTCACATTTAATACAATTTCCTTTTTATATATATATCATGTGACTCTGGTCAACTTTTTGGTCAACTTTCTTTTCGCTTGTAGGTTTGTGTTTCCCTATTCTTGTGCACCCGCCTGAATGATCATGAGCCAAAATACTCGGTAAATTTCCGTACAAATTTTATAGATAATAAAATTATAAATGGAAATGTAATTCTAATGTCTCAGAAGTATAATCATAAACTTTCCACAAGAGTTGATTTTATATATATATATATATATTTTAAATGATTTGATAAAAATATTAGTTGTGAAGTTTGCAGACGAAATAAATACAATGGGAGAAAACTAGAAAAAAAAAATTTCATTCGAACCCACGAAATATTTTCTAATCCTTAATTGATATTTAAGGTAAACATCAACTTTATCAAAAAAAATAAAAAATGAAACTAAGTAGCCATGGCCGTGTGATCGATGAGTACAATCCATAGTGACCACCCAAAATTAATTTTCTAGAAATATAAATGACTTGTGGTGCATAATGTGATGGGTACAGTAAAATATATATATATATATATATATATATATATTTTTTTTTTTTTTTTTTTGATATCTATATAGATATATATATATCAAAAGAAAAAAATGGAACAGTTAATATTAATTTAAGAATAATACTTAGATACTTAGCTCACAAATATTCAAATATGCTTTCTCAATCATATATTTGGTTTAAGAAGTGCTTCATGATTTTATTTTTCTTCTTGCTTTAATTATGTATAAATAATTAATTAATCTTGTTATTTTAAATAAATAAGAGTTTTGGAACTCATAACCAATAATATAACTATCTTTTTGGCTATATCGTTATTATTTCAACGTCTAGAAAGATAATAAATTTTGATTAGAGGAAACCTTATTATCTTTGTCTTCGCCGCCACCGCAACGGCCGCCATGATCGTGGAGGTTAGTTTGATCGGAGGAAACGGAGGAGGAAGAAGGAGGTGGAGGCTTTGAAACGGTGCCGTATTCATGAGCGGGGCGAGGGGCTTGTTCGCCCCGAGCCACCTTGCTGACGTCTCTGGATCTCATCTGGTCGTGAGGATCCATCTGAGCTGCCGACATTATTTACAATATTGTTGTAATATAATATTACTTTTTTTTTTCGATCTCTAAGTTCATGATTTGGGTTTATGTATAGAAGGAGAACTGCACAGAGATTAGTGTCGGTTTGTTTCTATGTGGGGCAAATAAGCCATGCACGTTGCCACGTGTCAGACATTTGTTGTTCTTTGCCTCACCTATTTGTCTGGAGGAATAGTTGCCTCTCAAGAGGCAAGAATCATTATTTATATTTAGTTCATAAATTTTTTACTAACTTTCATTATATTATATATGTTCATACCATCAAGATTAATATTTGTAAATAGGAGTTAGTTTTTGATAATTTGTTGTTTGATTGATTCAAATTTGGAGACAACTTGTAATTTGAGATATAAATTAAAATATTTCTGTCATGAATGAGACAAATACGACTAAATTAGTCATGTTTAAATTTTTGTGACGATAACTTGATTAGGTTATGCGACGTCAATAATGCATTAATATAAAAGTCATCTATTATTGATTGGTAATAAAAAAAAAAAAAAAAAAAAAAAAAAATAATGTCATCATAAATAATTAATAACATTTATCAAAAAATGTCATCTTAAAAGAATATAGTTGTAAAAAAATATTATTTAAAGAAAGCTGTCATCTATATCATCTAAACACATTTACTATACTTTTTAAAATTATTATATATATATATATATATAAAAATAGCAAAACTGTACCTCCAATACAATTTCTCTTTTTTAACTTTTCCTTGTTCAACCTCACACTCACCCATCCATTATAGCATAATGTACTGAAGAGATCTCTTATTATTATTATTATTTGAGATCACTGTGTTTGCACAACAGCCGACTTTCCCATCCATCGGCTAGCAGGCCTTTCTTGAGCCCCCACCACCCTGACAGTTGTGCCCAACGTCTTCTCCATTGTTTTAAAATTCGCAACACCATTGTGGGCGACGCCGACCTCCTCATTGCCATCACTGATCAGTTTCCATGGCCACCAATAGAGAGGCAAAACCTTTAAACCTATCTTCTCGTCTTCTGCAACATGTTCTTTAACCTCATCGTATGTTCATTTAAGTTAATAGTGGCAACTCTTTTCTTTCTTTCGACGTCGGCTTGAAAACCTTATTCCTTATACATACCCTCTCTTTGGAACCAAGCCTTCCCCGATCAAAGGGTGTCCTCTCCTTCCTAATCCCTTTATGTACTCCTTTCTCATCTTTATCTTCATTCAAGGCAGTTTTTTTTTAGGGGGTTTCTCACACAACGAGCAAAGTCCATTCCTTTCTTCTCAACAACCCTCTTCTCCCTTATCATCGAGCGTTAAATTTCTCCAAAAGAAACTCCAACAAACTCTCTAATAAACCAATCCTAGCTCTGCCTGAGCTCCACCTTTCACACTCCTATTGGAGCCCTCACACCACTATAACCAAGCTTAAATTAGTAGTTTGCGAGAGTCACAAAGCATGTACCATGGTGTCTACACACACGCCCACAAGAAAACCTCAATCGATGTAGTACGAGAGCCTTGATATTGCTTCTCTCCCTAAAATTTAGAACAAGATTGATTTTATATTATTAGTTTTTTGACAAGTACAACATACTCTTAGTTGATATGTTTTGAATTCTAACCAGGCAAGTTATTGAATTAAAAGAACCATTTTTTATGACTCAAACAGGAAAGGAGAATGAGCAAATGAGGTCGGCAAATTATGATTGTCAATTAAGTCAATAGGGATGCTTTTTTATAGGGGTTTTTTTTTTTCTAATTTATATTCATTTCAATAATAAGTAGAACATATTTTACAATAAAAAGTTCGAGCGGGTAAAAACGACCCGATTAGTATGATCCGACCCGCAGGAGATCCTTTACGAGTAGTGCGAAACTGAAAGCCGAACCCAAGATCGAAGAAAGAAAGACACAGACTGGGCCAAAGGCCAGAGTTTCCATTGCAACTAACCACGGCCTCATCGTCTCATTCAGAAATCTCCATTTTCATCCAATAATTCTTCCTCCATCGGAATTGCAAATCGGAGATCTCTGCAGAAATGGCACCGACGTCAGCTCTGGCGAAGTATAAGCTCGTTTTTCTTGGAGATCAGTCTGTTGGAAAAACCAGCATCATTACACGCTTCATGTACGATAAATTCGACAATACATATCAGGTAATTCCTGGCCTAGTCGTTAATTTTGTAGATCCTTGTTTGTATTGCACGTTGCCGCCGGATCGGTTCGGAAATTGTTACTGAATGTCTGATCGTGTTGGTTTCGATTTCGATTTTGATTTATTTCATTTTCATCTGCAGTTATTATTGATTATATGTGGCTTTCTTTTTTCTGTTGCGTCTGGTTATGCTATTGAGGAAGATGAGAGCTTTCGTGCTTTTGTTTTTAGATCTTTTTCTTTTTTTATTCATAGGCGATTAACATTTTTATTTTCTTGCTGTGTATTTGTTTGAATGTATTGATTCTTATTTGTTTGATGTGTATTTGCTTGTTGTCCAGAGGTTTAGTCTGCGCTGTAGTACTAGAATATTGAATACACCTTGCAGAATTCAATTGAAATGAGGAAGGCGGATTTTCTTTGATGTCTCTCTATCGCCTAATTCGAATTTATAACGTTATTCTGGAATCGTTATCTGACTTCTTGCTAACTTTTTTTGGACTGACAAGCCTTTTGGTTTTTACTTCCCCGATTATATTTTATTGGATTGTATATGTTTCTTTTATGAAGTCAACAACATTTCCAAAGTGTTTGGGTGTGGAATTGTTGTGTGATTATTTTGATTGATTATAAATGAGATGTTATTTTGATGGATTAGTAATAAGAGATTATTTTGAATGATTAGAAATTTGAGTTTTAGTACTAGCTTGTTTAGATGTGGTTATTTGTAAAGAGATTGTAATTAATAACTCGTTTGAATAATGATTTTCATAGAAGGGTTGCAGACTTTAGCTCGTTTGGATGTGGTTAGAAATGAGTGATTCTTTTGAGAGGTTAGAAATGAGTGATTTGAAATGAATGACTAGAAATGAGTGATTAAACTTTTTTTATATATTTGTGACTGTCCTAGCACATGGGCCAGCTTGCGCGCAACTCGGCAATGATCACGAGACATTGTTTGATGCTACACCATTTGGATATCTAGGAGATCCGTAGGAAATTAATTTTTGAATTCATCATCTCTTGTCCTTCAATACCATTACGCTACTCCATGATGGTTGTACCTACTACCTACAATTTCTTGGATACTAGGTTGTAAAGAGCTCCCCTGATGTGGTTGTTAAAAGAATGTGTTGGCTGACTTTGTACGATAAACAACCAATACTACATGACCCAGCATGTCAAACATTTAGTCCCTACCTCATGGAGTTGCGTAGCATTGCTAATAATCCAACTATTAACTTGATAGTACAATTATGTGTTCCTTCCATTCCATGAATGTTGAAGATGATTTGGTTTTCTGAGAATTTGACAAGGATCAATTTCATTTTGATCTGGTAATTTTAAAATTTTAATTACAACAATGTGTTACACAGTAAGAGCAAGTTGTATCTGCGTTAACTGTGCTACATCATAAGCTATATTGTCTCATTTTTTGTGGCTGCTTTTATGGAGCGCAAGTTGTATAGAGAAAACGTATAAAGAGTGATTAATGTCCAGTGGACGTCTGTATTATCCTACTGATTAGTTTTTAGGAACTAAGAAGATAGTAGATTCATTATTTTTATAAAAATAAATAAATAAATAAAATCTTCAGACGTTTCTCTTTTGCGTCAATTAATTGGAGCTTTATACATTATACATTTTGTGGTTGCTTTTAGTCCTGACTAAATGGATAAGTTCTGTAATTACTTGCCGATTGAGTGTGTGCATTATCCTTTCATCTATTTCGTTCTCTCTGTTTCTTTCTTTTTCTCGGATGGCTAATATCTAGTTCCATGCCTCATAATATTTGTTTTTTTTCTCTCTCTTTTCCTTGCGAGTTGCATCAGATATTTGATTTTCAGTTTCAAGTCCATACATCACATCTACTTCTTGCAATATTTTAACTTCTCTGCCTTTGTTCAGGCTACAATTGGTATTGATTTTCTCTCAAAAACTATGTATCTTGAGGACCGCACTGTTCGACTGCAATTGTGGTAAGTTCATTATATTTTACAGTTGCTCATATAGTGTATAGAAAAGCGCAAGGCGCACAAAGGCGTAGTTGACACTTTGGAGCCTAAGGCGCAAGGCGTAGAAAAGGCGTGAGCTTCTTTTTTCAAGGCACACCATGAATAGATAAAATAAAAATATAAATACATGTGTATTTATACACAAAACATATATATTAATCCCCTTCAATAAAGATTTTTTTAATGTAGTCACTCCTTAAAAACATGAAATATTAAAATGTTAATCCCATATAAAAACCTAAAGTCCTGAAGATCAAATTTATGGTCGTTAAATATATATTCATCCCTATTTCATTGGCAATAATTAGAGAGAACAAATTAAGTGAATTGACGAGTAGGGTTGATGATTAGGTTTTAATTTTTTAAATAAAACTCTAAAGTAATTGTTAATTGAATTTGAAATTCAAAAAACAAATAGAGAAAAACAAGTAAAACATTACAAATTTACTTAGATTTTAGACAAATAGAAAAAGCCCACAAGCCGCTTACAAGTTTACTTAGATTTTAGACAAATAGAAAAAGCCCACAAGTCGCACGACTTGTGTGCCCGAGGGCTTCATGAAAGGTGTGCGCCTTTCGTGGGCTTTTCTATCCGTGCCTGGCATTATCAAGGCGACACGCCAACATTAAGCCTGGGGCTTTTTTGAACATGATGCGCTTCTTTTGGGGCTTTTTAAAACACCGAGTCATATGGAGGTCACCACTTTCTTTCAGAGTTTACTGACATTACTCTTTTACTAGAATTATCATTAAATCACATTTTGTGCTTGTATATCAAGTAGTAACTGGTTTTTCCTAGAGAATTTAAGAGCTTATATGATTATTTGCTTGAGTTCATGGTCTAAATGATAGATGCAAACAGCCCAATATAGAAATTCATTCAGTTTAAATACATTTCCTTTTGAAACTTGAAAATATATTGCAAGGTGCAGTACCTTGTGCAAGAAATCTGAAAGCTCTGCATTTGAAATTCTTTTTTGGAGTAAAATTCTAAAGAAAGAATGCTGCTCCTGTCTGTAGAGGTGGGAGGCTCATTTTCTGCAATTAGTGCTCTCTAACCTAGTAGTCGTAATAAAATTGTAAGAAATTGAAGAGGTATATTAGAAATTTCTTTTGGGAGGGAATAAATAGGAAAGGGGGCAGCCTCCCTATTGGATGAAATGCAGCCTCTCTCCTGCTTAATCAATGTCTAAATAAAAGCTCAAATAATACATGCCCGACAAAAAAAGTTATCAGAATAAATGGGAAGGCATTTCATTATATTTTATATTATCATCATTTTTCTCAGAGCATTGCCAATCTTGTAAAATAATGTATAAATTTTGACATTTTCAGTTTTTTGCACTTATATTCATGCCACTAAATCTATTTAATTCGAGTGACCGACTTTCTTCATTTTTCCTTCCAATAAGAATGTATTATTCTATTCTGTACATTTTAAATTTTACTTCGTTTCTCAGGGACACTGCTGGACAGGAAAGATTCAGAAGTCTAATACCAAGCTATATCAGGGATTCATCTGTTGCTGTCATCGTTTATGATGTTGCTAGTATGGAATCTGAAAGTACCTTTAGAATGAGATTTTTTTCTTTTAGTTTACGGGTGGGGTAATCCAAGCTCATGACTTCTTAATCGCGAGCACACTTGTATAATCTTTCCATGTGGGTTTTTCATGATTGATGTTGTGGGTAAAATGAAATGTTTTGAATATTCATAGCGTGGATCTGGGTTCTGATATCCGAGCCTTTTAGGGTCTTAATCTCACGTAGAAGTTATTTCTGCACCCTAATGTTCTCAAATGATTATTTTTAACTGTTTTCTTCTTGTTGCTACTCAGGCCGGCAGACTTTTATAAACACTATAAAATGGATTGAGGAGGTGCGCTCAGAGAGGGGCAGTGATGTTATTATAGTGCTTGTTGGAAACAAAACAGACCTTGTGGAGAAGAGGTAATTGTTGGATATGAATTTATTTAGCATTCTTTCTTCACTTCTCATTTTTATTTTATCATATTTGTCTTACCGTCTTTTATATTTTGGGCGGTGGTCTGTTTCATATTTTGAATAATATGCAAATATATTTGATGTTAGTGATAGATATTGATCGCAATTTTTTAAATATCCAAACACTTAAGTTTAGCTAGCATATCACAAACCACATTTAGACATTCCAACATTTAGTAAACACGGTATCTGACGCTTGTTAGCCCATTAGAGATATGCGTTCAAAACACTATTGTACTAAGTCAATTATCAACATTTGTTACATGTATCAAACACTTATTTTATATTTAGAATTGTTGGTTATAGTTAAATTTACCTCAACCCATAGTTTAAATTTTTTGATTGATTGGTGATTGAATATGTTTTAACGCGATTTAACCAGAGGTTTTGAGTTGTTTCTTCATGAATATTGATTTCTATTTCATGGACATTCTCAAATTTTCAAGGTCACAAGTGAGAAAGAGCATTGGTTGATAAATTTGAATTTACTCTGACCTTTTTGCTTAAATTTTAGATTGTTGGGTGATTTAAAATTCAAGCATATCAAATAGATAATTAATATAGGTCATAAATAATAAATTTTGACGGTAAATTTAGGCCAAACTCGGTTTTTTAAGCATATAAATGCGTAAGTATTGAAACCCCAACTTTAGTTTTTTTTAGCATGTTGTTTCACCATCTTTCTCATGTGCATGATTCCTAGGCAAGTCTCTATAGAAGAAGGAGAGGCCAAAGCCCGTGAACTAAATGTCATGTTTATAGAAACAAGTGCAAAAGCTGGGTTCAATATTAAGGTAAACCAATATGAAATTCTTCTATACTCGAATAACTCTGCTTCATATCGGGGCATTTACGTTATTTCCTAATGGTCGTCAACCTTATAATTATGCAGGCACTATTCCGAAAAATTGCTGCAGCATTGCCGGGAATGGAAACTCTGTCTTCAACAAAGCAAGAAGATATGGTTGATGTTAACCTGAAGTCCACAGGCAGTGGTGGTGCACAGTCTCAGCCACAGTCCGGTGGATGCGCGTGCTAATGAAGCTTCGACGACACGCGGGGAATCGCTCTTTCTTGCCTTTTTTCTTTCAACTTCCAAACTATTTGAGGACTATGAGCAATTCAGGTACATGGTGTGGTCGATATCTTTCAATGCTTTCTTGAGCAAACACTATGTAATTGGTGTCAAGAGTAGACAAACTGTTATTTTATGGAGTAGTTTGATGTATGGGTGGAGTTATTATTTGGGTTTTGAGATTTGGATGTGTAAAAAATGGAAAATTACCATGGAGTCGATTATAGAATTTTGCTTGTTTCAGTAAGTTGTAATTCATCTCTAGAAATTCTGCAAATTTCATCTTTCTTCTTTTCTTTTTTACAATGGATTGTTGCCTGGTTCATTTCATGCTTCATTTAATAATTGGTAATTCATAATTTAGCTTCTGAAGTGGCTTGGCGAGTTACTCACGACTTGTTTTTGTTTTTTTTTTACTATCAGCATTTAGCACTAAAAAATATATTTTGAAATTGTTTTTTTTTTCTTTTGAATACAAATTGGTAGAAAGATCACAAATCTTACCTAGAGGATATTATTGTACTTATATAAATGAGAATCAAATATCAATTTTAAGATCGAACTAGTAATCATGATAATGAACTGAATTACTACTAAATAATAAAATCACTAATTTTTTGATGTTTTATTTTTAAATACTACAATAGTCATCTTTGCTACATTGATTGGTTGATAAGAATAAAAGCTCACGTGGAGATTTAGCTGGCTCCCACCTCTATGTTTATTGCTTTCTTTCTTTCATCCAGAACTCTTTAGGTAGAAAACAATGTGGCATATTTGACTAGGCAGATGAAAAGAGAGGAAAAAAAATAAATTAGTGAAAATAAATTAGTGAAAATAAATTAGTTATTAAGGTAACCATTCCCTCCCATAATTGAGATATTTGGACCCAAATCCCTTAATTTGGGACTACATCTCACTCCTATTTATAACCTAATTTCGTCTCATTTTATTTATAACCAAAAACTATATTACCTCCTCTCTACTTTAACCAAAAACCTTAAAGATATTTACCATTATGCCCTACTCTCATCTTTATATTTAACCAAATATTAAGTACCACCTCTACTAGTACTTATACCAAAAATCGTATAACTATTTACAACCATGACCTTCACTATTTAAAATATGCCTTTCTCAGATTTAAAAAAAAAAAAAAAAACACTAAGGTTTATTTAAGTCCTGGTCCAACCCCTATCAGTTTCGTTGCTCTCCTCGCGCCCAATCCTAGATGCTCTCAGAACTCCGGTTTTTAGTAGTAGAATAACAGAGACAAGAATTAAAAGGCGAGACACAAATTTCAATTGTAAGAATTAACTGACGGGAATCAAGCGATGATAGATAATAAATACGACTACTTTTGATCATTAACCCCTACCATCATTATACTTAATCTAAGATATCTTAAGGAAATTTTGATACTGGACTTGGAGGGGTGCGCCAGGCCCATGCTGTAGTGCAACGCAAGGGCGACGCTTGAAGGCCCCAATAGCAAGCTACTGTGGTGGGCCTTCACCCATAAAAAATTAATTTAATATCATGTGGGCCGATGGTCCACGTATCAGATATTAAACTGATAAGAACAGATACTACACTTGATCTTAGCCAAAAGGCCGAGAAAGGTATGCTTTTCCTCATAGTTTGAAGCCCCTTTTATATTGGCATTTCAGACAATCCCCTCCAATCTTTTCGATGTGGGACGAATCCTAAGTTCTACAGTGTTTTTTTCTCCTCCTTCCCGAGTTGCTGCAGTTCATTTTTACTTTTCTAATACAGCTGGCTTATAATAATGCTTTCTGGCGGAGGTCTTTCATATTTTAATGCTGCTGCAGTCCTTTTTTGTTAAAGCAAAAAATTATTATAAAAAGAAAACCAAAACAAAACAAAAAAATTGAAAAATTAGACAACAAAGAAAGAGAAAATAGATATGCTAAACCTACAAAAGTAAGGATGCATTATCAACAATAATTAAATTATAAATATTTTTATGTTGGGAGATTATGATTATGTGTTTTCGAATGCAAATATTAAAACTACATATCAAAGACCATTAAAATAGATACTTAACCATATAATTAAGCATCGTTTAAAACTTGTTGGTGCTGAAAAATGTCGAAGGGGTCAAAGGCTGCCATGACCAATACCTTGGGGGTCAAACACCTTTGAACGGATTAAGTGGTCCACATCCCTTTCGTTTTAAACTCTTTAAAGCAGCTGCGCTTGCGAAGGTCAAGGCTATCCTGGTCGATCCTCTTGAGGGTCAATGTCTTCTTTGGCCGATCCGTGAGTCAAGGCCACCATGACGGACCTTCTAGGGGGTCGAAGTCACGTTGAAAGTCACGTTGAATGTCCTTCAAAAGGTTTTAAGGTCTCACCAAATATCTCAAGCAATATTTTACCTATAACAAAACTTAAGTTGAAGTAACTAAATTGAAAAAGGTGGTCATACTTTTTTTTATTTTTTAGCACTTAAAAATTATATATTTGAAATTGTTAAAATAAAAAAAGACAAAAAAGAAAACTACAATAGTCATCTATGCTAAAACATAAAATGGATGGTAAGAATAAAAGCTCACATGAATATTTAACTAGCTCCCACCTATATGTTATTGGTTAGTTGACATTGCGTTCTTTTTTTCGTTTAAAACTCTCATACGTAAAACAAATTTAAGAATATTTAAAATTAGTGATTAGTTTTTAAGAGAGTTTAAAAGGATGATTTATTTTAGGAGTACTAGTAAAAAACTAATTTGAAATAAAATCTCATAACCAACATTCTATAAATATTAACCAATTCATCTCGTTTCTTTTATTTAAAATCAAATATTAAAATTACCATTATGCTTATTCTAATAATCTTATAAATCTAACAATATAATTTGTGTAGAGACCGACCCCTCTGGCCTCAGTATTTATAACGGAATCCTTGTAAACTAGCTATACTCCATTATGCATTACTCATCCCACAATCGAATTTAGTAAATTGGGCTATTAAGCGTAGTAAATATTTCGAAACTAGACTTGGAGGGGTGCGCCAGGCCCATGCTGTAGTGCAACGCAAGGGCGACGCTTGAAGGCCCCAATAGCAAGCTACTGTGGTGGGCCTTCACCCATAAAAAATTAATTTAATATCATGTGGGCCGATGGCCCACGTATCAGATATTAAACTGATAAGAACAGATACTACACTTGATCTTAGCCAAAAGGCCGAGAAAGGTATGCTTTTCCTCATAGTTTGAAGCCTCTTTTATATTGGCATTTCAGACAATCCCCTCAATCTTTTCGATGTGGGACGAATCCTAAGTTCTACAGTGTTTTTTTCTCCTCCTTCGCGAGTTGCTGCTAATACAGCTGGCTTATAATAATGCTTCTAGCGAGATCTTTCATATTAATGATGCTGCAGTTCTATTTGTTAAAGAAAAAATTATTTAAAACAAAACCAAAACAAAGCAAAAAAATCGAAAAATTAGACAGGCTTCCTACCTTGAAAGTTATGTATGTGTTGTAAGAGTCTTGTGTTTTATTCTTCCACAAGCTTCCTGCCTTGAAAGTTTATTCTCTAACTCTCTCATGACTTCTTCCTCTAAACTCTAAACCGATCAATGTTACGACATGGCCCAACATAATCCAAACGTTCCAAAAATGTTATTTTTCAAATATAACAGTGGCTCGATTAAAATGGATCGATTTCACTTTGAGTTGCTCATTAACAAAAGGTACATCTTTTTTGTAAAGCCTCGTTGTTCTTTTGATATTTTACCAAACAATTTTATTCATAATTGTCAATTTGGAATTCATTGATTGTTTTGAGTTATTGTTTTGCTTGTTCTTTCATATCCTACTTCATTTTTTGCGTTTTTTTTTTTTTGCTAAACTATTAGAGTATTGATATTAGTATTAATATAGTTAATGTTAATGTGTGTGTTTGAAGTTCAATGAGCCTTTGGGTTTAAATCACGACTTTCAAATAAAGAATACTTCTTTATCAATAAATTTTTATTTTTAAACCATCTAAGAAGTACTTCATTAATCAAATTTAGGTATGATATAGTCACCATTTCAATTTACACCCGATTGAGGAGTCCCAACAAACACAATCTAGAACATTAATAAGTAAATGGTCTAAGAAAGACGAAACAATCAGATCTAACTTCGATCTTAACACACATAGACTTCTGAAAATCAAAGCCAAAACGACCCAAAGCAATTTATCAACAGACAATTTGTAGAATTTAAAATACCTTGGGGGATAATCCTAGAATCATTTTGTTCACTAAAAAACAATATTTCACAAAAGCTATAGGAGAAACCATCACTCAAGTAATTAATCAATTGATTGGCCAATTATTTGAATATTCATACAAACCTTTATTCACAAGTTCTTCTTTATGACACAACAATACAAAAAAAGAAAAAATTAAACTAGATATTGAGCCTATTAAACTAGATACCTAACCATATAACTAAGCATCGTTTATAACTTGTTGATGCCGAAAAATGGTCAACTTGAATCAACGGTACAATTTGTATTAGCAAAGACGAGAAGTCTGCAAAATTTTAAAAAAAATAAAAATAAAAAATTAGGCACACCGATGTGGTGTAAACCACAAGAGCTCTGATGCCTAAGTCACTAAAAGTTTTATAAGAATAATTTTGGGTACTTTGGGACTTAGAACTGCTTATAGGGATTGCCAGCATAGTTCAGCTTAGCTTGAAATGGAGAAGGCTCTCACTTCTTATAACAGCCGGTCTTGTAACCGTCGCTGCTCACTTAATAATGGGTTAATGGTCGGCCGTTAGAAACGGCCATTAAGCCGGGAATGAATAGCGTTGTAATTCTGACAATTATCCTTTGAGGCATAACGGTCTTGACTAGGATGTTACTTGGACTCGCTCAACCTTTGCAGGTCCTCACCTCCACAATCGACTTCTTAGGGGTGTGACCTTCTCGGTATAACCCCAAGACGCTTAACCCAACAGGTGTACTAGCCCAATGTTACTTGGACTTGGTTGACTAGTCTACTGGAGAATCCTAACCTCCAAAACTGACTCAGTCAAATAAGCCTACCCAACCGATCTCTTTGGTCTCGGTCAATCTTGACAGGTCCTTACCTCCACGGCTCGGCCCTAAAGGGGAGTCTTGGCCCTCTCGATGTAACTACTAATCGTTATCATCGAAGCTCACATGAAAGTAACTATAAATAATAATTATAATTAAAAATTTATTTGGATTTAATTAAAAAAATTTTAAGAATATTTAAAGTTAGTGAGCAATTTTAAAGAGAGTTTAAAAGGAAGATAAAATACTAATTTGAAATAAAATCTCAAAACCAACGTTCTATAAATATAACCAATTCATCTCATATCATATCTTTCATTTATAACCAAATATTATACTTCTCTCTACTTTTAACCAATAACCATAAGGATAAAATTACCATTATGCCTACTCTAATCTTCATTTAAAATTGTAACATATTATCATATGTCACCACCTCAACTTCAGTAACCTTATACGTACTACCATCGGGCCCTAATCTTCTCCCAAACGGCATCAAATTTGTCACATTGGGCAATGTGAGCGTATATGATATTTCGAAACTAGTTTTGGAGGGGTGCGCCAGGCCCATGCTGTAGTGCAACGCAAGGGCGACGCTTGAAGGCCCCAATAGCAAGCTACTGTGGTGGGCCTTCACCCATAAAAAATTAATTTAATATCATGTGGGCCGATGGCCCACGTATCAGATATTAAACTGATAAGAACAGATACTACACTTGATCTTAGCCAAAAGGCCGAGAAAGGTATGCTTTTCCTCAAAGTTTGAAGCCTCTTTTATATTGGCATTTCAGACAATCCCCTCAATCTTTTCGATGTGGGACGAACCTAAGTTCTACCGTGTTTTTTTCTCCTCCTTCGCGAGTTGCTGCAGTTCATTTTTACTTTTCTAATACAGCTGGCTTATAATAATGCTTCTAGCGAGATCTTTCGTATTAATGCTGCTGCAGTCCTTTTTGTTGAAGCAAACTTTTTTTTTTAATAATAATAATTCAAAAAAATTAGCAAAATTGAAAAAATAGACAGCAATGACATAGATAATAAGATATGCCCAAACCTTACAAAAGTAAGGATGCATTACCGTCAATAATTAACTTATAATAAACATTTTTATGATGAGATATTATGATTATGTTGTTCCTAAATGCAAATATTCGAGACTTATATAGTTGGATTGCATAAATATAAGTTAATTTGTTGATTATTATAATTGTTTGTCTAAATACAAGTTTAAGTTGTTATACCTTTTTAGAGTATTTGAATGATAATATAAGATTGCTATAGTTATTAATGTTAGTTATCGATTCAACTATTTTTATTAAGTTGTATTATCCTACCATGTGAGTCTTGTGTCTTGTGCATCTACAAGCTTCATGTATTGAAATTTTTTTTTATGGCTCTATCATGACTTCTACTTTTTGACTATCTCTTAACCTCTCGAAGTTATGACATATCCAACCTAATCCATTTATATCCAGTTGTCTAAACACCTTTAAAATAGTATATTCCTATATAATACTAACTCGATTAAAGGGGATCGATTTCACTTTGGGCTATTCTTAACATGTACATTTTTTGTTTGTAAAATCTCGTGGTTCTTTTGATATTTAGCAATCAATTTTATCCATAATTGTCGATTTTGATTTAATTGATTGCTTTGCTTATTCTTTCTTATCTTACTTCATTGTTTGCTTCTTCTTTTTCTATGAGGATTTTTGTCAAAATATTAGAGTTTTGATATTAGTATTAATAGTTAATGTTAAAGATAATGTTAATGTGTGTTTTGCTTATTATATTTTATGCTTCCTAGTATGTAAGTTCAATGAGCCTCTAGGTTTAGATTAGGGCTTTCAAACAAATAATTTCTTCCTCATGTTGTTTGTTTTTTTTGTTTTTTTGTTTTTTGAAAACCAACCAAACCAAATTTGCGCATAATATAGTCATCATTTTGATTTACACTCCGATTGAGGGAACAAACTTCCAGCAAACACAATCTATAACATAATATAAAAATGGTTGTAGAAAGAGGGAACAACTAGATCTGACTTGGGTTTGACATACTTAGTCTTACGAGAATCAAGTCAAAACGGCTCAATAAATTTTATTAACACAAAAAATATTGATTTTATAATACATTTTGATCAGCAATAAACAATATTTCATCAAAGCTATCCGAGAAATAATCATTCAAGTAGTTAATCAGTCATTTCCCCCCAAGACGACCAATTATTTGAACACTCAAACAATCATTTTCCGCAAGCTCTTATGTAGATGCGACAATACAAAAACTTAAAATTAAATACCGATACCATTAAACTAGATACCTAGCCATACAACTAATCACCATTTAGAACTAAAGTTCAAGTAACTCAAAGAAAAAAAATGTGGTCGGACCAATTCGACACATACCCATACCGCTCGAGTCAAGAGAACTAGTGGTTCAATTCGAAAATCGATTCAACCCTCGTAAAATAAATGATCTTGAGGTCAATATCTTCTTTAGATCCAATATCCAACGATTGTATATTTTTTTTATTTTTTAGATACAATATTAAATTTTAGATACAATATTAAAGGACATAGTCATATATTGCTCGAATTCTTTTAATTCGTATATTATTTGAGTGTGATAGGGAACTTATATGACTATGTCCTTTAATCAACCATGACAAATCATTGTTTTTTAATGTATCTCAAATTGTTCACCATTCTCTCTATGTTTAGGAAAAAAGAAACCTTTTTTATTCAAAATTCTCCCATTTAAACTGTATTATTAATATACATATTTTTAGTTCATGGTTATATCAATGTACAATATAGAATTAAAAAAAAGGGAATTTAACATGGATATTCAAGTAGGAGATAAATATTACATTTTCATCCCAAATTAGTTTTAATTGCAAAGATATCCAAATGATTTTTTAAACATAAATGATTATAATGTCAATCACTTTTTTGCCCTTTTTG
>JBBMEG010000018.1:361976-373765 GCA_037832605.1 Cyclanthera cordifolia
ATGGTTGCAATTATTTTCAATTTTTGGCAGCAATGTAAAATGTTGTCTCCATATGGCTATGGATATAAAGATCCCTAAAAAAAATATATATATTAAAAATAAAAAATGTTAATTTATTTTCATTATGTCAATATCAATCAAAAGTGTGACAAAGATACTCTGTTAAACATTTGATGTTTATAAAAAAGAAATTTAAAGTCTAAGTTATTTGAAAATAATTGTATAAAAAAAAAAAAAATCATAAATCCTCTTTAATTATTATTATATGACTCTAAAAAAACAACCCAAATCTTAACTTCTATTATAATAATATACATTTTAAACTACGTTTATAATAATTCTCAGTTTATTATAACTCTATTTCTATCGTATACTTTTAGGAGATGTTTTAATTGAGATTTTAAAAGTATTTAAAATTAATATTTAGAATGAAAATTTATTTTGAGTACTTTGAAGTAACGATTGTAATCAAAACTCGTATAGTTTTTAAGAATATTTAGAACGAGGATTTAGTTCGAATATTTTAGAAATTGCAATCTGAAAACTGGTTTGATTATAATTTTTAAAAATATTTAGATTGAAAATATATTTTGAGTGTTTAAAAGTAATGATCATAATAAAAAAAACTTGTTTGAACCTTGTTTTTAAAAATATTTTAAAAATAATTTATTTTGAGTATTTATAAATAATGATAATCGAAAACTGATTTGATATTCTATGAAATATTAGTACAAAAATATCTTTTATATATATATATATATATATAAATATAACTAATTACATGTTAATAGAAAAAAAATCAAATGAAAGCCGAATCATATAGAAACCGTCGAAACGTGCCACCGTAAAACTCGTCCATTATTTCTCCCACAACGCTGATTCAAAAATATTCTCAATTTAATATCCAACTCGCGAAAATAGCTCCCATTCTGTTCTTCAACTTCTTCTCCTTCTTCACTCCGATCATACTCACTCTGCTTTGGACAATCCTCTCTCATGCTACGAATTCCAGCTCTTCTTCGGTTTGTGTAGTGGAAGAGGAAGAGAAGGACGCTGAATTCGGCGAAATGGCCAGCATGGAGAGCTTGATCGTCCTCGTTAACCGTATACAGAGGGCTTGCACTATACTTGGTGACTTCGGCGATGATTCTGCCTTGCCTACTCTTTGGGAGACTCTTCCATCCGTCGTCGTCGTCGGCGGTCAGGTTAACTCTCTGTAACTTCTATCGGTTTGTAGATTGTGACGATTCTCTTTCTATGATGCTGTATTCGGATGCATGTGTGTGTATGTGTTATCTTCAGGTGTTTATACTTACATCAGTGGCTAATTCGTGGTCTTTGGATGGAAATGTAGAGCTCTGGAAAATCATCGGTGTTGGAGAGCATCGTTGGTCGTGATTTTCTTCCTAGGGGATCAGGTTAGTCAGTGTTGGTTCGGATTTTGCTACATTTGAGCTTTGATTACTGTTGAGCTTTGAGTTGTTTTTTTTGCTTCGTTTAGAGTGGATTTCTGTTAAATATATTTAATATTTATGTCGTAATTTTGAACTGTGGAAGGAGCAGTTGAATTTCTGATAGAGTGGATTTTACTCTCTTTAAGAATCAGCTTCAGATTACTCGCGTGGTCGCACCACAGTCCACAAGAGCAATTAGCAGCGTGTAACAGCAAAAAGGAACAATTAAATTACAAGAGAAAGATGAATTCAGTCAAGATTTAATTAATTCGGTCGTGAGGTCTGTGTTCACTGTCAACCTTAGTCCAGGAACTTTTACTATCAGTGAATTGAAGAGTCCAGGAATTCTTACTATCGTTGAATGGAATAATACAGATTCTTAAGGGAATGGTAAACCCCGATCATGAGGGTTGTCTTCAGTTAACGTATAGCTGATTTCTGTTTTTGCGAAGATGGAAGTACCTATCCACACTTAATGAACTGAAAAAAAAAATCCTTAATAGTCATTCATATTCTGCAAATTCCTGCTTCAATGATAACTGGTTAACATGTTTCTATAGCAGGGCTAGGGAGGAAGTTGACACGGATATACAAAAAGCTAACCATGTCTCTTAGATATAATAAGGAAATAATTAAATAACACCATCAACTGGTGAAGAAATGTTCGATTATATTGCATTTTTAGTTTTAGTTTTACTTTCAAACTGTAAATTGTTGCTTTGTTTTCTAACTTTTTTGTTGATAATTTTCTTTTCCAGGAATAGTTACTCGGAGACCTTTAGTTTTGCAGCTTCAGAAGACAGAACCAGGAAGAGAGGAGCATGCTGAATTTCTTCACTTGCCTACGAAAAAATTCTCAGATTTCTGTATGTTATTTATTTATTTTATTTTTTAGTTTTTCACATTAGATGAAATGCTCATTTTTCACTTTTTCCCAATGGAACGTGCTCTAGTTCGTTGATTAAATAGTTGCTATTAAGTTACTTTGTTAATCTTCAGTCAGAAAAAGTTCTCTCCCTCCCTAGGAATTTCTACCTCTTTAGTAATGGAATTGGATTGCTGTTGTACTTATATTTTTGACCTCCAAAAAAAACTGAACTGTCCAAAAGTTCCTTATATGCCACTCAACTTTCACTATCATGCACCACAAAGAAAGTTAAACGTGAAAAAAGCTGCTCAAAAAATTTAAAGGGTACTGAGTTGTCTTTGTAGATACATACACATCGTAATGTTGAAATGTCCGAAACCAGATGTGACTCCAGGAGATTATATGTTTGACAAGAAAGATGTAGTAGGTCCTAACTTCTAAGTTTATCAAGTTCTGTGTTATGAATTGTGATGTATATCTTATCATGTCTTACCACTGTAGAATCAGAACAACAAAATGAGAATTGAAAGCCACTCCACAGGAGAATCCATATCAGTGAAGTTATCTAGATTTTTTCAACGATATTATTGGTTACTTCTATTACTTTTGCAGCAATGGTTAGGAAGGAGATTGAAGATGAAACTGATAGACTGACTGGGAGGTTAAAACAAATTTCTCCCGTTCCTATTCATCTAAGTATCTACTCCCCTAATGGTAACCGGTCTAGATTTTTATTCAACAATGTCTAGTATTTTGATTGGTCAATAATCCTTCCAGTTGTATCTTCATTAGTTTCTAATCGTATTTCTTCTCCAACTGTTAGATCATTAGTTTTTGCTTTCGTTCTAGCTAACACATCATACATCTTAGATTTGTTATAGTGTTCCGTTTATTTTTTCATATTTCTAAAATTAGATTAGGTGAGAAATTTAATGCTACTGCATAATTTGATGAAGACTATAATTTTAGATCACATAGATGTTACATCTTTGTTTTATTTGACTTGCACCTCAAAAACTTAGCTAGTGCCACATTGTAGGATGATTTTAATTTAAAGCGCAATTCTACTTGGTTTGCCTATCATTGAATGTCATTGTAAAATACTTCACGTGAATGATGTAAATCCATATTATTCACACTAACACGTCAAAGACTGTTCTTGTGATTGTCAAATTTTTGGTTTGATAAGACAAGAAATAAAAAAATACTGCATAGTTTAATGAAGAGCTTATTTTTCTATATGATTGGTATTCTGTTTCTGATGATTTTGAAATTCATCTCAAAATACCACTTTTCTAGGATAGTTATAGTTTCTTACTGTGATATTGTTGCTCTTCAATTTTTCTCGTTTAGATCATCAAAAATGTATGTATCGTGTTTCATTTTCTGTAAATGAAGCTAACCCATATTTTTATACAGTCAGTTTCTGAGTTAACTGATGATGAAAATCATATTGGTTTCTTAATATTATTCTGATTGCAGTGGTGAATTTGACACTTATAGATTTGCCTGGTTTAACAAAGGTTGCTGTAGGTATGCTTTCACGGCTTTATTCCATATTATAAAAATAACATTAAAAATTCCAACCATATTTTGAGAGGTACATGAACTTGTTGGCTGTAGAAGGACAGCCTGAGAGCATCGTTCAAGATATTGAGATAATGGTCCGTACTTATGTTAAGAAGGTAATATAAGAATACTTTACTATACCTTTTCTGTTTTCAATTAATTAAGTTCATTGAATATTTCATCAAGCTGAAGTTCTCTGTTCTATTTGTGGATAAAATTGAAATCTTGACGGCAGCCAAACTGCATTATTTTGGCCATAACTCCAGCCAATCAAGATATTGCAACTTCTGATGCTATTAAGATTTCTCGAGAAGTTGATCCCACAGGCATGTTATTTTATTTTATTTTTCTTTTTCTTTCTTGTAGCCTTGTATGCAAGCGCTTTTTTATGCATGCTAAATCTGTCTTTCTGTCTCTATTCTTTCCTTAGGTGAAAGAACATTTGGAGTGTTGACAAAGCTAGATTTGATGGATAAAGGAACAAATGCTTTGGAAGTAAGAATCTAGTTTTTTTTTTTTCTTCTTTTTTCTTTTTTTTTTTCTTTTTTTTTTCTTCCCTTTTTTTCCCCTTGTGTTCAGCTCTATATTTTACTTATTGGGCTTCCTAACTCTCGTTTGCTTCATTGAGACTGCTGTATCGATTTTATTTCAAAACTATTGTAAAAGAATAGCATGCAACACATGTGTGTAAATCTAATTATTCCTAAAAAGAACTAAATATTAAATAAGTACAAGCCTGCCGACATGAGCATGGGTTAGCTTATTGGTTAAAACATCGACTTTTTCACTTGATGTTGAATCGTTCAAATGCCACAAATAGGCTGAAAAAAGATACACGCAGCTTGCTAAATTGGTTCCTATTTTAATAAACGTTACATTAGGCCTATACCCAAGCAAATAAGCATATTGAAAAAACAGGGCTTTGCACACATGGTTATATGATATATCTATAGCCTGAGAGGGATTTATTTTGAAATTGACATAATGTCTAGCAAGCACCTATTGTATCCAAAATACGTCCACCTGTGATAGTTTGTTCTTGTTCAGTCATTTAAATAAGAGGATATTGCAATAAACTCAGCATTTCATATGCCTTTTTAACCACACTCTATTAACTAAGCTAAAATTTCTTAAATAGGAAAGATGATCGGGATTTTATTTTATTTTTACTTTTTTTTTTTTATGTTTCATTTAGATAATCATTTAATGATGGTTCAGAAAACTATTCCAAGTAATGTCCACAAATTTCAATCATCATGCTAATTTCCTTGGATATTACTGATTCACAAATGCTAAAGGAGATTCAGATGGATGCCTAACTGCCAGCCTTGCAGTCTCCTGTCCTAATGAATTTGTTGAATCACTTAAGTGTCTGAGTTCTCTCTCTCTACTTCGAGTTCTCTCTCTCTATTTCACATCATCTCTATTTTAGGAATAGTTTGACGATTGTTCAGGATCAGATGGCTAAATATTTGATAGATGGCGATACAAACCCTTAGGTCGTCCATTCATATTCATATGCATTGATGGATAATTTTGTGATATCCTCCATTCCTCATCATTCTGCCCTCTGTCTCAAAATTTCTCTTAGGTTCTTGATGGAAGGTCCTATCGACTTCAACACCCTTGGGTTGGAGTTGTCAATCGTTCTCAAGCTGATATCAATAAGAATGTTGACATGATTACTGCTCGGCGATGGGAACGTGAATTCTTTGCTTCTAGTGCTGACTACAGACACTTAGCTTGCACAATGGGGTCGGAGTATCTAGCAAAATTGCTCTCAAAGGTTGAGCTGAGATACATTTACATGCTTTCTCAGTTGCCAAATTCAGTATTTGCTTCGTTCCTATTGGCACTATCATTAATAACAATTTCAAGTTCACATGGTTTCAGCACCTAGAGTCTCTTATTAAAGCACGTATGCCAGGCATTGCATCCTTGATTAACAAAAACATTGATGAAATTGAAGCAGAGCTTGATCAGCTTGGCACGCCTATTGCAATTGATGCAGGGGTATCCTTTTATTTATTGCTCAATAATGCTCAGGATCTGATATGCTTGTAAGTTGGGTATTAACTACATTTGTCTGGCTCACACATAACAGGCTCGGTTATATACTATCCTGGAGCTTTGCCGTGAATTTGACAGGGTGTTCAAGGAGCATCTCCATGGGGGGTATATAATCTATGCTTCCTCAGATAATTTTTTATCAGCAAAAGCTTTTTGATCAAGTGCTGCTTGATAATCAGCGTCATTGTATCTACCATGAATTTCATTGTTCTGATGGCTGCTTGGTCCAAGCAATTTTATGCTTACTGTTTTTTTTCAATCTAAGTTGAGCGTGTTTCTTTGTGCTTTTGTCTTGAACCATTTTTCTTTTAAACTTAGGCGACCTGGTGGTGATCGGATATATACGGTTTTCGATAATCAGCTCCCTCATGCTTTGCGAAGGCTTCCGTTCGATCGCTATCTTTCACTGCAAAATGTGAGAAAAGTGATCTCGGAGGCCGATGGATACCAACCTCATCTGATAGCACCTGAGCATGGTTATAGGCGTCTTATTGAAGGTGCAGTTAATTTTTTTAGAGGTCCAGCTGAAGCCTCAGTAGATGCTGTAAGCGCCATCTGTTTTAGAGCTTTAGTTAATTTGGTGTGAAGCACGACATGAGAAATTAGAAAATATATCCTTTTTAATTAAGGGGTTAGGGGATTTTACATGTATAGCAAAAAGAAAAAGAAAAATCATAGAAAATCCACGAATAGCATTGTTTAAAAATAATTACGTATTTACCAAAAAAATGGGCAGCACCTGTAAAATGTAAAATGACTAAAATGTTCACGCTTTGATCAATTTTCAGCTAATACTTCAATCAGTTCTGTTGATAGATTCAATCCGAGGCAAAATTGAAAAATTAAAAAGTACACCAACATCGGCTATACATGTAATATTTTACAAAAAGTGTTATAATTAGAATACAATATCCAAAAATGGAGCAACTTGCGTTTAATTGATGGTAAAATACTTAATCAACTAGCAAATAGTGTACGGCTATTACAACTTGTGAGCTGTTGTGTGTATGTAGAGCAGTGGGTTCCTTTAAGCTAATCAATGCGCGGATCTGTTACTTTCAGGTTCATTCCATTTTAAAGGAACTTGTTAGAAGATCAATGGCAGAAACTCAGGTCTACTTTAAGAAATATTTCATTCGAATAATTCAACTTATAACCACAGGGTCGTCTAACTAATGTCTTGAAATGTGGAATAGGAGCTAAAGCGTTTTCCCACTCTCCAAGCTGAAGTTTCAAGAGCTGCAAATGAAGCATTGGAAAGATTTCGCGACGATAGCAAGCAGACAACTTTGCGATTGGTCAACATGGAATCCTCCTACCTAACAGTGGACTTCTTTCGAATGCTCCCACAGGAAGTTGAAAGAGGAGAAACCCCACCAGCTGCATCGCCTTCAACGGATAGATATTCGGAGGCACATTTCCTTCAGATAGCATCAAACATCTCCTCTTATATCATGATGGTGGCTGAGACACTGAGAAACACTATTCCAAAGTCTGTGGTTCATTGTCAAGTTAGGGAAGCAAAGCGATCTATATTAGATTACTTTTATGTTCAATTGGGACAAATGGAGGTATTAAAGTTGGAACTGACAGTCTACTTTTGTTCATATTTTACTGGCAATGCACTTAATTTCATACTTCTACTTCATTCCTTTGTAGGGTAATCAACTTGCAGCTCTTCTGGATGAAGATTCTGCAGTGATGGAAAGGAGACAGCAATGTGCCAAGAGGCTTGAACTACATAAATCTGCACGGAATGAGATAGACTCGATCTCATGGTCCCAATAGAGAACGGATAAAATCATACAACAGCTACAAATCTTTCTAGTGGTAAGGGTTTACATTGTCAAGTTTTGGCCCTCAATGATTTTGGTTTTCCTTAACTTTAGGTCTCATCTTTTTTCTTGCTGGGCTCTGGTTTTTGCTTGACCTGTGCCTTGTGCTTCGCTTTTCACCAAGTCTTTTTGGTTTCTCTTAAAACTTTTAATCCATTCAAGTAATTCATTTGATTTTTATTCAACCAAGGATTGGCGTAGAAGTTCTAGTGCTATAAAAGAAAGGGAAGACGAAGCCTTTTGTCCCTGCCACTCCTTGAAAATGTTACGGTCGCCGTTGGAACTTGTATTGCCTTTTCTTGTAGTTATTAGCGAGTGCCTTTGCTTTCTTAGTTTTTTTTTTATCACCACTTGATATAAGGTTTGGTGGTGAAATTCATTTTGGTATGCGTAGGCCATCAAGAACAAATAGAAAGAATGAGAATGAAGATGATTTCCGATGTTCAAATCACATAAAATCACTTTTTTATTCTTTTCCTTATTACTTTTTATTTTTCATAACTATTTTTCACTCACATCATACTTGTTATTTTATTTTCTTCATTATCATTCTTTTCACTCCAAAAACAAATAATCATTCCTTCCACCGAAACACAAATAATCGTTCTCTCCATAATTATTCTCTTTCCTATTCTCCCCTTAATTCTCATTTCTCATCATCTCTCTCACTCTCCTCCTCCCAAACACACCCTCTTAGTTATTTTTTTAGTTCAAATTGGGTAGTGTACATAGGACTTATTATTATTATTATTACTATTATTATTATTTTGAAAATTTATGAATCTTATTTAGAGGTGCTTGTAACTAGAGTATGAAACGAAGAGAATGAGATATCGAGAATCATTCTCCCGACAATCACATTTTTTTCAAATCACATATTTATTATCCTTCTAACTTATTTTTATTTTATTCTTCTCATGACTATGTTCTCTTTCATCATACTCATTACTTAATTTTTTTCAATAAACATTTCGTTCGCTCCAAACAAAAATAATCATCCTCTTCTCCAAACAATATGGTAATTCTTTTCATAATCATTCTATTTTCAATTATGTTCCCGATTCTCATTTCACCCTTAATCATTCACATTCCCCCACCCTCCAAATACACCTTTGGTTCAACAGCATACATGGGTTGAGAGTAAATTAGTAAGTACTCTGGTTGACCACATATTTTTTATCTCTGATTTTAAACGTGTTCGCGTCATTTCAATCCATTTCTTAAAGAAATTTGGAAATCATTTATTTATGTGTACATACACATCCACATATTTTATATATATACACACACACGTACTTGCAGATGGATGTTTGGTTTAGAGATGACCAACATTTAGTTTGGCGCAATTAGGTGGCAACTTAAACCAGATAAGTCAGCAAGCAATCATATATGGGTAGGGTGTAATTAAATTACTTCATAATGGATTCCATGTCATGAATGATGATGGGTTTCTCTTTCTCCCGTTTTAGCCTCCCTTCCTATTTCAAATCTCTGTCGGCGCAAAATTCTTTGGCGGCCTTCTCTATCCCTTTGCCACCTGTCAACCAGCAATATGAAAAAAAAAAAAAAAAAAGGGTCAATCTTGGACTTTTGCCTATAGTTTCTTTCCATAAATAGACTAGGCTGCTACCTTGTAATTTATACTCCATCTTGAAACATGGATGTGGTCAAAATAATACACAAGAATAACAAGGAAGCTATCCTTATATTTAAAGTGAAGAGTCTAAACTATATTAGTTTTAGAAAATCATGGAAGGTGTAAGGTACTATTGTCACCTTATGGTATCGTAAGGCGACGGTGAGCTACCGTCGTCATAATTGTACCATAAGACAATGGCGGGCTATCATCGCCATACGATAATCATAAGGTAGCAGTTGGCCATCATGGCTATAGGGAGATTTTGACACCATGCGGTCACCAGAAAGCAACAACTTGTATGCGTCACATTATGGTAGCTTAAGGTGACAATAGTTGCATATATGACGACAATATTTTTACTGTCTTAGGACCTGAAAAACTTATTATTTTTTCAGATCAATGTCAGTTTTATAAATCTAAAATTATTTGTATGATTTTGTTTTATACCAAATATAAAACAGTAGAGGAAATTGGATAATTGAAAAAGTATTCATTCAATTAAAATAGAAAATTTCTCATTCAATTAAAATAGAAAATGAAATTGAAAGTGTTCAAATACATATTTTTGTTTACTAAGCTTTATATGTTAGGATTGTACGCATAGCAAACTATGAATGCACAATGTGAAAAGTCAACATCAAATATTCTATCAAACTACTTCATTAAAATTTACATCAAATATATCATTTAACCACAGCTACCATCAATCACAAACAAATATTCAACTATCATTTATTTCTCCTTTTCTCTTTTCCTCTCCTCTCCACTAAAAACAATCACACCCTAAATAAACTCAGAAGAGTGGAAACATAACAAACTATGAATGCACAGTGTGAAAAGTCAACATCACAACACCTTTTCAGTGCAACAACACCTAACATTTCCTTCTGTTTTCAAGAAAACCAATTCAATTGGGTATTTTCTTCATATAATATGTTTCAATATGTATTTTATTAGAATGAACGAGTTAGATAAGTCAATGACTCATTGGCTCGTTTTAATTCTATCTCTTTATCAAATAGTTACAAGCATAGCCTTAACTTGTCCTAAACTTTGCCCACTCTTTATATGAATGGCTTCGGTAATAGTGCCCAACAATATATATATATATATATATATATATATATATATTTCCCCTGAGGGTGGAAGAGAAAAGGCTATGTCTAAACTTCCAACTTAAATTTGGTCTAATACATATTTAATCTTTTTAATATATATCCTTTAATAAGTATATATACAATGTTTCTGATATTTGAATTTATTTTCTTCACCATTTCAAACACGTGGTTAAGGTATATATTTTCCCCCTAAAGTATCTTTCTAATCTACGCTTCTAATTAACCCATTAATTTTTGTATATTTTATGCCAACTTTTCTCTTTTAATGATTGTAATCACTAATAACGTTAAAAGTTAAAAAAAAAAACTAATAATTTAGGCGTCGTTTGATAATCTTTAATTATTTATTTTTGAAATTTAAGTTTATGTGTACGTAAACTCTTTATGATTTTAAGAAAATAGGTGAATATTAACCAAATTCTATAAACAAAAATAAGTATTTGTTTTAACTTTCAATTTTTGTTTAGTCTTTAAAAATGTAGGTAAAATGTAGATATTAAAGTCATAAAAATATGAGTTGAAACAGTAAATGAAGGCTTAAATTTCAAAAACCAAAAACAAAAAATGAATGCCCGTACTTTATAACCATTTAATTTTTTGTTTTTGAAATTTAAGTCTATAACTACTACTCCAATACATAAATTTCATTACTTTTATGTCTACATTTTGCTAGTATTTTTTAAAACAAAACCAAAATTCGAAAGTTAAAAAAAATAGCTTCTAAATACTTATTTTGATTTATGAAATTTGGTTAGAATTCGTATATTGATGGAGAATTGAAGTAAATATAAATTTAAATTTCAAAAATTAAAAACAAAAAAAAATAAATGGTTATGAAAGGAAACAAACAGGTCAAAATGATTATCTAACATAGTCTTAAAGTATTAAGGCGGGAAAGTGGTCCTAAATGGACCAGTTAAGGGTAGATGTTGAAACCACTAAACATTAAAATGAAAAAGGAATTCAAACCCTTAATTTGTTATATATAATTCAACGAAAGGCGAAGGAAAGTGAAGAAAAAGAGCCCAAACTTCACTATAAATACACCAAGAACACTGCCCATTTGAATTCATTACCAAATTCTTTTCTTTTTTCTTTTTTTTTTTCTTTCAATATTCTTAAAGCTTTTGCTATTGTTTTATGATGGCTTTCTTGTCTATTTCTGTATTTGTAATAACTTTGGTTCTCATGCAAAGGCTCTCAGAGAGTGCCACGTGTAGCGATTGTTTCACACGC
>JBBMEG010000018.1:453245-466708 GCA_037832605.1 Cyclanthera cordifolia
GAAATATTGGATCTTTTATTGAGTTTTATACTTTTTGTCATCTATTGTATAGCCTGTGATTCTTGACTATCTTGCTAGCAAGAGGATTAGTTCTAGTGATTTGGTAGTTGTTTCTCCGGATGTTGGAGGAGTTGCCAGAGCACGTGCTTTCGCTAAAAAGCTGTCTGATGCACCTTTAGCTATAGTGGACAAGAGGCGCCATGGACACAATGTTGCTGAGGTAGTTTTGCATAATACTCTGTGGCTATTATGTGTTTTTGGTGTAAGATATATTCTCTTGAACTCTGTGATGATGCACCGAATCAATCTGAACAAAAATTCATCATCTCATTCACATAATTTGGGAGGAATTGTACCATAGAAGATTGTTCTTACAGGAAACTGATGTTTATGATGTTTTGTTGGTTTCACTGGCTAAATTTTATTTACCGATTGTTGATGAAGCAATATGAAAATTAGACCGCTCAGTTGAAACCAGGGCTCCCCTGTTTTCTGTATTGTAGCCCTTTAACAAAAGAAATGAGAGGGTAATGATCTTGTTAGCGAGATAAACAGACTACGTCATCTTGTAATAATAACTGTGGTGATGCCGAAGCATATTGGACTTCTTTAACCAAGCAATTCATAGACAGACCCACCTGTTATTTGTTAGATTACTAACCTGATCAACTAGTCTGGTAAATTTTTCATCGTCCTTGATAGTTAAAGCCACTCTGCCGCAATGGTATCACTTGGACTTGCATGCATTGTAAAGCTTTCAAGATAAGAATGCTTGATATTTTTGCTTTTTGCCTAAGAAAATTAATATCTGGTAATAGATATAAAAGCTTTAGATTAAATTTACATTTGGCAAAACTTTATGCAATGTGTTTACAGGTAATGAACCTGATTGGTGATGTAAAAGGAAAGGTTGCAGTTATGGTTGATGACATGATCGACACTGCTGGTGAGTTAAGAACCGAATCTATTACTGTTTGGTTTATTCCACTTCCCATTGATACTATGTTTACAAAATCTTCAACATTGCTATTCCATTGTTCGTTTGTTCTCAAAATGGCACTCTCTTACTAAATGGTACATTGTTAGAAACACGTCTTATAAGCTACTTTGGGCTGTAGGAACCATTACAAAAGGGGCCGAACTGCTACATCAAGAGGGAGCAAGAGAAGTTTATGCTTGTTGCACTCATGCTGTTTTCAGGTATATTCCCTGGCTACTTCGGTTACAAAACATTATAAGAGGTGATGAGTTTAATCTATGATGGCCTACCTAGAATCAATTTTCTATGAGTTTCTTGACATCTAAATATTGTCAGATTATCTCGTGAGAATAGTTGAAGTGTGTGTAAACTTATTCAAACACTCACAAATATAAAAAAAATGTTCTAAGAAAATAGAAGTATAGGTACAAAGATATTCTCCCTCATTAAACGGCAACTGAAATTACAATAAAGATATCTCATGAGTATGGATTTATGTAGGTGGACTATCTAAAATTCTAACAAAGAATTCAATCTAGCTAATCAAACTGTTACTTCTCGAATAATCTTTTCATGTTATTTTGATGCCAATTAAAAAATGTCAATAGTATGTATGTCTCAAGTAGTGTAAATTTTCAATATCTTGAGGGTGAAATCCCTATGTGGGTGTAACAAAGGATGCTGACCATTAAACATTTCGTTCCAACTTCTATCGATAACAAAATACAAAGGAAAACAAGATAACCAAAGTTTCGGAGGAACTAAGACCTTCTCATCTTGAGAACTCTCGAGCCCTAAACTATTTACCAAAATATACTTTATAACCGAAATCCTTAACAAACTCCCTAATTATTTACTATTTATCCTTTTATTCTAGATCTGATCAGTATCAAAGCCTAGGGTTGTTTGTTTGTAGTTTTTCAAACCAGCATTTTAACCAATCATTACTTATGAATACTCAAAATAAATCTATTTTTTTTACAGGATCATTCTAAATACTCTTAAAAATTACATCAAAACAAGTTTTTGGCTATAATTATACTAACCACTACTTCTAAATACTCAAAATAAATCCTCATTCTAAATATTAATTCTAAATACTCTTAAAAACTATATCCAAACGAGCTTTTGACTGCAATCGTTAATTCTAAATACTCAAAATAAATCCTCATTCTAAATACTAATTCCAAATACTCTTAAAATTTACATCCACACATCTCCAGATGTTCTAGTTTTAGTTAGAAACTTCAACTGGTTTGTCCCTCCATATTGCATGAGTATTCAATAATGATACACTTTTCACTGCTTGGAACTTTTACCTGTTGGCTGTTCCTTCCACTATCATGTAATGCCCCTTAAATTTGATTCTCTTCATTGTTTTGCTAGCAATAGTTGCCCTTCAAAGTTTTCAGTATGCAGTAGCTGTATGATTATCACTTTAACAAAGTTTCTCCAATTTGACCTTTGCAGCCCCCCTGCTATTGAGAGGTTGTCCAGTGGCTTCTTTCAAGAGGTGATAGTTACAAACACGATTCCGGCCCCTCAAAGTCACTTCCCTCAGTTGACAGTCCTCTCGGTCGCAAACTTGATGGGCGAAACCATTTGGCGTGTTCACGACGATTGTTCTGTGAGTAGTATTTTTCAATGAAAACACTACTGAATTACAGAATTTCACCTCACTGTTGATCCCTTATTTATGGATGTTCTAAGACCTGCTTATTTTATATTTGGCATATAGGATGGCCACACTGACTTAAAATTCATCTTCATAAAAAAAAAAAAAAAAATCCCTATCTTGTGGCAATTTACATATTATAGATTAGGTAAGCTAAGCATTGAGAGGGGTTTTTTTTATTTTTTATTTTTTTTCCTTCTTTTTTTTCACTATAACTGGCAAGGGAGATTCGAATACAAAAGTCATGAGAATATATTGATGCTGCTGACTATAATGTATAAATATCCGAGTCTCATTTTTATAGTACAATAACAATATTTGAAGTTGAGGTATTCGAATATACGACCTTTTGGTCGAATGACTTCACCAAAAGATCATGATGGAAGTTATTAGAAGTTAGAGATTTCTCCATATATTGATGGGGAGGTCTAAATTATCTATTACATAAAAGGATAGTACTTGGGCTGTATGTATATGTAATATCTTATTTATTTATTTGTTAATTGCTATAGAAATAGTGAGTAAATTGAGGTTATAATGGCAGTTCATGGAAATATATCATGTAAAATAGTATTTCTTTTCTTCTTAATTCAAGATCATACTCAAAAATCAATTAAAACGTAAGATTTAAGAGAAAATATCATTTTGGTCTCTAAATTTTTAAAAGTTAAATTTTAATCTTTTAAGTTTTGAAGTTTGTTTCATCTTGGTTTATAAATTTTTGAAAGTCTAATTTTAATACTAAATTTTGAAGTTTGTTTCTAATTTTCCTTTTAACTTTCAAAAAAAAAACTTTAAATTTGTCCTTAGAAGAAGAAAAAAAAAATTGTTTATTTTTTAAGAAAATTATCAAATTTCTCTTTAAATTTTAAAAATGTCTTTCGCATTTTAACTGTGATGGTATTGAAAGTAATATTATTATAAACCAATTTAGATTAATGTTGTCTTCAAATCTTCTATAAGAACTAATTTTTAAAGTTTTTTCTAAAAGTATATTTTGAAACTTAAGCAAAATAGAACAAAAGTAAAAATTAAAGAACTAAAATGGTATTTTATCCATTTTATTATTTTTTTTATTATTTATTATTTTTGTCCTAACTTATATTAGGTACTTCATTTGTCATTTTTGCTTCATTAGATCATTTTTATAAAATAAAATATCATGTATCAACTTAATGGTTAGGTAAGGATCTTGTAAATAATATTTAATTTTTTATGAATTTGACAACTTGAACATGGTAGAATAACAATAGAAATGTAGATACTCACAAATATATTTAGAAAAACTTTTATTTGATTAAGATGTTTTATGTTCGAAACTTATTTCATTCTCGAACTAATTAATCTAATTCAACACTAGTGTTGCATGTTCGATCATTAAAATTGATATGTGACTCTGAATTTATTTGAGAGTAGTAATATGTTACAAATTTGTGGTCTCACTCTTCTAATTTGTAATCAAATTAAAAAAAAACAATTTTGTCGTTAGACTAAGATTATATTCTCAAATAAATAAAAAGTTAAAAAAAAAAAATTAGGAAAGGAATTATATCACATTCGTATCATTTTATTTTACACCTAAAATCGAAATCATGCGAAAAACAGTGGAATTCAGTATTTAATTTTATTCGAAATTATCAACCGTTTTAAGCACCGGCGGAGTAACTTACATACCATAGCAATATTCGTTCACCGCTAATTCCCGGCGAAAGCTCTCCGCCATAAGAGAAAACCACGACGGCGCATTTCTCCGGCAGTTAATGTAAAATCACTCTGCGACAATCGTAACTCACTTCGATCTCATTGCTCTTCATCGCCATTTCGATCTCTTCCAAGAGGCTGCCGCCGACCAATCAATCGGCTGAATGAATTTGTTGAGGATATCAAATATCTCTGTAATGTGGGGTGTCGTCTATCCACATATAATATAAGGTGGGCTACTCTTTTCATTGTCAATCAGGGATACCTACATTTTGTAAGTGAATTGCCTCCAGAATATTTCCGAGAGCGAAGATCGATTGAATCAACGATGAAATCGTTGTAAGAGCAGGAAGCGAACAACTCGAACCGATCTCAACGTATTTGGCTTTTCTTGATCTCATCCTCTTTTCTTTCCCCTAATGATTCTCAATTGCATTGGTACGTCTTCGATTAGCTGTTTTTACCTGTCGAGAGAAAGAGAGATAAAATGAGAGGCATCGTATGTGCTGCAATTCTGTAATTCGTATGGGTTTCTGTTTCATTTGCGCATAATTTAACACAGTATTGTTTAATTTATTTCAATCAGCAGTTCACAAATTCCTGCTGATGAGTTTACTTCAAGTTTCGGATCTTTCACATTTCCCATTTGGTTTCAGTTTCGTTTTGGCTGCATTTATTGTGTTGGAAGTTTCACAGAATTTAAACCTAACCTTCTTTGAATTGTTGCTCAGAGGACATTTGATGAGATACAAAATAGAAAATAGAAAATAGAAAATTAAAACTAAAAAGGCCGAAGCATAAGAAAATTCGGTTATGTGCTAGCTTGAATATTTATTTATTTTTTTTTCATACGAATTTCAGAAGACAAAGAAGAGTGTGCTTCATTTCTATGCAAAACTTGATAGATAGAGAAATGATGGCTTAGTGATTCCGCACACTAGCTAAAAAGAGTTGAAGTTCATGAATGAATAAAGCGAAAAAATGTGTACAAGGTGGGAACATGGAAGGGGTATTGCACAAGAAATCTTCAGATCATAACACGCCACACCCTTGCTCTTTCAGTAACACAATGGCTTGAAATTATTTGGTCAGATGTGGTAGAAAGCGGAAAGAATTGGGTATAAAGAGTTTAAGCCAAGAAAAAGTTTCTGACTCTTTATGCCCCATTCCTTTTATTCTTTTACACAAACCCTGAGAGTATGCATCAAGCAAGTCTGGTTTTTGTTTATATTTCTTCTGTCAGACCTTAGTTTTCTCCTCATCTTCATTTTCTTCATACTTGCCCTCCAATTTGATACATTTGTACCATTTAGCACAGAGAACATACACCACAAAGTCAATTATTGTCAATCCAGCTAGGAGGAAGTAAAATCTATCTAGATGACCTCTGTTTAGGTTTCCTGGAATCCATCCTGGCATATGATCTTCTGTTGATATTTTCATCACCATAGTAACCAGAAGGCTACTGACATAATTCCCCAAAGAGATTGAGGTCATACAAAGTGCACTACCAAAGCTCTTCAATCCATCTGGGGTTTGTGCATTGAAGAATTCCAATTGTCCCACGTACATGAAAACCTCGGATGCTCCTATAAATGCATATTGTGGTACTTGCCAAAAGATGCTTAAGGAGCTTGAGCCTTCACAATGTGTGCAATCGCCTTTGGCGTACTTTAACCGAAAACATTCCACGATTCCTGCTGAAACCATTGCCATCACTGCTATGATGAGACCAATTCCCATTCTCTGTAGTTCAGTTAAACCTCTACAATTTGATTTTCGAAGTTTTCCCGCTAGTGGGTCTAGGACTCTCCTGTAAAGGAAAATGAAAACTGCCACACTAAGAATGTCGAAGCTCGACATGCTTGCGGGTGGGATACGGAAGTTTGAAACGGTAGTTTTCATGGCAGCACCTTGCTCGACAAAGAGGGAAGCCATTTGTGTGAAGACCACTGAGTAAATTATGGTGCAGAGCCAAATAGGAAGTAATCTTAAAATGCACTTGACCTCTTCCACTTGTGTGATGGGACAAAGGCGCCATGGATTGTCAATGCCTCGTTCTTGGTTGTCCAAATCTCTTGATGAGATGTATGCTGCCCTATCCAAAAACCTACAATGAATAGAAGAACAAACATGAGTGTCATTCAGACTTTCATGGCAGATGAAGTAGAATCATGATTTTTTTTTTTTTTTGGCGTGTTCTAAATGAAGATAGAAACAAGTATGTGCGCTTGAAAGATAGATTTCTCCGGATTTTCCTTATGCAATTTAGAATGATTCTGTAAGACTACATGAACAAATTGAAAATGTGAAAAATGAATCTGTTTGTCAGATTGGTTCAAAGAAAATGAAGTTGAAATGCAAGTGTCCTTACTTGAACCCATGCGTGTGAAGTATCTTTCTACCACGGTTCATTGAACAGTCCTTGCCATTAACATTGTATAGTTCATTTTCACTTTGTGGCATCTTGACTGTTGATTTCTTTGCTGCAGCAACGATGACTTGGCAGAATCTTGAGAGAGGGTTGCCACTAGGCTTGAAGTGCCTGTAACTTGGAGTTCCACAAAGAAACAAAACCAACGCTGCAAAAGCTGAGCCAGTTGACACCCAGAAGCCCAGAGCCCACAGTCCTCCATCTTCAAAATACCCCAAAATAGTGTTTGAGAAGAGAGAACCCAAGTTAAGTGCCAAGTAAAAGTAGCTAAAGAATGCCACTTTTGAGTGCCCCTCTGTGGAGTCCTCTTCATCAAATTGGTCTGCTCCGAATGTAGCAATATTTGGTTGATATCCACCATTTCCCAATGCAATAAGGTAAATGGAGAGGTAAAACAAAGCGTTTCCCAATCTTGAATGTGACTCGCATGGAGTGTTTTCATCCCCACAACCTTTTGGTTTTACCAGGAAGAGCTGTGATGTTATGGATAGTGCAACCAGGCCCTGCAGTCAAAAAAAAAGGTGAGAAAGCAGTCCAAGAAAAAAAAAAGAAAAATTATCTGTTGGTATTGGTAGTTCAAGTTCTGGAACTGTACTTACAATCACAAAGATGATTTGAAAAATGGCACAAGTTTTGTACCTTCCCCAATATGAATCACTGAGGAAAGCCCCTACAAGAGAGAAGATGTACACTGTCCCGGTCCATTTGCTTACACTATTGGCTGCATCGGCATTGTTTTGCTGCATAACCCTTGTGAGGAACAGCACCAAGTTCACACCAACCCCAAAGAACGCAAGAGTTGCAAGGCCTTGATTCACTGTATTTTTGGAAGAAGCAAGTCAGGTTAGAAGTAAATATGATGTTAGGTTGTGCTCTTCATTTTGCAAGCAAGCAAGCATGATTTCTCTAGTGTTTCTATCCGAATTATTATCTATTTAAAAAGCTCAAAGTTATTTGGGAAATGAAAAATTAGGTCAATTTGATAATTATTTCATAAAACCACCACTTCGCCCCTAATTTTTATAACTTTGATATCTATATTTTATTTATTTTAAAAAAATAAAATCAAAATTAAAAAATTAAAAAAAAAATTCACTTTCAAATACTTTTTTTACGGAGTGTTTGGGCAAGGGAATCATGGATCAATCATTCCCTCGTTATCTCACGTTCCAATCACTACTTTTCATTTTTCTATAATCACTTTTAATCTTCTTATATACACATCATTCTTTTTATACTCAAATTCCTGTATTCATTATAGATAAGGATATTGATATCGATTTTCTTTTTTATCGAAACACAAATAATCTGTTTTCCTGCATTTTCATTCTTTTACTTCCCCCTTTCTCTTACCTCAAAGACGCGTAAAATTAGCGAAAGTTTGGAGTAAAATAGCATTTTCCATTGTGATTCTTCACTATTAGATGGCTTTGGACCCTTGGTTGAAGGAAAAGGTATTTCCTTTTTGGTATTTTCCACTAACAGGAGTCGTGTTTCTTTACTCTCCTTTTCTCATTATCCAGCTTGTGAAGCATTGTACTTTGATGATACTGGAGGAATTGTAAAGCAACATGCTTTATAGTTTACTTTCTGTCCATATTTTCTAGAAAGTATATTTCTGATGTCAGAATTTATTGTTGAGCTTTAAATTCTAACAATTCGGTTATAGATCCCATTCTAATCACTGTACCTGAGTTCTTTGTTATCTATTTCGGCTTCTCACCAAAAAAAAAGAAGAAGAAAAAATTCTATAACGTTCTTACTACATATATGTGTGTGTATATATCCGATGTGGTTTGAAGTCCTTATCTTTAGACTTTCAAAAAGGGAGGGGAAGAGGGAGGAAATACGAAGGAGAAACAGGAAAATTGGAGTACAGAAATCAGGATCGATCACCATGATCAGCTGAGACTAATTAAATATCATCTGTTTATCTTGTAGGTAATTGTACCAACACGTGGAAAATACTCGTCATGCTACGCCAAAAGAGTTGATTACGTGTCGGACACGTCTCTCGTTGCTGCATGCATCTTCTCTCTCTCCGAGTGTGTGAATGAATGGATGAGGTAACAATAGCATAGTCCTCGAGAAATCTTTCTCTCTCTCACTCACTATTTACTGGTTCTTGTCTCTTTCCCTTTTGTTTCTCATGGAGTCAATAAAGGTTATAAGGCACAGTCCTTGAGAAATCACTTTGTCATTTCTCATCATTTACGACTTTTCAAATGTGGGAAATGAGAAATGATTATTTATAGTTCGAAAATAATTAATTTTAAGGGTATGTTTGTTATGTTGGAAAAAATTAAAAAAAGAAGGGTAGTGATCTTTCCTTGATTTGATCACCAATTTTTATCATAACCATTATTAATTTATTTTTAAATAAAAAGATAGTTATAAAAAAATTCTAATAATTAATATGATAGTAAGTAAAAGTAATTACAAGAACAAAAATTAATTATAGAAAATCAGAGTTAAGAGGAGATGAAAAGGAAATAATTTAATTATACCTAAACCAAATATCAACAATCATTCTTTTTACCTTCTCTCTGTTGTCTTTGTTTCAAAGACACCTTTAAAGGTCCTTGCTTCTCTTTGTAGCTAATTATTAATTTTGAGTCAAGAAAAATGTCTGTTTATTAATAAGATGTAAAACCTCCTAATAAAACATTTTAGTTTCATGAATATTAGAAAAAAAAAATGTGATACCAAATTGATGGCACATATGCTTACTCCTTACGAATGATAAGTTTTCCTCGTTCCAACCTCTATCCAAAAATAAATTGTTTTAGCCTGAAAATTAGGCGAAAGAGAGAGCAGCATGCAAGGAGGCTGCGACACTTGCTCGTTTCGTAATCATAGTGACAAATAAAAATCTAAAGCAATAATAGGCTTTCACATTTCTATCTTATCGTTCCTTTCCTTGCTGTATTTAAGAATTCAGGTGAGAAGCTCCTTCACATCTTTAGTATTGTACTTCCACTTATCTTTTTCAAGTCCAAACAAAATTTAACAAACATTTCTATCTCTTTCTCACGCACCCACCCCACCCCTACCAAAAGTTTTCGATTTTTCTGAAATCACTTCCTACATATAACCTTGCAGATATATATTCTATAAACTCTGCACCTTCTCCTTAATAAAGGAAACGAATTTAGGGGGATTCTTGGTTGAAGAATCGTTTTCGTATGGGATTATTGTATCAGTTCAACGTGCGGTAGGCAAAGATATATGCCTTAATCGATAGTATTATAACTTAGATTTGAACTGCCCTCCAAATACTGATATAATGTGCTTAGACCATGATTAATAAAGGGAGAATAAGAAGATCAGATGAATTCTCTTTCTCAAAATCACCTTTTTTATTTTTTGTATCAAGACACAACTAATGTCAGTTGAACTAGGCTAGTTTTAGCAATTACGTCCTAACTATTTTTCACTCCTCTTCTCCCAAACACACCTATAATCCCAAACACACCTATAATGATTCTTCCCTTTCCCATTTATTTTATCTCATATACAGTTAATCGACTGTCTTATTTCTATTCAACCATAATCCTCAAACAAAGCGTTACCTAATGTGGAAAATTTTACCTAACAGAAAGTACCTTTACTTTGAGAAAGAATGAAACAATAAGTTAAGAAAAGGGGCCATTTTGTTGGCTGTGTAAGAAAGAGAGAAAAAGAGTTGAAAAAGAAATAAAATTGGGTCTTACGGAGTATGATGATTCCAGCAGCCCATCCTCCAGAATTTGATCTAATAGCAGGTTGGCCATGCCAATCAATAGTCCCATCAAGAGTGCAAACTTCATCTCTATCTTCTTTTGTCTCACCAACCTGCAAATTCTGTGCCCATAAACCAAAATTATAAACTGTAAAATTTGCTGCTGCTTCTTCTTATTACTATTTATTTAGTTAGTTGATAAAGAGAGAAAATGGAAAGGTAGATGATTTCATTTAGAGTACACACAGACCTCATTGCAAATCTCTAAGCAAGCCATTGATGAATGATCTTGAAGCTTTGTGTAGGAAAACAACAGAGTCAGAGCAGGGGGAATTTGGTGAAGTGTTATGCTCTCTGATGATAGTAGAATAAGAAAGAAACAAGTCTCTTGAGACTCTAAAACAACATGGGAAGTTTGTATAAATAGACAAGGTAAGGATGGGTTCAACGGTACAGATTTAGAGAGAGAAATGTGGGGTCACCTCAAATGTTTTAAATCTTAAAAAAAATATAAAAATTGCTTTCTTTTTACCATGTAGATCACACTCTTGGGATGTAGATGAACAGTTAACCTCTATTTCTTTGGCTTCCCTAGGACTCAAACAACACAAATAAAGGGGTTTAGGTTGGTAAACTTGATGTTTATTTGGATAAGATAGTTGTTCAGTGAGAATAATTAAATAGTTAAAGTATGTGCTAGCTTGTTTTTTTTCAGTTCAACAACAATTGTACAGAATATTTGAATTTATCGCATTTATACTGCAAACTTACCATTATATTGGTTCATATATTTTTTTCGCATCGAAGAATTTAAATTTATAACCTCTCGTTCATTCAATTGAACTAATTTAATCATTAGAGATATATCTCTTTATTGGTCTTTAGATTGAACCAATTTTATTATTAGAAATATATCTGTTTGTTGATGTTTGTCTTAGATGTTAGATTGATTTCTATCTGTTATTGGTCTTTATGTTAGATGTTTAATCATTTTCTTATTGGTGCTATATATCTTTTATTTATTTTGATAATGGTAGAAAATGAATAATTTTGTCCTCAACAGTTTTATATATGATAGGAGGAGATATGACAGATTCTCTTGATTAGTCCTGTTTTAATTAGTGAGGCTCTCTTGTGATATCCACTTTGCCTAACTTAGTGCCCTTATATTTTTGACATTGACAGCATAGGAATGAAGTAATTATTATTTGAATTGGCTGCCACGTGTCTCATGGTCATTAGAGGTATAATTTAAAATATTTATATTTCTTTTTGTATATATCTAATAGTTGTATAATTACTTGGGATAAATGATCAAGCCTCTCAAAAGCTCTTCCAATATCCTAAAAGTATGAAAATTTACCAAATTAATTAAATCTAGAATATAATAGTAAATATAGCTACATTCAAAAAAAATTAACGAATGTAATCAATAATTCAATATGATCAATAATTATATATGTAAATATTGATTACATTTATAATTATTTTACGAGAATAACACATCAACTACAATTTTCTTTAAAAGTATCTAAAACACATTCAATAATTTATCACAATGGCCTCTTCTCTCTCTCTCTCTAGCTCCGAGGGGTTCTCAATGGCCTATTTGAGCAGTTATTAAATAAGAATTTGCATCAATAGGTCCTATATATTCAAGCTTAAAATCGCATTACTACTAAAATCATTAACATTTATTTTCAAATGAAAATATTCCCTTTTGAAAGTGAGAGGTGATACTGTTAATTAGTTTGGAATAATAATTGATTTCATCATCAAATTTTGCTAAATTATTATATTCTTTTCAAGGTTCTATTATTATTACTATATTCCAAATAAATGATGGGAACCTTTTACAGCATTTTGGACCTAATAAACTTAATATAATTTGTTTTTTTCATGCTACGTACATTCCTAACAATAAGAACATGTGTGTTCTTTGTTCTCAATTAATGAAAGCTATTATGTTGAAAAAAAAAAAAAAAACCTTTCCCACATGTAACAAAAAAAATAAAAATAAAAAGATAAAAAAATTTAGTAAAAATTTTCATCACGTGAAAAGTTGTTACATTTACAAAGTTTTTTTTTCACTCGCTGCAAGAGAATACAAAAAGAATTTAACTTAAATTAATATATTATATTAAAGCGTTTCTGACTGGAATACATTAAAATCAAAGTCACGTACTTTGATTTATAAGTTGCTTTTACGTTAATCCCATGTTTTGGCAATAATTTATGGGTAATTGTTTTCCAAAAGGGAAGAAAAAAAATATCGAGTTTGTATTTAATTGTTTTGGTGTAATAATGTCAAACTTTTGGATCTCTCGTGCAATATTCAACAACATGTTTTCTATTTTAGAAAAACAAAATTGTAATTTTACTCTCCACAATTATTTTGTGTTGACATTTATATTTTCCTCACCTAATACTCTTTAGCAATTCATAAATTGAAAAGAAATATTTATATCCCTCAAAATTTTACCTTCAAGTTTCTAATTTGAGGCAAATGTTCTTGGTTTCATTGTTAATTGATATAATAAAACTTATTTTAATCTTTCAGTTTATGTTTGTAGGTTAATTGGTGGTTTAACATAATTTAACATGATATTAGGATATTGAATTTCATTTATAAAACATTTCTTAAATTTCTAAATTTACAATTGAAGAGAAATATTAGTTGATATAATTAAATTTATCATAATCTATCAATTTGGTGGTTTAACATAATTCAACATTTATCTTTTTCATTTTTATTTTTTTGAGTTAAAAAATAATTGGAAGTAGATAATTGAACATATAATCTCTTAATTATGAATATAATTAAGTCATTTAGTTGTCCTTTACCTTCTAACTTTACACTTAGAAAAAAGAAATTGAATGTCGGCAATCCAATCGGTTGTTGTTGCATAATGTTTTTAGTTCAATTATTAATTTTTCATTCACCTATTTTAAT
>JBBMEG010000018.1:468905-482325 GCA_037832605.1 Cyclanthera cordifolia
AATGAGAACGTAAGAATACATAAATTGAGAAAGGAAATAAAACAATCAGACCCCTCTTTTAACGGTCTCAAAATCTCTGGTCCTCTGTATTCGTTTAACAAAACTCCACCGTCGCCCGCCGCTGCCTTACTCGCCGTCGACGGGAGATAAACCGAAACCTTTTCTCGCCTCTCCTATTGAAGCTTGAGGAAAGGCTTTCTTCTATGGCGACGTTTAATCTCTCTACTGGAGTCCCTCTGCTGAAATCTGATTCGTTTAGAGTCGCCGACCGACTTGCCTCGTGTAGACGCGTTTCTGATGCTTTTGGACTTGAAGCGAAAAGTGGAGGGATGTGTTTGCATTCGAAGCCAATCAATCAGATTAGATGCTTACGAATCGCTGATCAGCGGGAAGTTGGAGTGTATAATGGCTCTCTGGACACTGTGAGTTTTTTTCTTTCTGTTTTGTTTGTTTTATTCATGCTTAATTTGAATCTCGTTCTTGGCTGATGTTGATGCTTCCCTCTGCTTAGTTCTGGAGTTAAACTGGCACTTCTTCTGGAGTTATGGATATTATGTGATTGACATGTGGCTTTGATAAGCTATTTTTTGGATTGCTACAGAATAACTAATGAATCTTAGATTTTTGAATCAAATGTTGTTTATTATTATTTTTTCCTCCTAGTTGAACTAAAATGGAATATATTTTGTTCTTTCTTCTAAGAGTGAGAATTTTGTTTAATTCAGAATCAGGACGATTCGAACTCTACCTTTGAGTTTCAGTCGAATGGATCATCTCTTAGCCGGATGAAGTTAATGACGAAGTCTGGAAGGAAAACTAAGATAGTCTGCACCATTGGTCCTTCCACAAGTTCGCGCGAAATGATATGGAAATTAGCAGAAACTGGGATGAATGTGGCTAGATTGAACATGTCCCATGGGGATCATTCTTCCCACCAAAAAACCATTGATTTGGTTAAGGAATTTAACGCTCAATTCAAAGACAAAGTTATAGCCATTATGCTTGACACGAAGGTCTGTTTTTATATGTTTATTGAGGGCTGGATTATAACTTGTTCAGAAGGAGATTCGGCTGAAAGTTTTAACTATACAATACCTGGATTAAATTGTTATGGAAGTTTCTAGAACATATTATTCATCTATCACACTTTTTTGTATCATGGAGATTTCGTTGTTGAAGGTTAATGTCAAAACTTAATCTTGTATAGATATGTCCATCATTGTTAAATCAATTTGCTGTATCTTGACCTTCAGTTTAGAAATCGGTTGTCCACTTTTAAGTAATATGAGTTAATGATCTATGCGTTTGATATCATATAATTACTGCATCTTATATTTATTTATTTCGTTCAGGGCCCTGAAGTTAGAAGTGGAGATGTACCTAAGTCAATCTTGCTCAAAGAGGGTCAAGAATTTAACTTTACCATCAAAAGAGGAGTCAGCACAAAAGATACTGTTAGTGTTAACTATGATGACTTTATAAATGATGTAGAAGTTGGAGATATTATACTTGTTGACGGTGAGTATATATCTGGTTTATTTCACATTGGTACTGCAAAAATGAACTGGCATCTTTAAACACCGATAATTGATAGGGCACTCCAGAATATTATTTCTTGTTGCTTGTGTGTTGTAGAGGAGGCACTTCAAGATGACCTTTTACTATAGTTAAAAATACAACTTTTGACAGCCTTGATCATCGGCCCTGATGGTGGCTGCGTCAAATATCTGGACTATTTGATGTCGAAGAGGCTTTGGTGCTTTATTTTTAACTTTCCGATTGATCAATGAGGCTTACTTGACGTTGAAGCTTTTTCTTTCATCAGGGAAAAATAATTAGCTGTCATTATTTTATTTGTAGTAGAGATCTGTAACTTTTTTTAGTTCAACAGTATTTGGGGTTGGAGATTTAAACTCATTACTCTTAAGTATACACTTTATGCCATCTGTTTTGCCAGTTTTCTTCTTGTTAAATGCATGACGCAATTGAGACCTTTGCTTTTGATCAAAGAGTTGAAATCTTCATTCTCTGTATCTTGCCATCCATTTCAATGATCGTTTTATAATTGGTGTCCCATGATTAAGGTGAGGGTACATACTTGTGCGTGCTTATATTTACCAATTGATATGCATAAATTTATCAAAGCTTCGATCAGACCCAGTGTATGCCTAGCACTCTCAGCTGATGATTTATATAACTACAGTCAGCCTATTCTACTGTCTCAAAACAAATATTTATTTTCCATACTCAGGTGGAATGATGTCTCTGGCTGTTAAGTCGAAGATGGATGATTTAGTTAACTGTGTAGTCATTGATGGTGGCGAACTCAAATCAAGGCGTCATTTGAATGTTCGTGGAAAAAGTGCGACCTTGCCTTCTATAACAGGTATGTTCAGTCTTTAACACCATTGTTACTTTTATAGAATTTAGGTTAACTTGCAATTTCAGTCTTGCTACTTTGATACCTTTAATGCTCAGTCTTTATTTTCATTTCCATACTTGTTTAAACATATCACTTTTGTCCCTAACGTTAGGTATTTTGTTAAAGAGTTACATAAATTGGCATGGCACAATGCAGAGGTTGAAGTGACAACTTGATATGTTGTATGGTTGTATATGCCCATTCACATAATTACTTGTCATCATATTGTTACTATTTAAATTGATTATTAACTTGAGGGACTAAATTGGTACATCCATTGAACGTGTACCAAAATGAAACAAATGCCAGGAGAGACCAAAATGTTAAAAGTGGTAAAGAATAAGAACCATATCTATAATCTAATTATTAGAACGTAGGTTTACTTTTACTATATATGTATATTTATATATCGTCGACTTTTAATCCATGGAATCTTTCATGGTGCAGACAAGGACTGGGAAGATATAAAGTTTGGGGTGGATAATCAGGTTGATTTTTATGCTGTTTCTTTCGTTAAGGATGCTAGAGTGGTTTACGAGCTGAAAGACTATCTGAAAAGTATATTTTTTTAATATATTAATTAGTTGATATTCCCTCTTCTGCTCTTCTATTCTTCATTTCATTCTGATAGCAAATATATATGTGCGTATATTTTGTAGGCTGTAATGCAGATATTCACGTGATTGTTAAAATTGAAAGTGCAGACTCAATACCTAATCTTCATTCAATACTTTCAGCGTCAGATGGGGTTAGCTTTCTACTTCCTTGGTTCAATACTTTTTTTTTTTTTTTTTTCATTTTCTCTCTACAATAGTTTGGTTTTTATATAAAAAAAAACAGTATTTCAATATACTTCACCATAGGAATGTAAATGACATTAAGTATGTGTTATAATTCATTGATGATGTCACCATCACAACAACAACAATACTAATGAAATGGTTGCTCGATTCCTATAAAAAGATTACATGAAGGCTATTCTTCTTTTCAAAATATAAAATTTGTGTACTGACTTTAGTGTGCACATGAGCATTGATCATTACAAGACTTCTAGGTGCGCCTTAAATATCTTTCTAAACGCCACTTTCTAAAGGTTTTTTTTTTCTTTTTAATATGTTGAGTATTTAGATTAGTTTGTCATAATTCAACTCAATAAGATTAAGTTTGGAAAACCATTTTGAGTTGAACCCCTAGTCAAGACGGGATTAAGGAACTAGGGGATTTTGAGTTCAATCTATGACGGCCGCATACTTAGATTTCGTGTAACATGTTACTGTTCTCCGTTGGTGTTTGAGTTGCAAGTTGCAACTTGACTAGTTTTTTGATTTTTCAGGCAATGGTTGCTCGTGGAGACCTTGGGGCTGAACTTCCAATTGAGGAAGTTCCTTTATTGCAGGTACAACTCCAACATTTATGGTTGTATGTAATTCCTAGTTGGTAAGGATTGGTTAAAAGTTTCATTTTGGTTGATATAACTAATAACCTATTAGCTTAAGCTTTTGAGTTGTAAACTCAATTCATTCCAGATCAATTAATATTGGTTTACATCGCTCAAGAAACTCTTCGCTTCTCCTGTTGCTGCTCTTCGTATATTTTAGAAATTATTATTGCAAAATTTCAGCACTATTTTCGATTTTGTTGGTTTCCACTTGTTGGCAATTTTCAAATTTCCAAGCTCAAGTGATGGAATAATTAAATTTACCCTAACCTATTAGTTTAGACTTCGGATGTAATTCACTGCTAGCTTCCAAAGTTCCACCATTGTTGGTTTTCATGATATGCAATAACTTTTACATTTTAAATGTTGATACACAAAGATAGAAGTCCGTGTATTTCTAAATTGTTGAAGTTCTACAATTCAGAATTAAATAAATTGATGCCAGAGATCTGACACAAGCATTAAGGCTGGAAATAAAAGGGATTATTCATTTGTTTTTTTTGGGTATGAATCAAAACTTCCATTAGTTACCAAATATAGGAGTATTGTAGTCAAGGAATGCAAAATTAATAGGATGATAAGATTAACATTCTATCATGTCACATATAACGCACTTCACATTCCTTTTTCATCAGGAAGACATTATCAAAAGGTGTCATAGCATGCAGAAACCAGTTATTGTAGCAACAAACATGCTGGAAAGCATGATTGATCATCCCATGCCAACTAGAGCCGAGGTTTCAGATATTGCTATTGCAGTACGGGAAGGTGCTGATGCAGTCATGCTTTCAGGCGAAACTGCTCATGGGAAGTATGTATCCTAGTCCATTATCTGGGCAGTACTTTTGTATATTTTTTGAATGAAAAGATTCTATTAAAAACCCAGTTTGTTCCCTGAAACCTTTTGGTGCTGAACTAGGCCCTCTGATCTTTGAATGATGTAGAACGCAATGCGTATGAGGATGTTCTTATTTCTCTCGTTTTTCTGTTGAAGTATTTAATATCCTGTTTGCATTTTGCTCGTGTTCATGTTGAATTATGTTAAATCACCAACCAAACAAAAAACTTAAGTCAATGAATTAGGGTAATAATTATATAAACCAAGACTCTCCCTCACGGCCTCACCCGTGGGATTAAAAATTTGAAAAGTGCGCCACAAGTAGAATTCAAATGACTTAGTAGAGACTCGAACTCAAGAACTTGGTCTGATACCATGTTGAAATTGAGAAAAAGTGATGGGTTTTTTCTTGTCAATTTCATTTATGAACAAAAGAGAATGCAATTACAGACTAAATAAGGGAAAAACACACTGACAGGAGGAGTTTCCTAGAGCTCCTCTACTTTCTCAATTCTCTCTCGGAGAATCCAATTCTACATTCTACCAAAAACATAGCTCCTCTCAGCTTCCAGACCTCCCTTTAATACAATCATGCTCAAGGCCCCCATTTCTAACTAACCTTGGGACCCACCCCCACATTCTTATCCCCACTCTACCCTTTAACATTTGGGCCTTTCGTTCGTCTCTGACATACCGTCGTAATCATGGGGAGCTATCAAAAAGTTCAGTCATTCTTGATGTCATCGTTTCAATTATTTTCTTGGGTATACTAGATCTAGTTTTGCTATTGAGTTTCTAATTATTGCTAAATATAGTTCACGCTGTTTTCTTTTCTGTTGCTATAGAAGTTACTCCTTTATTCTTTTCATGACTTCATTTTTATATCAAATTGATCTTTTGATCCATATTGGTAAAAAAATAGGTATCCGTTGAAGGCTGTGAAAGTGATGCATACTGTGGCTTTGAGGACAGAATCTAGTCTACCAATTAATTCTACTACTCCAAATCAATTGAGTGTCTACAAGGTTTGTATTATTTACAGTGATGTGTCAATGTTTGCTTTCAATTTCAGGGTCTTCAGTGTTCTTTCTATGATAGTGTTGTGACATAGGATGAAGGCAATCTGTTCTGTCTAGTTAGATTAGAAATAACATCCAATTTGTATTTACAGCATAAACGCATTATTATTATTAATTTAAATCTGACGTGCATCGTATTCTCAGAGACATATGGGAGAAATGTTTGCTTTTCACTCCACCATTATGGCCAACACGCTTAATACTTCTATTGTTGTTTTCACAAGAACGGGCTCCATGGCTATACTCTTAAGTCATTATAGGCCCTGCTCTACTATCTTTGCCTTCACTGATAAGTAAGTTCAGAAGGAATATAATCTATTGCAATATTCTTGTATTTCATGTAAAATTTGGATATTTTCTACAGTTTCCAATTTGTACAGTTCAAATATAATTCAGGTGAACGTGCCACTATTTAGTGTTAAGTATGAATACTTTGCCATGACAGTGTAGAGTTTTCTGTGGATATAGATGTAAACTTTTAATAGTTGTGTAATTGTGTGGAATAGTCGCTTTCTGGATCCAGGTGAATCCATAAAATATCTTCATGTATCTGTAGCTTTTGATAGAGATACGATAATACAAGTTTGCGTGACTACGCGGTCAGATTCTTAGATAACAATTATTTTTTGCTTGACCAGACTATTTAACGTGCCATTTGTGTGAAGTCTCTGATGTTACTTTTGAGTTTGCCGATTGGAAGATGAAACTTTTTTGTGATTGGAAGATAAACCTTTTTGTAATTTCGCTCTTCATTTAACCTTGTGACGAATTGGAGTGAAGACTATCTCCTAGATTCTTTTCACTTTATCTAATCATTTTTTAATAAGATAACTAAATTATGGTCTGATGCAGCGAAAGAATTAAACAAAGGCTGGTGCTTTATCATGGAGTCATGCCCATCTACATGCAGTTTTCAAACGATGCAGAAGAGACGTTCTCCAGAGCACTCAAGCTATTGCTGGTTAGTGTTTATTTATCTTGTTACATTTCTTTCTCTATTTCCTTCGTATTTTTCCAAAGATCCTGTAAGGATATGTTATTGAGCTATTACCTACGTTTGAAGGATAAGGGCCACGTGGTAGAGGGAGACAACGTTACACTTGTTCAAAGTGGAGCTCAACCAATTTGGCGGAAAGAATCTATTCACCACATTCAAGTACGTAGGATCCAAGGGTGATTTGCTAGTGAAATGAGGCTCTATTGTTTTGTTTTTTTTTTTCTCCTTTTTGGCGATTTTTATTATTATGATAAGTTATAGTTTTGTGACGTTTTGAATTAATTGATCTATTGATTAGACATTACTTGTTAATTAATAATATATATTTCGTTGCTCAGAGCACTGTCCGTTTATATATTTACCATATGCATGAATTGTTACAAGGAGGACTTGCGATGAGATACAATGGTTAGGACAAACAAGGCCGAAACATAAGAAAATGAGGTTACGTTACCCCGCTTGATTTTTTTTTTTTTTTTTTTTCCGTCAACCAATTTCAAAAGAAAAAGTAGCGTGCTTCATTAACATGCACAGCTTGATAGATAGAAAAAGCTGGCTCTGTGATTGTGAACTTGCTTCCCCACATAGAAAAAGGAAAAACAAAAGAGGAAAAGAAAAAAAAAAAAAAGGTCAAAGCCCTCTAATGAATAAAACCAAGAAGTTGACAAGGTGGGAACATGGAAGGTCTTGCACAAGAAATCTTCAGAATAACACGCCATCCTTGTTCTTTCAGTAATATGACTTGATATTATTTGGTCAGATGTCGTAGAAAGCAGAAAGAATTAGGTATAAAGAGTTGAACCAAGAATAGGTTTCTGACTCTTTAGGCTCCCATTCCTTTTATTCTTACACACACTGAGAGAATATGCATCAAACAGGTCTACCTTTTGTTTATATTTCTTGAAATCAGACCTTGATGTGCTCCTGGTCTTCATTTTCTTCACGTTTGGCCTCCAATTGGATACATTTGTACCATTTAGCACAGAGAATATACACTGCAAAGTCAATTGCTGTCAATCCAGCTAAAAGGAAGTAAAATCTATCTAGATGACCTCTGTTTAGGTTTCCTGGAATCCATCCTGGCATGCGATCCTCTGTTGATATTTTCATTACCATAGTGACCAAAAGGCTACTGACATAATTCCCCAAAGAGATTGATGTCATACAAAGTGCACTACCGAAGCTTTTCAATCCATCTGGGGTTTGTGCATTGAAGAACTCCAATTGCCCTACGTACATGAATACCTCGGAAGCTCCTATAAATGCATACTGTGGAACCTGCCAAAAGATGCTTAAGGAGCTTGAGCCTTCACAGTGTGGACAGTCGCCTTTGGCGTACTTAAGCCTATAACACTCCACAACTCCTGCTGAAACCATAGCAATCACTGCTATGATGAGACCGATTCCCATTCTCTGAAGCTCGGTCAACCCCTTAGAATTTGATTTTCTAAGTTTTCCTGCAAGTGGGTCTATAACTCGCCGGTAAAGGAAAATGAAAACTGCTACACTGAGAATGTCAAAACTCGACATGCTTGCAGGTGGGATATGGAAGTTTGAAACAGTAGTTTTCATGGCGGCGCCTTGCTCGACAAAGAGGGAAGCCATTTGAGTGAAGACCACAGAGTAGATTATGGTGCAGAGCCAAATAGGAAGTAGTCTTAAAATGCACTTAACCTCTTCCACTTGTGTGATGGGACATAGGCGCCATGGATTGTCAATACCTCGTCCTTGGCTATCCAAATCTCTTGATGAGATATATGCTGCCCTATCCAAAAACCTACAACATATAGAAGAACGAACATGAGGTGCACAGACTACGATGGAAGGTGAATTTGAGCCATGAATTTTTAAATAAAAGAGTTTCTATAAGCTTGAAAGAAGTTAACTAGACAGGATTTCTTCAGGTAATCCTTTTACAATTCAGAAAAGTATTTGGAATGATTCTGGAAATGGAAAACAGGACATGATGCTGCTTTGATCTCTACGAGCAAATCCAAAATGTAAGCAATGAATCTAGATTTGTTTAAAGAAATGAAGCTGAAATGTATATGTCCTTACTTGAATCCATGGGTGTGAAGTATCTTTCTACAGCGGTTCATTGAGCTGTCTTTGCCATCACCATTGTATAGTTCATCTTCACTTGTTGGCATCATGACTGTTGATTTCTTAGCTGCAGCAACAATGACCTGGCAGAATCTTGAGAGAGGGTTACCACTTGGCTTGAAGTGCCTGTACCTTGGAGTTCCACAGATAAACAAAACCAATGCTGCAAAAGCTGAGCCAGTTGACACCCAGAAGCCCAGAGCCCACAGTCCTCCATCTTCAAAGTACCCTAAAATGGTGTTTGAGAAGAGAGAACCCAAGTTAAGAGCCAAGTAGAAGTAGCTAAAGAATGCCACTTTTGAGTGCCCCTCTGTGGAGTCCTCTTCATCAAACTGGTCTGCTCCAAATGTGGCAATATTTGGTTGATATCCCCCGTTTCCCAGCGCAATAAGGTAAATGGAGAGATAAAACAATGCATTCCCTAATCTTGAATTTGACTCGCATGGAATGTTCTCATCTCCACAACCTTTTGGTTTGATAAGGAAGAGCTGTGATGATATGGAAAGTGCAACTAGGCCCTGTAATGAAGAAAAGGCGAGGAAGCAGTTCAAGAAAGAAGTTCTCTGTTGGTAGTTACGAAATCTTTAAGTTTGGTTCTATACTTACAACGACGAAGATGACTTGAAAAATGGCACAAGTTTTGAACCTTCCCCAGTATGAATCACTGAGGAAAGCCCCAACTAGAGAGAAGATGTACACTGTCCCGGTCCATTTGCTTACACTATTGGCTGCATCGGCATTGTTTTGCTGCAAAACCCTTGTCAGGAATAGCACCAGATTCACACCAACTCCAAAGAAGGCAAGAGTTGCAAGACCTTGATTCACTGCATTATTGGGAGAAAGCAAGTTAGGGTAGAACTAAATGCGAGTCTAGTTTATTCTTCATTCTGTGGTGAATTCAGGAAAAATTTGTCCAATTAAGTTTGATTTACCTAGTGGTTGGCTGTTAGAGACTAAGTGTTTTCAAAAGTGAAAAGGCCAGTTAAAGCAGATCAGATTTCAACAGAGACTCAAAATAGATTCCACAATTCTATCGGTGAGGACTAGGACTCAAATTTCTCAAGGTTGTGTTGTTTATTTGAAGTTGAACCAACTTTAAAAGAATCTCAAATGGACTCTCTCCCTCAAAATATAGAAAGTTAAGTAAAACAGCTAGTCCATTGCTATTTCGCTATTAGATGGCTTATTCCGTAGAATGAAAATTTTATTTTTTGGTATTTTTCACTAAAAGGATTCCCGTTTCATTGCTCTGCTTTTCTCATTATCAAACAGCTCGAACTATTTTGCTTTGATGATATTGGAGAATGTAAAGCCACATGCTGTATAATTTTCTTCCTTTCCAATACTTCTAGAAGGAATATTTGTGAGGTCGGAATTTCATGTGAGCTAACATTTGTGATATCAGAATTTCACGTGAGCTTTAAATAATGGCTTCAATCACTGCACCGGAGTTCTCTGCTATCCCTCTATATTCGGCTTCTCTACTATTTATCTTTTTGTTATGATATAATTTGATGTCCTTATCTGTAAATTTTAAATAAGTGACCGGAAGAGGTGGAGTTCAGGGCCATGAACCGAGGCTTATTAAATATCATCAATAATTCTTCTTGGTAATTGAAACAACACGTGGAAAATCCACGTCATGCTATGCCAAAAGAGATTATTACGCGTCAGACACGTTTCTCATTGCTGCATGCATTTCTCACTGTCTTTAGAGTGAGAGAATAAGGTAACATAGCACAGTCCTCAAGAAATCTCTCTTTCTTTCGCTCACCATTTACGGGTTGTGCTCTCTCTCTCTCTCCCTCTGGTCGTCCAGCTCCCATGGGAGTCAATGAGATAATAAGACAGTCCTTAAGAAATCTCTTTCTTATCATTTATGGGTTGTTCTTGCTTTTTTCTATAGCTAAGGCCAGTTTCGGCTCTCTCTCTTTTTTTCTCTCTTAACTAAAGATTTATATTTTAGCCTGAAATTAGGTGGTGGAGATAGCAGCATGCAAGGAGGCTACAACACTTGGCTCGTTGTGTAGTATGTACTGCCAAATGTATAAAGCAATTAGCCATCCCTTTTATTGCAGAATTCAGGTGAGAAGCTCTTTCACATCTCTTGTATGTAATTTCACTTATCTTTTTCAAATCCAAACAAAATGCAACAAACATTCTCTCTCTCTCTCTCTCTCTCTCTTCCCCCAACCCCACCACAGGTTCTCTACATAACCTTGCAGGACATATAAACTCTGCAGCATCCTCTTCTTCTCTCTCTAATAAGCTGAGGGGAAGTGTTTCAGTATGTTTTGGGTGCCTAGTATTATATTATAGGAACCATTTTTTATATTTGGCTGGGAGAGAAAATTAACAAGGGACAAAAAGAAGAATGAAAAGTGATTCTAGATGGAAGAAATGAGAAAGTGAATTAGGATTAAGGAGGAGTAATTAGAGAATTATGAGAAATTGAGTTATGTTTAGTATCATCAGAATGTGGAAAATTTACCTAACCAGTGATTTGGTTATGTAATAAAGAGAGCGGAGTTGAAAAGAAATGATTTTTGAGTCTTACAGAGTATGATGATTCCACCAATCCATCCTCCAGATTTTGATCTGATTGCTGGTTGGCCATGCCAATCTATAGTCCCATCAAGAGTGCAAACATCTTTCTCTCCTTTTTTCTCACCACCCTGCAAATTCTGTTCCCAAAACCAAAATACACTGTAAAATTTGCTTATTTTTCTTCTTCATATTCAAAAGATCGAGAAAGCAAGTAAAAAAAAGTTCATTTGATCATTTGAGTATAGACCTCATTGAAAATCTCCAAGCAAGCCATTGGTGAATGGTGTTGAAGTATTAGGAAAAGATGGTGAAGTGTAAAATGCTGATGATAGTTGGAAAAGAAAGGCACTAGTCTCTTGAGACTCTGAACAAAGTGGGAAGTCTGTATAAATAGACAGAGATTGGATTTGTTGAACGGTAGAGATTTAAAGAGTGAAATATGGGGTCACCCCAAATGTCCAATTATTTATTTATTTATTTTATTATTAATATTTTTTTAACAAAATGGATCACAGGGCTTTCATTAGTTTTATTTATTCGGCTTTCCATGTATTTTAAACTACAAAAATGAAGGGGGTGTTAGTGCTTGATAAGTAACGATAAAAGTTAGGCTCCTCTAGCTTTTAGTTGTTTTATTCGGATAATTTCGAGGGATTGAGGTTTATGGTTATCACTCGATTGAGCTAGGGTGCCTCGTGATTATTTTGAGAGTTTTGTTGCTTGATCACCGTGCGAAGATCACGACCATATGCCGAAGATAACCTAGATGAAATATGTTTTCGTATTGGTATATATTTGTGTTCAGTCTAAACTCTATCTCTTAAAATCATAGCCTCATTTTGTCTAGCATTTTTGTATTCTCTACCGCTAACAAAACAATTCTCTTTTTTGTTCAAGAATGTAGTGAACCGTCAGTCAACCACGTAAATTCTTGGGATCGTCTAACGTTTTTTATTGTTTTTCTTTGATTGTTTATTGCACCTTTCAGGTCAATTTCATGAGAAAAATCGAAATGTATTTCATGGCTATACATATATATTATATCATAAATTTAGTTCTTATGAAAATTTAAAGTTTAGTCAGTTTGAAAAATAATATAGTCTCTAGTCTCAATAGTTTGTCATTTGCAACACACATTATGTGTATATATTGAAAATGTAACCTTAGTTATTTATCTATTGATGATAATAGGTGAGATAAGTAATTGATTAAAAAAAAACATCATTTATACATAATTATAGGTTATATTTACCATTTAATTTTCTTTTATTTATAATAATATATATTATGAATAAGTGGTTCTCTTTTGTCTGGCTTGAAGTGTTTTATATTTGATAGGATGACATATATTCTTTTGATTAGTCTGGTTTTTAATGGGGCTCTTCTGATATCCACTTTGCCTCACTTAGTGCACATATATTTTTGACATTGACAGCATACAAATGAAGTAATTGTTATTTGAAATGACTGCCACTTGTCTCCGGATGATTGTTAGATACATAGTTTTATCTTTTTTATTTTATTTTATTTTATTTTATTTGTATCTAATATTTAGTTAACTTCTTTTATGGGGTAATTCATCAGTGAAACAAATTAAATATAACACAGTTTTATTGTATTACGCTAGCTCTACTGAATAATCAATTACTAAGAGCTAATAACTTTACCTTTGAGTTCCCATTTTGAATTGAAAAAAAGGCTTTGAGAATTGTTTGTCAAAGACTTGAGCATTGTTGAGATTTGATAATCAACTTTCTCAAAAGCCAAGAGCTTGCAATTTATTGGAGAGCATGCATAATAGTTTGAAGTTATTTAGGATTAATATCGATATTTACTTTTTCTATATAGCTCGTCTTACATTAGAAAGTTAGAGAGTTTTTAACATCTTTATAAGATATATGAGCGCAGAGTAGATTGATTCAATAACTTAAAGTCGTAATCTCGAATCTCTAATATTAATCCAAGATAAAATAAAATGTAGACTTGTAGAAAGTCT
>JBBMEG010000018.1:487491-497775 GCA_037832605.1 Cyclanthera cordifolia
GGGAAAAAGGGGAAAAGAAGAAAGATTCGATTTTAGGAGGGGAAAGGGGGGTTTTTTTTTTTTTTTTTTTTTTTTTTTTTTTTTTTTTTTTTTTTTTAAATAAAACCCATACAAAACTAAATATTTATATGCTCCTATATATAACTGAGGGAAATTATACTGAAATCTTTTGAATTAGAAATTTGAAAATGACTTTTTGATCTTCATTTATTTTCTCTTGGCAGTTTGGATTTATTTTCTCAAGTCTGCAAAAAGAAAAAAAATGGATTTATAAATTATAAACATTATATTTTACATAAATGAAGTTGTTTCTGGTCTTTAAAAAGCAGTTTTGTTGTTGACCAACACTTTTTTTTTCTTTTTTTTTTTGTAAATAAAAGAGAGAGAGAGAGAGCTAAGAAAATTCCATATACCATGGCTACTACTATATCCATTATCTAAAAAATTAGGTTTAAGATATTATTGCAAGTTTTATATTTGGTTGTTATATTTTGGCCATGAATTAGATTGTGGAAAAGATTAAAAAAGCTTTTAAGACATGTTTGGTATGACGGGAAGATTTGTCAACTTCAATTATTAATTCATTTTATTTTTCTTCATTTATTTATTCGTGTAACCAAATATATCCTAAAAATGGGCCATTAAATCAATTAATTCGATCCGGTTTTCAAGTGATGAAGTATGGAAAATAATTGTCATTTATTTTGCTATTTAATCGGGAATGAAAATATATAATGCAATTTGGGAAGAAGAAATGAACGAAGGGATTTAAAAAAATTGGGTTATAGATCCACCTGCGAGAGGTGGGTAGCCTTAACCGGATGTGTTAACAGGGAAGCCCGAAGGCTGTTCCCGACCCTGTCAGGGGAGATGCCAACCATCTCTCCTTTAATCGAACACGCATTACAAGGTCTGAACGTTTGTTTATATTAGCCTTTTTAGTTGAAATATATTTCGATGTGGGATTTTGGGCTTTCTTTGCTTATTTTTCATTTAGAAAAGAGATTATTTCCTTGTTTTCTTTTCTTATTCTTCGTGACCGTGATTTTATTTAAAGGGCTACACGATGTATTATATATATTCTTTTTAATTAAACAACACATTTGTTATATTTTTCTTAGTTTCAGGAAAACTTACGGATACTATTTTGGTCTCCCAACTATTATCAAAATTTTATTTCAGTCTCTCAATTTTTAAAATTTTAATTTTAGTCCTTCAACTATCATTATTGTTATATTTTAGTCTTCAACTTTCAATTTTCGACCAATAATCTTCTAACTTTCTAAAAAGTTTAAAAATAGTTTAATTGAAAAAAAACTTAACCATAGTTGCAGTTCAAGGGAAAAAATAATATTAAATAAATTACTATCATCTTCTTCATCATCCGACACCTCTCCCCAATACAGAGCATCAAATCTCAGTTCATTCCACGATTCCAGGGCTTCCCCATTGCGAAAATCTCTCTCTAAATGCAGCAACCCGAACTTTTCTCCCAAATCAGAGCATGAATTTAGGAAGAAGAACAGAAATCAGAAAATTCCTAAATTAAAGTTAAAGTTAAACCCATAAAACCAAATCAAAATTCAAGCTTTAAAATGAAAATTTTCATCAACCCAATGTTTTTTTTTTATTATTGGTTTTACTAAATCCAAATCAAATTTTAAGTAAAGCCCAAAAAATTAAGAACAAATTCCAGAAAATGTCTAAGAAGTCGTTAAATCAAAAGCGTAGTGTAGATGAATATGAAGGAAACTCCAATGGTAATTGTTAAAATGAGGCAAATATTAGGATTCCTTAAATTTGGCTGGGGTTGAAGGGGTTTTAATAAATAAAAAATAATTTATTATTATTTGTTCTCACTTCATCAAATAATTTAGTTCAATGGTTGAAAAAAAGAAGGAAAAAAAGTCTAACTTTGGATGAACTGGAATTGTATAGAAAAAGTTGATGATGCTAAGATACTAAGGATTTATTTGAGAAATGATCTTTAAGAAGCTGTGTTTTTCTTTATACAATGAAAAACATATTAGAGTTACAATAAATAAATTACAACAAAAAATGGATCATAACCCACAATAACAGCACTTCTTTTCTTACTAGGGAAATCAAAATAAAAGAAAAAAAAAAATAAATAAAAAAAATCCCATCACATCAATATGCTTCCAAGAATGCTTGATTTTCAAGGCCTGCACATTTATTCCCCATGGTCAGTGTGAAGAACTTTCAAGTGTGGCGTTCAACAATTCTTTTATATGATTTTCGACCCTCTTGCGGAGTGAAGGGGAAGGCAGCCGCTCGATCACCTCGGCTCCGAAAGAAAATATCAGAGCCTTTCTGGCTGTCTCTGCATCGATGCCACGAGCCTGGAAATAAAAGAGTTGGGTTTCCTCCAGGTCACTTATAGCAGCCCCATGCGAGCACTTGACATCATCAGCAATGATTTGAAGATTCGGTTTAACGTTCACTGTCGCTCGAGGTTCCAGAAGAAGACTCCGTGTTAGTTGTCCTGCATCTGTTTGTTGTGCGTATCTGGAAAATTCAAGTTATAAGATTAAACAACAAAACATTCATCAACAAACCTACAAAGACGAGAAACGAACGACAAGGACAGTCATTTCCCGGAATACTAAAGTTCTTCCATGATTGATTATGAAGACAGAGTATAGTACCAGTGCTTGCATCCAAGAGAATTTTTAAGATGTTAATCATCATTTCATCTTAAACCATAATAAAACTTATATTTATGAGAAAGTCAAACCAGTTTCATAATGATGTTTCCTAGTAGAACTATCACTTCAAGAAGAAGCCTTGTCTTTTCTTCTTGGTATATTTATGTCTGTTTTCCGCAGCGGGATTTGTTTGATAAGTAATTGACAGCTAAAAAAAGAAGCGTATAACTGAAAAGAGTTTTATCATATGATAAGAGACAAACTTGAGTCGAGTTTATCCCATCTATGATGAGAATACAATACTCTTCGTAGTCTCAGATAAGTAATAATTTCCGTCTAACAGGGGAGACAGAAAGAAAAAAAGTACCTGTTGACTTTTACATTTCCGTCAAATACAGCTTGTCCTTGAGGATTGGCAACAATACATTTATGAAGTTGTCGAGAATATCCTCGCGGATGGTCGAGCACGAGGCTACTGTGTAGATCTTGTGTTTGATTGCCAACTGATAAGTGCAGTGTTGATAATTCTGTTGTGGTCTCTGGCCCCAGTTGCTGGACATGGACATTGTGTCTACTTAATTTTCCTCCCGTGCTAATCTCCACCAGCTCGTAGGCACTGGTCGATTCCTACAATAATTTCAGATAATCATTTTTTATTCGGCAACCTTTCGAGCACCAGAGTTAAGCAGAAGACACAAAACATGAGAACAAGTAGCATCAAAATGGTTGAAGAGCAACTGTAAATCTCCCTCTTGATCATCTCATACCAAGATGTCAAGCATAACAGCAACAAACATAAACCTCTGCTATAACTCTCTATACCCATTTATTATTACAATTCCAGTGGAGGGTCTACAATCAGGATTTCAAGTTCATAAATTTGACAAGAAAATCCAGAAAATACAAACTTAGAAGTGATAGGTGTCAGAGAAACCAACTGAACTGAACCCATTCTCATGACATGATCATGTCTCGATCCGCTACTTTGAGGAAGGAAATGAGATAATCTATCCATTTCACACAGACGAGAAATCACTTATGATACCTAGTTTACTAAAGTAGTTGAACTGGACGATTGAGTAGTTTATCTAAACCAGAGTGAACCTGCAGTTCGTAGAGTGGATCAAACATGTGTTCAACTCGATTTCAGCATTGACGTATTTTTGTTAAGGTGACTAACGAGACCAGAGGTATCAACGACAAGTGCTTTACTCGGCTATTGCCCTCAAAATGAAGATAACCTGTACTGATTTGAAGAAGAAAAAAGCTCAGCGCTGGGGGGTGCAGAAAAACTAAGCAACATCCAACAGCAGCCTAAGCTCAAAAAGAAGGGAAAGTACGGCTTGATATCCGTATGCTACATTGCTACTAGGCAGAAACGAAACCATTGCTTACGTCGTCTAGGTTAGTTTTTACACTTATAAGCGTCTAGCTTGAAAGGCGTCCTAAAATATGTCACATAAGGGGAGGAAAAAATAGAAAAGTGCAACCAGTAGAATCGAAAGACCTATATCTTCAACAAAACAGTACAATAACAATATAACAACTGTTTCACACTTGATATAATCATAAGTAACTCCTAAAAGATGCTTCCAATTCCAAAAGACACACCTACATCAGATTACTGACCATCAAAGTGAATCCAACATTGGGAAGATTCCCAAACCAGGTGGTAGAAAATGGGAAATACATATCCTTTACTCGTAACTTCTCTCCATATTTCAATCTCAACTACAAATAATGTAATCTAAGGGTGTTCAGTACTCTAATCTAACCACATGAGATGATTAGAGATTTATCTTAGTTCAAATCAAATCTCAGGTTGGAAAACCAAATAACTTAAAACATGATCTATGATGGACGATAAACGATAAGCATAATGTAAAGAGAACAGCAGTCGAAAATAGATGAACAAAACTACCTGCACAAAGTTGCAAACATGAACATTATAAATAAAAGAGTACCTGCTGAACATAGGTCCATTTGATATGAGCAGCATCTAAAGACTGATTCTGAATATAAGAATGTTTAACTTTTCCTCCATTTCCAATCACAATTTCCAAAACAGGATTTGCCCAATAGCACCTACCCCCATTCCCACTCAAGAACTCCTCAATTATTTCAATCTCCCCTCCACTTTCAACCAAAACCAACACTCTGGGATTCGAAACAGCCAATTCCTTCAATCCCACCTCGCCCCCATTCATCGAGAAATACCTCAAATGGATTGGACTCTCAACCTTACACCCAGCAGGGACGTAAACCACAGTCAAATCTGGAGCTCCAACGCCATTAATGGACCAAAACAAATCCCCCACGAACTTACCATCAACAAATTCAGATACCCTCATCGCAACATTCTCCGAAGAGAGCTCATTCAAACTACCCACATAAACCCCATTAGGCAATTCCGTCAAATTAGAAACCGAATCGACCAAGTGACCATCAACAATCACAAGATTGGCGAATTGGGTTTCTACAGGAATGCTGGATAAGTCAGAAGAATTCGGCGGATTTGAAATTGGGTGGATTCCGGATTGTTTAATGAAAGAAACATCGGTGAAACGAAAGGGCTCGTCTCTGCGTGAGGGCCATGGGGTTGAGAGAAGAGTCTCAGCGGAAGATTCTCTGAGTTTTTGAAGAGGAAGAAGCGATGATGAAGAAGAAGAAGGGAGAGAATCTTCGAGAGTTTCGGCGAGTTGAAGAACGAAGGGATCGGAGAGAGAAGGTGGTGAAGTTTGAAGAGAGACTCTAGTGGTGGTATTGGAATTGAATTTGAGTTTTCGTTTTGAGGTTGAAGTGGGAATTGAAGGAAATTGTTTGGGGAGCCTATGAATATGGGGAGTGAATGTGAAGGTAGCCATGGAAGGAGCTTGGTTGAGCTTCGAATAATGGAAGTTGGCGTCTGGATTTGATGCTATTCATCAAGGTTTCGATCTCTGTTTTTTATTTGGGCTTTTGGGCTGTGTCTCAAGAATCAAAATCTCTGATCCATTTGTATTCTTTTTCCTTTTTTTTTTTTTTTTAATTTTGAATACAAATTCGATTTCATCTACTATTAAATATCGTTGAACTAAAAAAATGTAATATTTGTGTATACATAGTTAAAATAATAATAATAATAATGATATATATATATTTATATACATACACAACACTATTTGTTAAATTAGTCACAAAATTAAAATTGAGAATTATTAAATAGTATGAGCATTCATAAAATGATAATCGTTTAATTTTAATGAAATATGATATCATATTAAATAACATTTGACTTTTCAATATTATATTTTCAACATAAAGAGTTGTGATTTAAGTATGTATGAATGGCTAAATAAATATAAGTATAAATTGATTAACCAAACTTTCTCTAATTATTTAAAATTTATATTCTCTTCCTTTTAAGATTTCAAATCAAAGAAAATCCATTAAAGAAGAGCACAACTATAAATTTTATTATAACAAATGTATTATCTTTTTCAATCTAATGGAGAGAGGTGGTGCTTGTTAATTTTGAAACCATGATTCTTTCTCCAATGTTTAATTTCCTTTATTTTCTTAAATTAAAACATATTTTTTTCATCTCTATTTTTTTTAATCTATTTTTCTTTGTACTTTCTCTTAACCAAACATATTGTCACAACACATCTAAAAACAAATGAGAAATGGTAAACTTTTCAATAAAATAATAATAATAACAATAACAATAATAATAATAATAATAAATTTGAGATACGAACTACTTTATAATAATCATGCATAACTCTTTCTTTACTATGTAATAAATAAATAAATAAATAGAGATCTATCACCGACATTATACAAATACAATTGTTACTAGAGTAAACTGGCCAAGGTTCTAGAATAATACTCCTTTTATTCTCGTATCGAAGACCGACAATAAAAGATGTTGGCTTCGTGACCCCTTGAGATTTCGATCTCACACAATGTTCGAACACTTGGGCTTTTTAAAGATTTCCATCATTGCATCGTGTTAAACTACCAATTGAACCAATAACTAAAGTTGTTGAGCTACAATAAACTTAATTAAATCAATACTTTTAACCGTTGGGAAAGTCAAGACGAACTTCATTGTTTTTTTTTTTTTGGTGGTCAAAATCTTGTTCATTTATTGTATTTGCATATACTTTATAAGCGTTGAATATGGTCATATGCAACCACCAAGCTGATTGAGGTTTTCTTCGAGCTCAATGTGGTTGGTGTAATTTGAGTACGATGAACTTGGAGATATTTCGATGTGCTCGAATGACTGCCAAGGTGCTCTTGAACCCGAATACTCGTATTGAGGAAAGCATATGGACATAGCTCTTTGCATTTCAGGATAATCCTGCAAGAAGTCAAGAAAAAATGTTTGAGAAACTCAAATATATTAATATCTCAACCAATTTTTGTATCGAACAAATCTCATACTTTCGATGAGTCGAGAATCAAATCAGGCGAAATCCATATTTTTTCAGGATCTGTTTCCATAATGATCGTGCTATATTGAGACATCGGATTCGTGTCGTACGAAGTTGTCAATGGGCTTGATAAACAACTCTCGTTCGCGAGGAAATTGGTCTGAGATGAATTGTCTTCCAAAATACTCGAAAATTTATTTGCAATGACTAGTCTTGTCGACGTAGAATCTTCGCTAGCTCGACTGCTCATGTCGACGTTGTCCTTCAGTTCTCCATGACTATCCTTCTTATGTGTTTGCTCATTCTTTTTCACAATACGACACAAAGAAAAAGCACCCTAAAAGAAAAGAAACCGTCTCACACATAATCAATTCAAAACAATCAAACAAAGAACAAGCTAGGAAACTACATTCTAATCAGACATGTATCATACTATTGCTTCATATATATATATATATATATATACCTTAAAATTAGGAGTTCCATGAGAGAAATCGTCGCAAAGTCGATACTCGTGCATAATCCAATCCATCCGGTTGCCTAATGGCGCTCGGCCACGATAAAAAACGAGTGTCTTTCGGTATCCGATCACAGAGGATTGGCAGTTGATCTTCCTATCTTTGCCTGTTGCTTTCCAGTAGCCAGCTTTGGTAGCTCTATTAGTTCTCGATCCGTTCGGGTATTTTCGATCCCGTGGACAGAAGAAAAACCACTCCATATCTCGATTTGGAAGGAAAGATTTTTCTGTAATCACAGTAACTCAATCTTACAACACAACAGAATCATATATAAACCAGAAAAAATGAATGGTACCTGGGAGCTCCCACGGATCGAACTTGTACAAATCAATGACAGGAATGACTTCAAGTTCAATCGGAAGCTGTTGAACTTTTCTTTTGAGATAATAAGCCACCAATTCTTCATCTGTAGGACGAAATCGAAACCCAGGTGGAAGACAAGCACTACCCATTCTAATAATAATACAGTTAAAAAAACAGAGTAAAACCAATGGATAATTATGAAGAAGTGTGTTTTTAAGTATCGAAACTGTGTCTAATAAAAATTTGGAAGATCCAGAAATAGAAGCTCTTATCCACAATGCTTTTGCTGTAAAAAACAGACTCAAAACTCAACAGGCTGCTGCTCATCAACCTCTTCACTTCAACAACCATTCTCTGTAAAAATGCCGTTTTCTATTTCTGGCCTTCCTCTTAACCTAATCCCCCACCTACAAACCCTTTTGATTTCAAATCAAAAAATTTTAATTTTATGAAATTATGAAAAATGGGTTTTTTTTTTTTTTTTTTTTTTTTCAGAAATTGAATGAAGTTTTGGTTTGGAGAGAGAGAGAGATGAGTTTGGGTTTGGGTTTGGAGAGTGTAAAAATAAAAGGAAAGAAATGGGATTTATATATAAACATTTGGAAAGAACAAACGGTCTTAAAACTCACCGAAAGTTTAAGATAACGTGTCGGGAGCACACTATAAATTCCAATGTCTCAGGCCCCATCTCTCTTTAACTCGAACCCTTTCACACTTATCTTACTGCAATATAACTGCCAGGTTCGTTTCATTGCTTAGATGTAATCTAGTTCAACAAGACGATTACAGATTTAATTTTAGAAATCAATATTTATAATCTTCTCCTCTAATTTGTATTAAAAGAAATTAATGATTATAAATTAAATTTATTACCTTCTTACCTATTAAAGCCCACTTAACTATTATTCTATTAATAATTGGTTAATTTTTGTTAAAGATACTCGCTTTGTATTCTTACATTTAAAAGTTAAATTTTTTTGTCAAAACGAGTTTAGCTCAAGTAACATTAATGAAGACATTCACATTCACTCAATCAGTAGTTTGAGTTAATATAATGTTTTCTATGTAAAGTTTGTTGTTTCTATTCTCAACTTGTAATCAAAAAAAATATCTAATAATTTTGAGTCATCTAAGTAGTAAAGTTATAACCATAAATAAATGGTTAATTTATTTTATTTTTGTATTGAATAATAGTTGATGAGGAAATCCAATATCAAATAATTAGTTTCTTATCCAATGAAATTCAATAGGTTAAAACTTATATATCTATCTTTTTAACTAGTTGAATGGTAATTATTCATTCATATGTATTTTTAACCTTTAAAATGACTACTAAGGAAAAATCTAGTAGAGATTTGAGAGGAAGATACACAACTTGTAGGTAAAGTTAATAGCCTAATAAATTAAAAAGGAAATATGATGAGTTGATATGCTAAATTAGAAAAAAGCAGTAGTCATTTCATTTTTTTTCATATATATATATGTGTATATATAAATTTATGGACCACAAACCCGTCATAGATGACTACTGCTCTCAAATAAATAGAAAGTCTAATACCGATTTTCAGAATCGAACTCGTGACACTGGTGAAGTTAAGTTCACTTTTGTATTTTATTTTCTTCATTTGATTGAGACTTAGTTTAAAAGTTCATGACCATTTTCATACTTCTTCTTAGTTTATTCTTTTTGTATTTGTTTTTCAAATCATGAAATAAGATAGCAATTCATGCAGCATGCAACAATGTATGTGTATTAATTAGATGTTCATGACATCATGTACATCATTATACATATCAATAACTTTAATCATATAGTTTAAGATGAAATAAATTGTATATATCCATCTCAATTTCGTAATAATTTATAAATTATATGGCGCCCGCCACGTGATTTTTAATCTTTAATTGCACAATTTTCTTTTTTTTACCATTTTCAACAAAAGTAAAAATTTAAAAGTAAGAAAAATGTAACTTTTCAAAATTACAATTGAAACTCCCAAATATAAGAATATTTTTATAATTCAGTCTAAAAATAATACTTTGACTTTGAACACGATAATTAGCAAGAATATACAAAATTTAAACTTGAATCTAACGGTTATTATTAATTTTAGATTCTGGAGGGTGGGGCCACTGATTTATTTATTTATTTTTATTTTTTTTCAGAGAGGTTCTGTGCTTGAAGTGTAAGTTCACGTCCACGTCATTCTTGAGTCGGACAAAATCACCTTTGGCTTATTATTCTCTTTTCTTTATAAGCTTTTGAAGCCTTCTCATTTGTAGGGCCCCATACCCTATCAAAAGAAGAAACTCGAAATCAGCACCAACACAACCCAAAAAGTGGGTAAGCAAAGCATAAAAAACAAGGTAAGA
>JBBMEG010000018.1:502754-514860 GCA_037832605.1 Cyclanthera cordifolia
AAAAGCAGCAATACATTTTAATGGTAAATAATAGAGCTAATTTAAGCCTTATATTTGAGAAATAATAATAGTACACTAAACCATTTTAAATTTAGGTGGAAATTAGAACGGCAGGCAATGATTTTCTTTTACTTTTCTTTTTCTTTTTCTTTTTCCATCACGAGTCAACTGTGAAAGTCTACGGTTTGTTTATTGATTTGACTTCACCACGCAAAGTTTGCTTTTTTGTTTTTTTTTTTTCTCGAAATTCTTTTTTCACTTTTGGTCAGTCAAGAAAGAAATTAGTGTTGATTTTTTTTTTTCTTTCAAAAAATTAGTTTTGTTTTAATAATTACTTCTAAATACTTAAAATAAATTTTTTTTTTCTAAATACTCATTATAAATATTCTTAAAAACTACATCCAAACAATTTTATTTTTACTATAATCATTACTAATAATTATTTAAAATAAAATTTTCATTATAAATATTTTTAAAATTACATCTAAACAAACTTTTAACTGCAATCATTGTTTTTAAATACTCAAAATAAATTCCAATTATAAATACTAATTTTAATTATTTTTAAAAATTACATCCAAACAAACTTTTGATTGCAATCATTACTCATAAATATTCAATTAAATTCTCATTCTAAATACTAATTCTAAATACTCTTAAAATCTCAATTCAAACCTCGTTTAAGCGGATTAACTTTTTTGTATTCTTTTTATCAAAAATTAAATGGTTTTTTTTATTTCTAAAGATTAAAAAATGTTTAGTTGATAAGCGGATAGGAATTTTATTTTCAAAATGAATTTAAATTAAAGATTAATGACCTTAGTTTCATGGTTTGAATTTAAATAACTTTGGTTGCCTACTGTAAAAAAGTAATTTGTTTTGTTCCGTGAAAGCATATGAAATTGCAGAGAGTTCATAAATTAATAGAATAAATGATGGGAGGTTATTAGCCGTACACACAATGCAATAACTGAAATCCTAATCTAATTAAAACTAAATTAGGCCCATTGAACTTATACATTATCCAAAACATAATTACAATTAAAAAGAGTACACAAGAAAGAAAAGAGATTTCTCGTACCAACCTAACTCGGAAAGGTCAAAGCTGCAATGGTTAAAGATCTCTTCCTACTTGCTCTAGAACAGTTAGGAGATATCTTGTTAACCTTGATAATCACACTATGCAAGAAAGAGACATTTCTCGAAACGAGTCGATCAACGCTAGATGACTCGAAAACGTATACAATCCACTACAAACTGGTTAAGGTAAAAGTTTGAGTTATCCATTGTTGTGCAGAACGAGATCAAATTAGTTATTCTAATGATTTGAAGAGCTAGTGAGAAAGAATTTCTTTATCTAATATCTACACCAATTTAATTTGCCCATTTTGTAGAGGCTCTCACCTTCTTCAGTCTAATTAATGCTAATTTGAAGCATGACAAATTTGATTTTAAAATATGTTCCAAAATTTGTATGTCATTATATGGTTGGAAGTTTTGAGATTTCATTGTCATCTTTTAATCAAACTTTAACATCACAACTAAGTGGATTAGTTTTTGATAAGTTCAAATCTTTTCAATTGAAATTTGGCCAAACAAACTGGATGCCTTTTATTTATAAGGGGACTAAAATATATATTCCAAAAAAAAAAAAAAAAAAAAAATCCAAGCCCGAAATTTTGACAATAGATCATTAATTAAATTACAATGAAAAAAACAATATTCCCAAGAAGCGGAATCATATCAAGAATTATCTTGTTGTTGATCTAGAGAGAACCTTCGTTAATAGTATTAATAAGAAATAAAATATCTGATTCCATTCAAATCGAAGGAAGGGAGAGATACTCAACTCCTGCACGATATGAGCTCTTATCTAATAGCTACTCATTTCAAGACTGTAGCTAAATATTGTAAATATTAGCTTTGGATCCAACTACTTGAGATCTACCAGACAATCATGAGCTATCTTGCCAACCCGACTTCAACTCGACTTTTCACATGCATCAACTTTGAGCTTCTAGCTATCCTCTAGCAAGAATAGCCTCTTTTATTGACTAACTGATTTATTTATTTGGGACCTCCACTTCCATTATATAAAGCAATCAACCTTATCAGATCGTATATTAATTAAAAATAATTCTAATTTATTTTTAAATGAGCTTAAGAACACTATTCTTATTCTTATCTAATATTGAATAGTAGGAATTGTTTCTCTTAATTAACTATCTAAATAATTAAAAAAATCTTTTAGTTCTTAAAAAAAAAAAAAAAAAAACTTTAGCGTAAATGTGATAACAAAAATTGTGTGGAAATGAAATTATTTCGATTTTGGTTTAACAAGAAATATATGATTAGCAAGGAATATCCAATTACTGCTTACGTGTACGTGTTTTCGTATTGACCTTCCAATTAATTTATTTTATTTTATTTTAAACCTTATATTTTTTTGAGATAATCACTAGTAAAATAGACATGCTAATATATATTGAGATAATCACATCCTAACTAATAAAATTGATATGACATGTTTGTACTAATATAGCATATATGAAATTATTTCACACTATTCACATATATTAATAATAAACTTAAGGTTTTTTTTTTTAATAGAACAAATCATTTCACTAGACCATCCAAAATAATCGAGATATAAAGCTCATCCATAAGAATCAGAGTCAATTATGGGAGAAATTAGAATTATTTTTATAGCATATCGTTTACGAAAATGGTTAAATCTATTTACGAAAACTTTTAAGACAATGGTTAAATCTTACCCAAATAAGTATATATAGAAATTATTAAAAAAAAAAAAAAAAAAAAACCAGCTGACAGACATGGTGGCACCAAATGAGGAGCAATGTTGATGAATATGGTTTGGTCACTCTCATCATGTCTTAAAATTTGGCTAAGGTATGATTTTTGTCACTTCTACACATTATTGCAAACTATTCAACCATTGCCCATAACACACACATGGTTTTTTTTTGGAACACAAATAATCATCAATAACAATCAGACTTGCTTTGCAATTCATAAACAGGTTTTTTTTTTTTTGGGCAAATAATTAGAGTTGTTTATAAAGGTGATACCATTATTAAAATGAATTTAAAGGCAATGAAAAGAGGAAACGGAGGTGATAACTTAATTAGTGTATGGCGAGGCTTGGCAACAACCACCCGTGTTCCCTACCGCAAAGGAGCGTGTGGCATTAAGTAACGCTCGAGTTCACGAGAGATACATTAATGAACCGAGTCCACATCTGAATGACAGACATCCTTGAGATAAAAGGTTTAAAAAGAATTGATTTGACACATTTCTTTCTAATGACTCAATTATAAGAACTTCACGGTTATGCATCATTAACTTGGAATAGTATTAAGTTGATGACTTCCTAAGAATTTTTCTGAGATGCATGTGAGTGAGGACAAAACATAGTAAAAAAATTTATTCTTAGATGATGTCGTGAGCTATTACTCTTGTTAATATATAACACATTTTTAGTAGTGATGTGTAAATAAGTTTTTTCTTATTTGAGAATTTAGGACTAACTTACGCACATCTTTGTTATTTTTACAAAATAACCTCACTTAACTAAAAAAAAAAAATTAGATTATAAAAAATATCTATAAAAACAAATTGAATTTATAACTTTTTAATTTTAGTGGGGTATATAAATAAAAGTGATTGGTGAGAAGAAAACTTAGAGAAGAAACCAATGCTAAATGGTAAGAGATAATGAAAAAAAGGCTAAAAACAAGGTCTTGAAATTGAAATTTATATGTTCTCAAAAATATTAATACTTCACATTTCTTTACACCCATGAACACATGTATTAAATTCTATACTTGGTTTGTGTTTGCTTGCTTATTTCTGAATCATGTGTTCATCTTCATAAAGCTTTTTTGCATGGGGAAATAGCAGCAGCTTGGTATTGTATGTTGCTAAGGCAGAGCAAAACAGAGAGTTGATATATATATATATATATATATAGATATAGATATAGCTGCAAGATGCCACCAGTTCCTCTTGCTCCATATCCAACTCTTCCATCTGCTAATGGTATTTAAAAAAATTACTCATTTTCAACTTTCTTGTTGATTTTCTCTTTTTCTCTCTCCCTCCTTTTGCATTTTCTCATCATTTTTTTTAGCTTTGCCCATACATTTCACTCTCAATGTTTCAGTCCCATTGTTTGAGGATGCATATCCATAGCCAAATCGGTCCGGTTAACATAGTTTTTCTTTTACGATCGGGAATCAGAGGTTCGCTTCACTACATAAACTTCAGCATCTAAACCGCTTCCAGACTCGGGAGACAACAAGAAATTTTACAATTAGATTTTGAATCGGTGAATAGGAACTAACAGTTTGCCATTTGGGGACCTTTGGCTTTCATAGTTTAGAATGAAGGGTTTTTTTTGTGAGAAATTCTGCAATAATAAGTTTGCCTTTGCTGTAAAGTTCCATGTTTTCAAAGTTGAATTGGAATTTCTATGTGTTTGTCTTTGCTTTCACTTATCTCGTTAAATCATCGATCAATTCCTAAAGCTTAAACTAACCGGTTTGGATAAATTTATAGCTGAGGTTTTTGAAATGTGCATTTTGTTGGTCTATCAGCCACGCAGAGCCAGCTTGTTTGCTCTGGATGTAGAAACCTTTTGCTTTATCCAGTTGGGGCAACCTCTATTTGCTGTGCAGTTTGTAATGCAGTTACTGCCGTACCGCCTCCCGGTATATCAGTTTTTCCTCCTCTTTAGCGTCTCCGTTTTTTCGGTTTAGCTGAAATGAATTCGACAAATTCTGTTCGTGTGTACAACAGGCACAGAAATGGCACAATTGGTGTGTGGAGGCTGCCATACTCTTCTAATGTACATTCGCGGCGCTACGAGCGTACAATGTTCTTGTTGCCACACCGTCAACTTAGCTTTGGAAGGTATGGAAATCAAACTATCCTAGAGAGTGACTGTAGTCGTCTTGAACAAATCTTTGGTAACTTTATGAAACTCGCATCATAATCAAGCTAGACATAGCAAACAAGTCTCGATTTATTTGCTTAGGCTGACTAGACTACTTTCCATCATGAATAGCAGCATTGTATTCATAGTTTGAGTATGTGAACCTTGGTTTGTTAAGGTACAACTCGTGTCGATTAAGTGTCGAATGTATATTGTTTCAGCCAATCAGGTGGCCCATGTTAGCTGCGGGAACTGCAGGATGGTACTGATGTATCAATATGGAGCAGGTTCAGTGAAATGTGCAGTATGCAATTTTGTGACATCAACTGGGGTCAGTATAAAACTTACATTTTGTTCAATTCATGTTAGTTTCATCAGTTGCCTTTGATAAGGATCCTAGTTCGGAAAATAGCTATTCGATATAACTTGTCACTTTTTCAAGTATACTGGTTTTTAGGATTTAGACATGCTCAAAAAGCTTAAAACACCAAACCGAGCTGATACACAACCGTTAAAACTACATGCCTTAGTTTTAGTTTTAGTTCTTAGTTTTAGTTCTATCTTTCCATTGTCATTTTTTACATAATGTGAAGTGAGGCTATACGTTCTCGGTTTTAGTATCTTACAATATTATCATCTTTCTTTGTAGATGTCGACAAGCATGATTCAAGTAAAAGCCTAATAGCTAAAGTTATCGTAAACACGGTTGTCCTCAATTGGACAACTGCAGCTTTCAATACTTGTAATGCCTTATATCACATTTGTTCGACTCGAAAATCAGATGTTTCTACCGTATTCACTCGTATAGAGCTATCTGCTCGTGAACTTTAAATGTCACTTTTTTTTGTCTTTCAAAACTTCACAGTGCTTGAGAATGATTTTAGAAGTTTTTCGGAAAAATATTGTATGAGAAAACTTTGACACTGTGATAAGTGTATTATAGGTGTTGGATAAAGATGGAGTTTGGTTTATTTTTACCCTGTTTGTGAACTGGACACAAAAGATTCATTAGAGATATCAACTTCTTGACTTGTCAACTGTTTGCTTCATTATCACTACATATTGCTCTGCACTCAATTCAGATTCCAAAGGACTTTATACATGTGAGTTGTGCTTAGATGGGACCAAAAGAGAGGGAGAAAAATTGACCCTTTTTTTTTTGAGATGATTGGAGAATCAAAACTTTGCCTCACCATAAATTTGACAGCACTCGTACCCATCCCAAGGTCAAGAGAGCAAAAAAAATTTACAAGCTCTCCCGATGCAATAGTCTAGGGACAGACCAGTAGTGCATCAAGGATTAGAAGAGCAAAACTCCAAGTTCGTGGGCTATTAAAAAAACAATCAAGCTTCCTCGTAAGTTTCAAAACAGAGGCCTCAATCTCTAAGAGGGTATACCCTAGAGATTCGAGTCTCTACCAACAAATTCGTCAGATGAGGATTGCATTTAAAAAAAAGAAAAAAAATCATTCTTCAAATGCTTTCATTTTTTGAGTTTAACGATGGGAGATTCCTAGTCTCTAGATTCATGAATAAACAGTTAGGCAACAGTTTCTCTCATCGATTCATTTTAAGTTCTAATCTTACTGTACAAAATCCAATATTGCCAACTTCAACTGTTGCCTTCAAAATTTTGTTTTAATGGAAATCGAAATTTTGACCGATATATATCTTAACCAATTGAGTTATGTCAAGTAGCCAATAGCTTCCATAAGTTAAAAGCCATCAGATAAAAACTGTCGAGAACCCAAACGGAATACGGGCAACACAGGAGGTCCCTATGACACGAGTCGAGTGAGGTTAGAGAGCTAAAGGAGAATCAAAAGGAAGTTAATAACACAATGATCATTGTCTCTCAGCTCATCACATGGTGTGTTAAGTAATAATGACATCAGATGAATTGGCCCCCCTGTGAGTGTACTATGATATTGTCCAATGTTTTCCCTTCATATTTGAAGCAGATCAGTACTTGTTGATACTGTCTTTTCTCCACATACCAGCTCAGGCAATCAAATTTTTTAGCTCATCCTAAAATTGACCAATTTTTGGCTCGTTCAATCCAACTCATTCTGAACTAAGAAATAATATATAGATATACATATTTAAACATATGTTAAAAGATAAACTAATTAAAAAGATAGCATTTTTAGTATATTGACAAATAACATGTATTAATAAAATAAGTAATCTAGGATTAAGTATAATATCAACCATCTTTTATTCATTTGTTTATATATTTTTGGATATGAATAGAGTTATTTTATAAGAGAAAAAATATATTGACATAACTCGAGAACCAAACCCAACCCAATACACAGAGTTGGAATGGGTTGCTTTATTACATAGAGTTGGACGGGTTGAAGAAATGACCAACCAGAAAATTTGGGTTGGTCATAAAAATCTCTCTGACCCAACCCAACATGAACCATGTACACTCTAGCACTTCAAATTCCTCAACCCTATTGAAAAATTGGACTCATTCTATGATTAAAACTGATCATAGTGTGTGTGTATATATTAACCCAATGGATTTTTAGGCACTCAAACCTGTCTCTAAGCTCTAGGATTCTCTCTATTACATTATACAATCCTTTGATCTACTTGGTATTATGAAATCTGGTAGAGGGTCCCATTATAGCTCTATTTATTTCTAGTTGAGCATAGCAATCTAGATCTCGTAATCTTCTTTTCAATCGACCCCTTACGTAACGACTCGCATAGATCTTTCACTGAAAATAATGGTGTGATACGTTGATATATATAATAATCAACTTCGAATAGAACGGAATAGTATACGAGTCACTGTTTACATACAAAAGATCATAATCATGCATGTGAAGGGGCAAAAGAGGAGACAAAACAAGGTTTAGCTTGCAATAGGCACCACAGATATGAAGATGAAGCATTATAACCATTTGAGAGAAGAAGTGGGGGACCTGAATCATTGAGCAGCAAAAGAGTTGGTTGAAATGGGAATCTGGTTTCCTTTGATTTGGTCTTTCTACTTGGAGTTCTTCAGCCTGACATTGACCTAACTTAGAAAAGCAGAAGTTAGAGGAAATTATATGAAAAGACACCACCTTTTTTTTTTTATCCCTCAGTTGAGAAGTAAAGAGCAAAACAGCAAATGTGAGGTTGACAATGCAAGTCATTGTCCAAACACAAAAGGTAGAGAGAGAAAATTATGACTTTTAGAATTACTTTCTATCATACAACCTGAAACGAGAGGTATGGTTGAGAAGTGACTAGCATCTGTTTGTTTGCAGAGAAATTATAATATAACTTATTTGAATGTGATTGTTCGTAGATGAGTTGTAGAAGAGTTTTGTTATTTATGAACGATGCAACATTTATGAGAAGTAAATTTAACTCCTTTTCATGGAATTATTTTAATTTCTCATTTTTGTCTAAGAGTTAATTAGCTCATTGGAATTCAAGTAAACCCCACAAACAAACGTCTCCAAAGAACTTCAATTAGATTGACAACTTCTAGTAGGAGTTTCCGTAGTTTATCGAGCCAAATTAGCTGAGGTTTTAACTCTTTGCCTTCTCTATTTTTAGTGTCATGTATTGGCGCTTTTGTTTTCAGGTTCTAGCATTATTCTACATTTGGTCGTTATTAATTCTCTACAGATTTCTATACATCTAAATATAGTGGAGTCATACAATTGTTCGAGAGAATAGTTGAGAAATGCTCAAGTTAACTCAAACACAATTATTTTAAAAAAATATATACACAAGAATAAATATGAAGAATTACCATAGTTTTGAATGCAAGCCTAACCCAAATCTTATCCACATTTAACCCACTATATTAACAAAGATAATCATGGCATTTGATGAAGAACACTGCAATCAGCTCATTTCTGATTGAAACTTTGGGGAAGTTGAAATCCAGCATCTATCCATGATTGAGAAGTTTAATGATCACTAATGTAGTGTTTTGCAATCTTGTGAAGGATGTTGAAAGACCTCCATATGTAGACCAATGTGTTTGATAATTAATTTAATTTATATGTTTATGAGATTTACTTGCAAATCACATCCCCTAGAATCTTCAAGAGTTCAAGTTGAATTCAAACTCACTATAGCTGTGGCATGAGAGAAAACTAATCATGGTGGTTAGGCGGTATGTCTCGTGACAATAGTCAATGTGTGCGCAAACTCTGGCTCGAATTGTCACGGATATCAAAAAAAAAAAAAAACTGTGGCAGGAGGGAAATCTAATGTTTAATGCATGGACTTTTTTTTTCTGCATATTTCTTGGACTGAAAATTTAGTATTTTTTAGTTCACAATGAGAGAACAGACCTACAAAAACAAAGGATTTGGTTAGTTCACTTTGTATAAGAATGAAACCTAGCAGTTCAAATAATTCATGTGGGGTTTCTCAAAAACTAAATAAACTGCCTCCATTTTTTTGGTGTTCAATAGTATACAAACTTCCCATCAACTAGGAAAAGAGAAGCTTAGTGACTATAAATGTTTTGATCTTTTTTCTTTTTAGAATTCAACAATATTCAGAGGTGGGGGATTCGAACGGGTAGCTTTTAGGTTATAAGGTCATACATCATGTCGATTAAGCTTATAACTCTCGTACATTCTATTATAACATTAAAGAAAGAAGATGAAGTAGAGCAGGGTAATGCTCCTGAAAAGAATTCGAAATAAACCGTTCATGTCTGAGTCCGTAGATCCTCGAGGATAGGTAGTTTACTCATCAGCCATAGCCAACTCCAGGGCATAGTCATCTCTCTCCTGGAAAATTGAATCAATTGTTTAAAATAACTGCCAAAAAAGGATCAATAATTTTACTTTTCCTTTTTCTATAATGTTTTTTTTACATCTCCGGTAAATTTTGATAGACTTAAAGTAAAAAACTTACAATTGGCCCCCGGGCGAAGTATCTTCCAAATTGAAGCCAATATACCTACATGTGTAGTGGATTGTTTATATGTAAAGTCTCAAACAGATCAAAACTTTACTATACATGAAAAATGAGATCATAGCAACTCCAAAAGGTCAACATATAAAATTAGGCCAATTAAAAGAATGTTGGTTTAACCAAACTTTAATTCAAGAGCTACAAGGGATAAATAAACTTGTCAAGCTTCTGATTATAAACATAAAAGAAAAAAAAACATGATCCAGTTCTCAACTTGAAATTTAAAACAATACCTCATCCTCATCTTGTGTTTCTACTTCAACATCTGAAGTTGGAAAACCTACACAAAGAAGTGCATACCCCTGCAGTATACATAATAATGAATCAATTTTGTTCAGTTGTTAGGGCATGTTTGGCTACGACAAGAAGGAAAGGAAAGAGAAGGGGCAAGAATCAGTTCTTCATTGTTCTTCCTTTTTCTTCATTGTTTTTTTTGTTTTTTGTATTATACTGGTTACAGGTTATGAAAATTGTTCTTCCGTTAGTGCATTATTTCATCTTCAAGGCATCAAGACACTTCAGAGCGTGAGGCGCAAAAAGGCGCAATTTTTCTTTTTAAGGCACACCATGTATAGACAAAAACAATAAAAAAACTCTTTCAATATAGAAATTTTCACAGTCACCTCATAAAAAACATGAAACATTGAATATTAATCCGAAATAAAAATCTTAAGTCCTAAAAATCAAACTTATGGTCGCTAAATACATATTCATCTTCATCCATACCTTCATTGAAGATAATTAGAGAGAACAAAAAAGTAGATCAGCGACAATTAGGGGTTAATGAGGATTTGATTGTTTTTTTTATACAACTTTGAAGTAATTGTTGATTGAAATAGAAATTTAAAAAATAAATAGAGAAAAACGAGTAATACTAACATTTTAAATAAATAAAACTCTCACGGAGCGCCTTTCGTGGGCTTTTCTATCTAGTGAGATGCCTTGCACTAGATAAATGCTCGCCAAGTAAGATCTAAGGTTGAAACTTAAAATTCATATTTAGAATGAGGAGTTCCAGTAAATCTTTACCGAAGCATCTCAATGCATAATCTCATATTGCTTCATGGTTTTTCCCCAGCAAATGAATCAATATTCATATTTAAGAAAACTCGATAGAACAATGTCATTTATGATTAGAAAAACATTAAATAAGACGGCAGATAGCATTTTATTCCCCCAAAAGAATATCAATTCTAGAATTAACTGAAAAAAGAAAGAAAGAAAGTGCCTTTGATTTTAACTCAGCAGATATTCCAAGGGCTTCAGGCTGTCTAATTTCTCCCGATTTAATCCGAACAGCACAACTAGTGCAACAACCTATCATAAAAACAAATACTTTTTTAGAACATCCCACGTACCAACCAACAGTGGAGATATGTCGAGGAAACTTTAGTTCTAGTTTTGAAGTATGAAAATTATTTTTATTGGTTGTAACCCAGTCTGATATTTCAGGTTTTTTACTAACGCCCGTAATCCAGGATTTGGACAAGGTCTTGGAATCCGGACTTAACCCCTATGGGCACCGGCATTCCTCTGTATCCCTTACGATCCAGTTACATTAACTAGCAATCTTTAAACGTTTCTGAGAGTGAAGACTATCTCCACAGACCAACACCGGTCCTTTCAGCATGTTTTGTCCTCACTCACACGAGTCCTAGGAAAATTCCTAAGGGGGTGTTTGTTTGAGTTTTTATGGAAGAGTTATTTAGAGTGTTTAGTAATAGCACGTTTGTTTGAAGGTTTCAGTAGAGTGTTTAGAAAGTGTTGTTATTAATTTTTGTTTATTTGAAGGTTTTAGTAGAGTGTCTATGGAGGAGTTATGAAAAGTGTTTGGGATATGATATGATGTGACAATTATAAATATTTTTAAATAATTTTTTTTTTTGTAAATATATTTGAATAAATAAGAGAGAAAAAAGAAATTTTTTTTTTGCAAATTGCGCCACGTGGTGCTGCAATGGAGGCAGCCTGCCCCCTTAGTCCAGATAAGTTCTGAAGAAAAAAAAAACCCCTAAAACTAGTTTTTACCTAAAACCCAAACCCTCAAAATAAAACCATTTATCAAACGCCTATAAGAGGTCATCCAACCAAGTACTACTTCAAGCTAAGCAAGTTTAACTTTGAAGTTTCTATGATTGAGCCACCGAAAAGGAAGATGCACCTTGTTAGTATAGGTAGTACAAATTTATTTTTTTAAATCTTTTATTC
>JBBMEG010000018.1:516668-527913 GCA_037832605.1 Cyclanthera cordifolia
ATCCCTTCATATATTTTTTTTATCATAATTAACACAATTTCTTGAAATATAAATCAATCATGTATACTGAAACTAATATGAACAAGAAGACCAAAATAGAAGCTTTCAAGGCCTAAATACAAAAACAAACCAAAGCTAAACATATGGAAACCAATGTAGTATCAATTTTGACAACAACGCAGTAGTAGTATCAGCAAAACTAATAACAAAAACACACAAAAAAGGATCAAATAATTAACTCATAAACACACTGGTGTGATTTTAAGTTTATTTTCACATCCATAGATTCACACATCATCAATGCTAACAATACTAAACAAATATCAATCACTCAGCTCATATACCTAAATGCAAAAACCCTATCACAAAGTTCAAAAAAAGAGAATGAGAAGATTAAACGGCACCTTCAAGTTTGTCATTCATCAAATGGTTGGTTAGTGAGAGAGTTAGTACCCATTTCTGTATTCCACTTATCTCCCATCTGTTGGGCGTCACAACATACGCTCAATGATAACACTTGAGAAAGAATCCTATTGTTAGATTCCCTAATATAGTTGATGCAAGCTTCTGTCATCAAAATGTGACAGATAATCCTCATAAATTGATCACCATCAGCAATAAACTAAGAAATTGAACCTGGAAAGAATACCGTTGGCTGCAGGGGTCTCATTTCTCAGGGTTTTGTTTTCTTTTTCTTCATACCAAAAGTAATCTACCTTGATGTTTAATACACTGTTGAAGTTTACCTTCCTGCAGAATAACCTGCTTTTGTACTTTAGCTGGTTTATTTCTATTATTTATCTGAAATCGTGGATATTCCTGGTGATTGTCTGTAGTACTGGTTGGCACCTCAGATAAGACCTCTTCCAGGAACTGTTCAGCTACATCTCCATCCTCATCAATTCGGAGACGCTTGGCGTACCATGTCAAACCCTGAATATGGGAAAGTACACCAAAAATTATAAAACTTGCCATCATTGCAGTCTTGCCAAATGACAAAAGCAATCACCATATTTTCACCAAAAATAAGTCCTAGTACCACAAAGAATCATAAGGGCTTGTAAATATTAGAAACCAATAATGACTTGAGATCACCAATTACAAAGACAGCAAAATTTATACTAACTAAACAAAGCAGAGTTGAGGCTTTATTAAAATGAGAAACATTACCCCTCTGAAAACAGAACAAGTAGGGTGTGCAAATATATAATGATACTCAATAAATCTCATTCTAAATACTCTTAAAATCTCAATCCAAACATCCCCTCAGTACCCTACTTCTTTTGCTTACAAAATCTCAGATACACAACCACTCTCAAAACAGAACAAGTAGGGTGTGCAAATATATAATGAAACGGATGAATCAGATTATGATATCAATTGGCAGAAGTTAGGAACTCGAACTACTCTGGAAACATTTAGTTTGCTATGGCTTTAGTTTAGTTTTATTCCGGTTTCAGCTTTTTTAGAATGTAGATGCACAATAACTATTCATGAAAGTGATAGTATGACTGGGTTCTTTGTCAGCAAGACCCTTATAGACAGTCAAAGGATTTGGCATATTTACATTAATATAGCAAGTTGAACTCATGCTTGTCGCTGGCTATCATACGAGACTAAGAATCAATCACATGGAAACTGAAATTATTTGCTTATGGACATCTCTTCCCTAGTTCAATTTTATTTACCCTTTATTGAATCATCTGCATCTATCATAATCAATCGCCAAAATATAATTAATATCTGGCACTTTCATTAGCCAGACAACAATGTTAAGGCTGTTTACATACTTCAACAGCATCAGTGTACACCTAAGGACCAAGAAGTCATCAATTCGAATCTACACCCATAATTGTTGTAATCTCAAAAAAAAAAAAAACGTACTTCAACGGCTGAAATCAGTAACTGGCTTTGACTGTTTGGCTTTGGCATATTCATAAGAAAAAAATATATACTATACGATTGTTTTTCATTCTTCACTTTATTTAGAACAGGAAATAGTTGAAACGGCATTTTACACAAAAGGAAAAGAAAAATAACAAAGATTAAATACAGTTACATTTATATTTACGAGGTCGTGACAGAAAAAAACTTCATATATGCCAAAAGAAACCAATTTCGAAAAACAGTTATGCCTACAGATATCACGAGCTAACATAAACACAAAGCACCATTCAATTTTCATAAGAAAATACAATTAGCATCCACTGACCAAAACCAAGAAATCCAATCATCAACATCGTATTGCAAGCAGCAGACAGTTTTAACCTCTTAGGGTTTAGATGAAGATTACAGATTTTCAACTTTGACCATTAGACTCACCTTATAGACAAATTTCCAAATACATTCACAAAACATAAGACGAAAAACAAAAACAATCCAGAATTCAAATGGAAAATCAAAAGGCATAAAAAAACTGAAAATAGAATGAACCTGAACTCCACCATCGCCGGAACTAGATGGAACAAGAATAGGGCCAGGTTGCGAGCGATTGACAGCGACCTGGACAGGAACGCTGAAGCCTCTCCGAGGACCAGCTTCCTGCAAATGGACGCGACCGGGAACATGATTATCGGAATCAACATCTTCGTCTTCATTCTTGAGGTCGTGAGCATCGTCCTTGGAAAACCCTAGAATTCCTGCAATTTTCTTGAAGAACCGCATCTCCACCCTTCAACGATCGAATTGATCGAATCAAAGATAGAGATGAAGATTTTGAAAAGAAAAGATGGCGGAATTTGATGATCTCGTTTCTGAATTTTGAGATCGTTGGAGATTTTTTTTTTTACTCTTAGCCTTCTTGTTGAGTTCCCTCGTTTGCTTTCCAATGGATACTTATGAACTCGCTTCAAATTAAATTAAAAGTTTTTAATTATTAATAATTTCATTCTCACCGTCAAACAGAAATTCTATGATTACAAAATTTAATTTAATAAATGATTTCCAAATATATATAGTCGCCATATCAAATTGACTACTTTCCAGACGTGAAAATAAACCTACCGTAAAATTTTAAGAAAAAAAAAAAAAAAAAAAAAAAACAATACGCAAAAACTTATAAAATCAAACACGTGACACTGGTATTGAACTAAAATAACATAAAATAATAAAATCACTACGGCACCAACTCTTATTATTTATTTATTCTCGTTATACCCTCGGTAAAGAAAATGATTCTTAATATTTAAATGATTCTCCTCACAATTAGATTTCTTGTAATCATCTATTTATTCTCATTATAACAACATTTTATTCTTCAAATAATTTATTATCTCCTATAAATATTTTTACCCTCATTAAACTTAATATTTTATTGTCTTCCTATTCTTTTCCTCTCATACACAAATAATCATTTTCTCTTTATTTTCAACACGCTCTAATTCTCATTCTTCTTGAAACCCTTCCTCGAACGCTCTAAATGGTCATAATAACTCATATACCCATCCCCACTTTTGGATTCCTTTAAAAGAAAATAATAAGTACTAATTTCAACTTAAAGGTATCGAACTTAACCCAAAATTAACTAATTAAGACATAAATCATCAAGGAAAAAAAAAACTAAAGGTAACTTTTAGTAACAATAATTCAAGGAATTTTGATCATAAAACTCACATCTTTGATCACAAGCCAGCATCAAAGAAATTCATCCAAGAACAAAAAATAATTCACTACAAGGCCTTGATTACAACAGAAAGGCAGGCATAAGAATTATATCGTTAGAGTAATGCCCAAAAAAATAAGCAGAAAGGAGGGAAGAAAGAATATAGAAGTTTAGTTTACACATGTTAAAACAGAATAAACATCAAATAGCTATGCTCAAACAAAATAAAAGCAACTAAAATAATCCATTAAAAAAAAAAAAAAAAAAAAAAAAACCCCACCACCACCTTCTTCATATGAAGCTTCCCTTAAATGTGCACGAATAATCACGGCATCGACATGAAAGCTTTCAACATTCTCTATCCATCCAATCAATTTTTTTTGTTTCTTTACAGTGTCTAGATCTTTTCGTGATTCTAACACCGGATCTCGTATGATCCAGCTTTAGTTATGTAACGAACCCATTCGACCGTATTGTAACCACTCTTCTCCCAAACCTGAAGAACAATTTGAGAAAAAAAAGACTTCATTATGAGAAGCATAGGCAGCAGGAAAACGTAATATTCAGATTGGCAAATGAAAGCCAGTCTAATGTTTGAAACCTCCCATCTCAACTATTTATTCAATGATAGAGAAAAAAAAATGATATAGCTGCATAGATTAATAAAGGTAAATTATATCAGATCAGACTTTAATCCTTTAGCATTATTCAAAAGGGCGGTCTCTTTTACTTTCAAGTTTCAACTATGTTCGGTTTTTTGCTATTCAATGAGTCCGGGTCAACTTACGTGCACATCTCCTAATTAGGTAGTCGTCGAATCGTTGTAGATTGAACTCATCATCACCTATCTTTCAACTATTTTTATCATGTCATAACTCATTAAAAAAATTGATGCATCATACAGACTTATATCATACGTGGACTGCTCTACCTCAAAGTGGTGCCAAAAAAAAAAACAAATACCTTAAGGAAGCGGACACGTAAACCAGATGCTGTGAACATGGGAACCTGTATACGAAAAAGTAAAAAGGATAAATATTTCACCACTCACATAATGAGAAAACAGAGAAGAGAGAAATTAACAACCTAATTCATAGGAATATCTACCCAGTTTGAAATGGGAAACCGATCCTATGGTAATAAATATTTTATAATCTATACATCATCTAGTTCTTATGGTATGCTAGGATTAAATCTTTTAGAACCTGAAACTCCATCTGAATTGGCGGCCTGGTCCAAGGCTTCCTTTCAGACATGGTAGAAATCAGCTCAATTTCTGCACTCATGGTTGGTTCTGTTTGCCCAGGAAATTTTCTGATTCTAAAATTGACACATAAAAAGGAATCAAACAACTGCATATCATTAAACATGAGATTTGGCATAACATATTCTACAAAATATATATATATATTAAACTCATATAAGAACATGAAAAGCTCTGTTAAAATTCACTGGTTTTTGAGGTGGAGTTGGAGGGTGGACGAAGACCTGGACCATATCATGGCAACTGTCGTATGCTCAGGCAGTTTGGAGTTACTTTTTTGCCGCATCTGGCAGTTGAACTGCCAGACATGGAGATTACAAGGAAATGGTCGAGGAGTTTCTCCTCCATCCTTGTTTCACAAGGGGGAGAATTTTATGGCTTGTTGGGGGAGCGCTTTGTGGGATTTAAGGGAGGAAAGGAACAAAACTTTAACGGATGGAAAAGGGTCCGTGAGACCTTTGGTTCCTTCCTTCATGTTTATCTTTGGACCTCGATATCAAGAGCTTTTGGTAATTGTCCGTTAGGTCTCATTTGCTTGGTTGGAATCCCCTTCTTTAGAGGACTTACCTTTTGTCTGCTTGATTTCTTTTCTTTGTCGCCCTTCTACATTTCATTTTTTCTCAAATGAAAGTTTGGTATTTCATAATAAATAAATAAAATTGATTTTTGAGGTGGAATTCAGGATTTGAGTATATCAAATTGGATCTGTCGTGAAACTTGTAGATCGCATGATAAGAGCGTGTATAATGAAAAAGAAAAGAAAGCAATTGCATGAGCATGTGATAAGTAAATAAAAAAGATTCCAGAAAGTTATGTGACAATTCAGATTTCACCATACCAATCTAAGACAAAAACATGAAGGCATTTGTAAATTGTAATAAATTGAAAACTTAGAGATGACGTAATATCACAAAGATGATGTTAGACCCTAGGTAGAAGGTAAATTTTGGGATATTAATAATTTGTGTATAAAGGCATAGTAGTAGTTAGTCATTAGTCTTTTGATTAAATAGGAGTGGAGAGCCCTTGTAAGGGTATGTATGTTTTGATATTGTCTTTGAAGGAGACTTTGGGAGAGTCCTAGCCCTCTCGAACGGCTACGAGGTTGTAACAACTATTATTATCTTAATATATTGTCCTTGTCTGTTATCATTCTGGATATTCTTTGTCTCGTGTTGGTTAAGACTATTAAGGTCTTAACAGATGACTCGCTACACAAATATCTGTAAATATCTATGATAAAAAACGCAACCATGATCACGTATGAGTAAGAAGAAAAACCAAAAACTCAATGAGCATATTTAAAACAAAGAAAACACTCACTTCCACACAATGCAATCAATAGAGGCGTTGTACTTGGCTCGACCCGATGTCACTTGAAAACTAGTTTTAGCTGTTTGCTTTGGGACAGGAACTTTAATGACTACGCCAAGAGCAAACATTTTTGCACCAAAGACACTCTTTACCTGAAGGCCCGTAGAGAATGGACTTAAAAAGAATTGTGGAACTCGGTACATTAAGTTCATGAAATTTAGAAAACCACAAACCTTAACATTAACTTCCATCCGTGTCCTACCAAGCTCCTTAATTGTCGGGAGTACACGAAATGGAAGATTAACACCCTCAGTGATACGATATCTGCAAGATAAAATCATTACATCATATATAGGAGAAGAAATACATTGTAATTTGTACGTATGAGAGAATTACCATGAAAATGGAATAAATTCTCAGTATGCCTCCAAGCAAAAAACCATTCATTTTTCCACTAGTCCCTAACTACTTGACATATGATTTCCTTTCCTCTGTGAGAGATATTGGATAACATGGATAATAATGAACAATATAAATTTTTGGACATGTACATCGCTAAAAGTTCTTTGTGGGCAAAAGCCGCAAAACTGATCACTCTAATACTCACATGCGGATGACAAATAGAATTAACCTTTAAATAAGTGCAAAAGCACTCAAATTAGCTTCATATAAAACACACAATTGTGTGTTATTTAAAAAGGCAAGAAGCCAACAAATACTAAGAGAAATGGATGCCTAGAGTCCAGACGTCAAATTGGAAATTCTTTTGACTTGATGAAACAGGCATGGTAGAAGATTTTTTCACCTGCTTGTTAAACAACAGAACTATATTACTTTAAAGTTACACACACATTAATAACATGCCGATATAGCGATGCCGACTACAATAAACATTACTGGGGAAACCTCTATACTTAGTCAAAATGAACATTGTATGTTCTATAATGGTAATAAATAAAGTTAATGGAAATTAGACGTTCAAGAAAATTAGAAGGAAGAGGTAAGTTAAGAATAAAAAATGAAATATCCAGAATTCCAACTGTAAACAACAAAAGAGACAGATTTGAATGTAAAGACATTCAAGCTTACTTCATCAATTCAAACTCCCCATCAGGTGGCACAAAGCTCACTGTTTTCTCTGAGTTAAACCTCGTCAAATTTACACATTGATGAAAAGTAACATCATCAAGCTCAATTGTTTTACCACTGCAAAATAAATCATACAACAAAAAAAAATTATACCTAGTTAAATAAAGTTATAACTTAATCTATGTGATGGTAACTGTACTAGACCAATGAAATATCACAACATAAAGAAAAAAAGTGAAACAAAAATCTATTCTTGAATCCTATAATATTCTACATGCGCTTTTGAGCTGTTAGTCACATACAAGAAAGGATAAGCCAAATTATCCTTCACCAAAAGATGGGAAAAGTGTAACTACTCAACTGCTTATAATACCTTTAATTTTTGCTCCTCATAGAAATTTAGGCAAATAGCAAGAATGGAATGCACGAGACAAATTATCTTAACAAGAAAGTTCTATATAAATTATCCCAATTGCAGATTAAGCATGAGTCGAAAAGGAAAACTTTGTGACTAAATCTTTGCACTTCAAAATATTTCTAATTATAGGCACTTAACTGTCAATCTTGCCTCTAATAAGCCCACAACATTAAATTCTTGATTCTAGTTCCAGCCTCTCATTCAATAGTTTTAGAATTGGGCGACAGCTCTGGCCATAGGCTATTATATTGTGGCCCTTGTTTTGGCATCTTTCTATACTTTTTTTAACCATTCTTTCTATAATATATCTCGGTTCTTACAAGAAAATAAAATGAGTTAAAAAAAATACTCCATTTAGCAACAGATACTCATAAAATGATCATGATTGAAAAAAGAAAGACAGTTGAACAGAGAGTAAATGGTGCTATAAGAATCGAATGTGGTTAAAAAGAAAGTAGCCGGACAAGTAAATCAATAAAAACAAATAATAGTAGGATTGTAGAGTATCCCGCTCAAATCTCCAATGAGAAACTACCTTTTAGCTGGACGGGACTTCAACTGCGACTCTTTCTCAAGGCCAATCTTATCATTTAAACCCAACTTTAAATCAGGCATTCCCGAGAGAAAGCACTTCATAAGAACCTTCCCAGTTACATCACAACGCAAAACACTACCTACGATCACCAACGGTTTTATAAGGTTTTACAACAGTTACGTAATAAAGAAAGGACTTTGAAAGCCATTATGTACCTTTTGAAGACATAAGAAGGTTTACACTTTCAACAATATCCAAAAAGACCTGCGCAGAGAATGTTCAGAATTCAGTTCGATTCTTTATTCATGCAAGAAAACAGAAAGAATCACCATTCACCTCATTCTTTTTATATACAAGACCTTCCCTTCGCCAACCAACCGCACCTGTAACTTGTAAAGTTGCATTTGGGACAGGTTTATCTGTAGGCTTTTTTCATATAGGGTGCAAAAAAAAAATGTAAAATGAAAAGGCATCAGTTAATATCACATATAAACAGATAATTGTTCCACTTAACAATACATTGACTATTGCTACAAGAAAAGGTTATATTGATTAAGAGAAATTTTAAGAAGAGAAATCCTCTTACGAATAACAAATATACAGAAAATTATAAAGGGTGAGAGAGATGTAGAAAGAAACCCTTAGCATGCTCAAAATCTGGCTTATTCTGCCAGGTTGTTTGAAAATGCACATATTATCTAACCTTAGATGAGAAAGGCGAGCGAACTCCTTCCTGAGTGATATATAGTTTTAGAATTTCAGGCGAGAGGTTTTGAGGGTAACCAAAATCCATTATTTCTGCAATTTCAAGGCAGATATCAGTCTTACGCTCATTTACATCACAGAAATGCCTCTACTTAGCTACAACAATAATAATAAAGCAACAGATAAGCCATACAAGCACAACTGAAAGCTTCAACAGGAAATTCTAGCGACATATATGCACTCATATGTAAGACAAAGAAGATTACACCTCTAATCAATTTATCACAACTAGAATCTCCATTAGAAAACTGGGAATCAATCTATTTCTTTTAAAGCAAGGCCAAGCTTTTATTGAGAAGAATGAAAGTAAATAAAATTATAAAGCGGCATTGAAAGAATTGATTCTTCACGATGCATTAGAATATACTTAGCATGGATGACAGAAAATTGCAATGCTAAACACTTTGAGCACAAGAAAACTATAGTCTTGTACATAGCATAAATAAGAGCGATAACTATTATCTGTTTTCTTCTTTTTTCTTCTTCTTTTTTTCTTTTTTCTTGTAGTAGGTCAAACTATGAAGTATTAACTGTTTTCTTCACCACAATACTTACTCTCGTGTTTTATATAAAAAAACAAAAAAATTGCAAATAGTAACTAAAAAAAAACAAGAACGTAGATTGCCAACGAGGCATCACTTACCATCCAAAAGCTCGTAAATAAGAACAAAATTGTTGCGAATTGCATCTTCATCAAAAGCCCCACCAAAATAAGATTTGAACAGTGCAACAGCCTGTAAGCAACACTCAATCATGAGTTGTGTAGAAATAAAATTTCTTTCCTATATTATTTGGCTAAAATTGTTTTCAAATAAATTTGACTACTTGAACAAAAAAAATGTTCATAATTTATATTCTAATATAGGAAGGTAAATATATTCTATGAAAGACGACTAAATATAAACTAAAAGAATAGTTGATTAAGCAAACATCAAAGATCACCCATGAAGGAACATTCCACCAATTATAAAAAAAAAAGCTAACTACCTCAACAACAAACTTGAATGCACAAGCAACATTTGCATTGCTGCTAACAACAATCACAATGTAAACATTGCTAATTCTCATGTAAAAAAAAGAGCAACCGCCAATCTGCCGCACAGGACAGGTGCCGAGTTCTTTGGTTTGCATTATATGAGTTCGGAAGGCATCCACCATATTTCCCCTGAGAGAATTTGTTCAATGAAAAAAAAAATTAAACTGCATAAATTTAACGAAAAGAAGCTGAAATAAGAAAAATATTCCATCTATGCAATAATATTCTCTTATAGGTATCAAACCAATAAAATAGCCAAACATCCTTGAAACTAATACTAAATACCATAATTTCAAAATCTTCAGTCATTATGGCCAATCACCATTCATTTCTATCCCATAAACTAGTCTACGGAGTTCACTAAAGAACCCTAAAACCCTACCACAAAAATGTCATAATGTGATTCACCATAAACCATAAGTAGATAAACATCGTAACAGACAACTACAATAAATAAGATCAAATATACACAGCTAGGGATTTCCAGGGAAACCCATCATCTGAAATTCGCTGAAAAATGATTCCGTTTAATCAGCTCAAACTCAATTACCAAAAAAACTCAACAATTCCTATTGTTTTAATAACTCTACTCAATAAACCGAATCATATCCAAGGTTTTCGCCACCCAATACGCAAAAATGAGCGCCGCGAACTCTTTGAGACGAAAATACAGAAAAGTAATTGAAAGTAAGATGAATGAGCTGAAATTACCCGACATCGTCACGGTAGAGACGATTGATGAGAACATCGCCTCGGAGATTGAGAAAGTAAATCGCCGATGCAGCCACCGGCATGTCTGATCGAGCGGATCGTGACCAAAAAGCACTTCGATGAGAACGGAGCTTGGCTAAAAAGTAAGAAAGTAAGAGAGAAAGAAGAGCTAGGGCTGAGATCTGAGAAATAGCAGAAAATTAAATTTTGGTGGAGAAATGGAAATTGTTGGAAAGGGATTTTACGATTCTTTGTTCTGCAACTATGAACTCAGAATTGTTGACTCAAGCAACATGTAAAAAATAAGGAAAAAAAACAACAAAAGAAGAAATCACAGCCAGGTTTCGATCCTAGGAACTGCAGTTATCAGCTAGCTTTGTTTATATATATATATTTTTTTTTTTTTTTTTTTTTTTTTTTTTCAGGACAAATTGATAATTTAACATATATCTTAATGCAAATGTAGTAAAGTTGTGTTTCTTATTTGGTACTGTTCAAATTAAGAAGCTCAC
>JBBMEG010000018.1:529687-565628 GCA_037832605.1 Cyclanthera cordifolia
TATATATTTATTTATTTATTTATTTATTTATTTATTAATACGTATTGGATCACGAGTAAATGATATAGTGAAATTATAATTGCTTTTGTATAGGCAGTTGTTCTTGATGATCATACACTTAATTTTAAAATTTTTAACGTTTTGAAAAAGATAATTGGTTAATTATATCAGTGATTTGGGTTTGGTTTTTGTGCCAAATTGAAAACACCAATTTCTTCTATTTTCAATAATTGGATCAAAATTGATATTTAATAAACCACAAAATTATTTATTCAATTTTTGATTGCTTCAGCTTGAGTGCTCTCATACATCCACCACAGGGTAAACCACCGCCTCTCAGGCCCTCAATTGATTCATTGAATTTGTAATATAAAAGAAAATTTTGAAATTCATTGAATTTGTTCACCGGTACTTATGTAATAAATCAAAAAAGTTTCTAATAAATCGGAAAAAATTGAAAATAAGAATAGGGATCTTCGAGGAACTTGATGTTCAAAAATCCGCAATTTAGAAATTCATTTCTGACAATTAAACATTTTTAAACTGTTTCTTTTTAAGAACTAAAAAGATTTGTGCCAAAACAATAGATGCAAAAAAGAACAAAAGACCTTGGACACGTAATGAATCTTAAAGGACTGTTTATGCATAAAAAAAGTGGAGAAATTATGGGTTTTTTGTCTATGTTTTTTTAGGGGTCATGGGTGGCTTGTGAATAAAGATGAATATTGATTACCTATATACCACACACAATAAACCCATCTCTTCTCTTTTTGGGTATAAACTCATTTAAATACAAAAGAGAACAATTTAATACCCTATTTTCTAAATATCATTCCAAGTCATTATTGCTTTTTTTTTTTCTTTTTTTTATCTCAATATTCTATTACAAAAATGAAATAATAATTATTTTTTTAAGTGAAAAATGATTGTAGCTTGGTATATGGTAGAGATAATTGTAATATACCATACACAATTACAAGTGGAAATGGAGAAATCCTTTTGTTTTTGTTTGTTTAATGAGGATTTACTTTTAACCCTAATTAATCATCATTATAATTGTATAGCTTAATTACAACAACTTGTGGAGATAATTGCTAGTGAAAAAGAGTACAAAATTGACCAATTCTAAGTTGTGGAGTAAACAGCAAGGAATCAATTGTTTTATTTATTTATTTATTTTTAAATGTTAATCACGAGTGAACTGTGAAAGTCTACGATGCTTTTGTTGGCTCATATTTGATCTCATCTGCCCAAGATATTATTATTATTTTATTTATTTATTTGCAATTATATTAACCTATTTATACTTACTAAAAAAACCTATTTATACTATAATGAACTTAACCTCTTTTTTTTCGCTATTTCAATTTTTTTTTTGGTTAAAAATAATTATGGGTGCTAGTACTCGAACTCAAAACTTTTCTTAATCAGGTGTCATCGAGCTACTGTTGTTATTAGCAAATTATGAAAAAATTAACTTCCCATCAAGGTTTTTATTATAAATTTGATCCTCATGTTTTGAAGAAAAATAGAGCTTAGTTCCTATGATTTGAAAATTTTGACTTTAGTTCCTAAAGTTTGGAAAAATTTACAATTTAGTCTTTATGGTTTGAAAAATTAAAACTCAGTTCCTAAGATTTGAATTATTGGTGAATAAAATACGAAGAAGCTAGCTGTTTATGAGTTTAATGATAAGAGTGTGAGATAAATAATTGATTGGACAAAAAGTACATCAAAAGTTACATCTACTCCTTAATTCGCCCCAAATTTACCAAGAACATAGATTTTTTTTTTTAGATTTTATCAAATCATAGGACTAAATTCTTTTTTTTTCTTCAAATTATATAAATTATGTATTTCTCAAAACTATAGAGACTAAATTTTATATTTTTCTAAATCATAGAGACTAAAATATAAATATTTATACCATAATAATAATTATACGATCAAATTTATAATTTATTGTTTTTATTTTTTAGTTTAATGTCTGGTTGAGAAGATAGAATAAAAATATTTCACAAAAATCATAATGTTGAAAATATTTACAAGTCATTTTCAAGCATTAAAGAATTATTCTATTTTATCTTATTTTAATTTTCCATTTGGCTTAATAGATATGTACATAGTTTAACATTATATATTTTAGATAATGACAACAATTTTTCTTCTGTATGATAGCTTTGTTTTTATATTTACCCTCACAAAATTTCTTTACATTAATATTAATATCATTCTTATATATTTAAGAATACGTTAAAATAATGAAGGTAAGACTATAAATAGATACACTAAAACCATTAATGCTTTGATATCCTCCAAAATTTGAATTTTTTTATAGTTGACAAAAAAATATTAATGAAATGTGAGCAATAGGTATTGATCGTGAAATTTTGGCAAATCACAAAATAACACGTCATTATCTCAAATTTATTGGTAAACTAAATCACTTATAAGTTAATGTGTCCCAAAATTAAATTGGATTAAAATAGGTCTATTTGGAATATGGTTTTATATTACACTAGACCAAAGTTTAATTATCCAAATCAATCGGTCCAAATACAAATGGCTAGGTCTTAAAACCAAGACCTAAGTCCAACTAGACACGTTCATAGGCAGAAATCAATGTAAACACAAGCCCATGGGCTAGATTAAAAGGTCCATCGAGACCAAAACTTATGATCATTAAAACTCTATAAATAGAGGAGTTATATATTCATTGATCTTAAAATTTAAATCTACTACTTCGCAAGTTGAGATCGATCATTGAAACAGATTAACAAGTCATCAAAACATATGAAAAAGTCAAAACCGGTCCAACTATATCAAATTAAAGACAATTATCCAAACATATCAAAAAGTTAAAATCGACGATTCAAACAAATCAACAAGTCATAGATAGATAAACAAGTAAGCGAGTGATCATCCTAGAAAATCAACAAGTATAAAGGCCGATCCAAATGAACAAAAACCAAATTATCTTTTGAAATAATAATCAAAATATCATCACAAAAAAAATTTTCCCCTTTTATGGATCATAACCAACAATAAGTTAGTAGTAATTATGAGAGTTTTTGAAAAAAATTTACAAGTTGATTCAGTAGTTGAGAGAATGTTGGAATTTTCTTAGACGAATTTGGTGTAATTACAGTTGAGTTGCGTGGACTTATTTATTTATTTTTTGAAAACCTCATTTATTTATTTATTTATATATATAAATTAGTTTAAGAATACTCCGAGCAAGAACAATCTTCATCATCTTCTTCAGGAGGGTCCAAATTCCAAATCCATTCAAATTAGAAACCCCAGCCGCCATGGATGCGACCTTCAAGCAAAACCCACTCTCGTCTCCCTCCATAAACACCGTCAACGAACTCACAAGAATTTTCCGATCACTTCCGGCGAGTCCCTCCATTGAAGAGGTTGAAGCAGCCGTTTCGATTCTCAATACAGTCCAGAACGACGAGGATTGGAAATTGGGGGAAATTTCAAAGCAGCAAGTTCCCGAAAATGTCCCCGAAGAACTCTTCTCCATTTTGCAGCATATGAGGAAGACGATTGTGTTGTTTGAGAGCCATGAACAGAGGCGAGAAGCCATTCGTTTGATTGAGCTTTCCAAGATGCTTCGAACCTTCGATGAACTCATTCAGAGAGCTTCTGATTTGGTTTCGGGCGATTCTCATGGTCAAAGGGCTTTAAATTTGAAGGACCCAGTTGAGGAATTTTCAAAAGAGACTGTAATTAGTGATCATAATTTGGGGAAGATGATGGAAAATCAGGAATTTCAGAGTAATGTCAATAATAAGGATTTGGTTAAGAGTTCTTCTTTCATTCCTCCATTATCTTCTTCAGGTAGATTTCAAACGTTTTCTCAGTTGTTCTTTCTTTCTTTTTTTAAAATCATATATTACTGTATATAAGGTTACTGAAATGCCTTGAATTATGTTACAATTATTGGGCATGAGATCTCACTGTCCGGTAAGGAATGAAGATCTCTCTTAAAACTGTTTCCCTTTTTCCAAACATTTGTATCTGGCTGTCTGTGATCAGCAGATGAAAATCTCTTTTAAAAATGGTTGATAGTCAATATCATTAAATTTACTCTAAAAGCTTTTAAATGTGTTATCAAGAGCTTTGGGTTAATCGATGATTTAAGAACCGGAGATTTTGAGTTCGATCCTTGTCTTGTCATTTTCCTCTCTGTGGTCTGTATTGGTCTTGTCCTCAACAAATAAGGATCTTAAAACTCCTGCCTCGTTTTTTTGAACGTTTATATTCTTCATGATCTCTTGAACTAAAATAATTTACCTCCTCTGTTTGTTGATGTATTTAACAGTTACCACATCGATAGTGAACCAACAAATCTGTGTATTTTTGTAATCATGTTTCTATAATTATTGATTGTTATCTACGACTATTCATTAGAGAAGTTCTATGCAATTAGCTTTTGATTTTACTTTGTTTAGTGAAGTTGTTAGAACACTCTGTTTCCTTTGTGATTGGAGGTTTAGATAAGATTTGAGTTTTGAATTCTGATTCATAGGCTGCTTTTGAAGTTAAAGTCAACTTGGATGGAGAAGAAAATTTGACACTGATTTTTTCAGTTGATTGTTTGTAGATATGATTTGATAGAATGGTATAAGTGTTGAATATGAACAAGAATAAAATTCAAACATTCATAAACATAATGTTGAAGAGATCAAAGTTGCTTGAAAGACTTTATTCCAACTATGGAAGGTTATTATTTGATTATGCAAGTCATATCCATGGGATGTGTAGGTATGAATTCAAATTTATTTTCATGACTCATTGCTCGGGACCAACCCAGACTTTGCGTGAATCTGCGATTAGTATCTCGAATCGGTTTGAATATTAAATCGATCTTGATTTGTAGATAGAATTTGTTTCCCATGGAAGCCAAAGTCAATAACTTCATTTCTTATCCATTTCCTTTCATTGTCTTATTAAGTTTGTATTTGTTAACTGTGTTGTAGGTGAAGGAGAAACTGAGAAATTGAGTTTAATGAAAGTTGCTGCTCTTATTGAATGCATTGATAAAAGTGGGTCAACTGTTTTCAATCTGAAGGGAAGATTGATGGATAAGCTTGAATTGCTTCCTATTTCAATTGGCAAGTTATCTGATCTCGTTGAATTAGACCTATCAGAAAACAAAATCATGGCTCTTCCACCCGGAATAAGCGGCCTTCGTTCGTTAAGAAAGTTCGACATTCACTCGAACCAATTAATAAACCTTCCCGAAACGTTTGGCGAGCTTGTCAATCTCACTTACATCGACCTCCATGCGAACAGGCTAAAATCGCTGCCAGCTTCGTTCGGAAACCTGATAAACCTTATCACACTTGACTTGAGCTCAAACCTTTTCACCCATCTACCGGAAATCATTGGGAAGTTGAGTAGTTTAAAGACTTTGAACGTCGAAACCAACGAGCTAGAGGAATTACCTTACACAATTGGATCGTGTTCGTCGCTTGTGGAGCTACGGCTAGACTTTAACGAGATCAAAGCTCTTCCCGAGGCAATCGGAAAGCTTGAATGCTTGGAGATTTTAACCCTGCATTACAATAGAATCAAAGGACTGCCAACAACAATGGGGAATCTCCCCAAGTTGAAGGAACTAGATGTCAGCTTCAATGAACTGGAAACAATCTCTGAAAATCTTTGTTTCGCTGTGAGCCTCCGAAAGCTGAACGTTGGCAAGAACTTCGCCGACCTGACAGCCTTACCGAGATCGATCGGGAACCTGGAAATGCTTGAGGAGTTGGACATGAGTGCAAACCAGATAAGATTCCTGCCAGCCTCATTCAGATTCTTATCAAACTTGAGAGTTCTTCAGACATTTGAAACTCCATTGGAAGAACCACCAAGAGAAGTTCTTGAAATGGGTGCTCAGGTAGAGCCAATTACTAATCAGTTGCTTAATCCGGTAATTAAAAAGTGTTAAGCTTTAACTAATCCAATATTTACTTCTTCTTTTTTTAACTTTGTTTTACCAGGCTGTTGTGAAGTACATGGGTGATGCAGTTGAAAAAAGAGAGATGAAATTTCAACCAACTCAAGAGAAGGGGTTTTGGTTATGGTTTTGCTCTATATGTTGCTCTAATAATTCACCTAAAGACAAGTTATCTACTGAAATACAGCTTTGATTTGTTGCTTTTTTTTTTTCTTTTGAAAATATGGTTCTCTCTCTCTGTTTGTATTGTACAGGGGATGGTGTTAAATTGAATAAATTTCTTTTGTTTTTGGATGCATTAATGTTAATTTCTAAAAATGTAATGCTTTTTATTGAGAAAATCTGAACATAGTTTAACTGGTTAAGATATATCTTCGACCAAAAAGTTTGATGTTAGAAAACCAAATAACCATGTCGAAATGGCCAGTGACATGTTAATTTCATTATCTGGTAATAATTTTGTTAAACACGACGTCACAAGTTCGATCATGAAAATCAACCAAATAACCATTCTAATGTGGAATGGACTCGACCCGACCAAAATGCTACCAAAGAATCAGTCAAAACCCAAACATGTTGCTAAAGGAATGGGCTTAAAAAATTTGGTGCAATAAATGGGCTTACTATAAACTACCATCGCGATTTTTCGCGATTTTTTTAGAATTGAACCCGTGATTATGGTGTTAAATTAAATTATCATAAAATAATGAAATCAACCCATCAAACTTTATTTGTTGTTTTGTTACAATTATGACTAAACAAGTTTCGACCAACCTTCATCCTTAAAATTAAGAGGGAGAGAAGATGATATTTTTTTGTTAAAGAAATGATGTTTCTTGACTGTCCATTTCTTTGGCAAGAGATATTCAACATGAAATAATGATAATTAATTCAGGGTCATAATCATATCCCTAATATTATCTTTAATCCACTAAATTTATGGCTGAAAAATACTTTGCTAATTAAATTTGTTTGTTCATATCTTCATATCTTCTCAAATGTGAATAAAGAATGTCATAGCTAAAGCAAAAATATGAAGATAAACAAGATTGCAATGATTTCAAGAGCTAGTGACAAAGAGTTCCTTTATCAAATATCTCCTAATCTACACACAATTTTTTATTTGGCCATTTTGTAGAACTTTCTCTCTAAATGTTAGTTTGAAGCACAACTTTTTTTAAACAACTATAAGGGTATGAGTTTCATACATACTATCATCATTTAGTAAAAGGAAATTGAATTAATCAAAACAATCTTAATGCTACTCATAAATAATGTAGGTAATAAATAATGTTTGTTATGTAGAAAGTTGGTTACAAATCCATTATAAACATATATATATAAATCACTATCAGTAGTAGAATGTATGCTTAGAAGGGTCTATAGTAGCAGTTCCAGAATATAGATCATAGATTAGAGTTTCAAGAAGTCTTCATTTATACTCTTGAAAACTCTCTTGTAATTCTATTTGAATCTTACTCTTCAAAGTGGATGTAAGGTGATTTTGGTTGAACCAATATATACCTCGTGTCAACTATCTATATCTGTACTTACCACCAAATTCTTAGTGATTTCTTCTTGATTTACTATCGATAAGAGAGAAAGAAGTAAAGAAAGAAAAAGTTAGAAGAACAAAGAAACATTTTGACTAATACCGTTATACTTGCATCATTTGTTCACTACTGGTTCGTTTGATCATTTTTTCCAAAAAAAAAATCAAATTAATAAGAAAGTTTCATAATTTGTGTGGACTTTAGACTTCTTCGAATTCTAAAAATCTCAACATCTGATATATAGTTGGAGTTTCGAGTGAATTGTTACATCAAAAATGATATATTTTTAATTTAATAAAAAATGATTAGATATATGGGTTAGTTTTTTGATAAGGGGAAATCCTTTTGAATTGAAATTAGACCAAACAAATGGATACCTTTAAACAAAGAGGATTGGCTCAAAGATAAATTTTAATTTGATTAATATATAAAATAGTGAATTAGTGAAAAGGTACACAAAAACTTGAAAAAATGACTAAAATAATAAACCTTATCTAGTCAATTCAAGCAGATCTTGAGAAGAGGCCCCATGCATCTAAACTTTATTCTTATTTTCAATAAGAAATAGGGAGAAAATGAGCAATCTTTGCCTCAAGAGTGATAAACATAATTGAACTCATTTAATTTTCATTTTCTATAGCAATCTTTACTTTTTCTTAGTTTTGATAATGTGACAAAATTATTTTTTCTCACTTCTTTTCATATTTTTAAGTAGATTACAACAATATTACTATTAGTATTTGAAAGTCTAATTAAGTATGGTAGTTAATTAGAGTTTAAGAAGTATAATTATAGGCAAGCTTAAGACAAAATAGACCCATTATTCTAATTAATAATGTCTAAACAAAGACTTTAATTATCCTTCTAAATTAAAGATGAGTTGTCTTCGTGTGAGACATCAATTAAATGAATAATTTTGACTGTTGTGTTTTACGATATGAATCTCATCTCAATCATAATCCTAGCGACATATAAGAATCATCGGATTAACTTAATTGTTACAACGTTTTTTAATGAATAGCTAGTAAAATATTGGTTGTTGTTTTTGTTTTGTAGTGACATGTTTCCTACAAACATATCATGTGAAGATAAAAAGTTATATGTCTTATTGTTAAGCAGCATGAATTGTATAGATTTGTAGTATCAACACAAACTCTTCGGTTTAGTCTCAGCAAATTATATACAAATAAATTTGAATCTCACACGCTCGTCTGTGTAACTTTAAAAAGAAATAATAGTACATCTAGGTAATGTCTTATTACCTAAAAATTTATGCGTGTGGAGATAAAAAGAGACACACTATCGTCCTCGGAGTAATAAGTTCCCCTAAATAGACAAAACCACTTTATTCATAATTGGTTATGTCTAATTTTGTGAAGGATGGTGAGCCCCTTTAACATTTGTACCATTTGGGCTACAAAAAGTAGGAATGGAAGGGTATATATATGTATATATATAGGAAAATGTCAAAATGTTGATAGTGACCATTCAAAGTTAATGTATTTTTCAATTGGATTGGTCCATTATATGCACCACATCACATTTTATTCAATAGTAGATCTTGATATTCTTCCACATCTCTTTGAGAATGACAAAAAATCCTCTGAAATTTCTACTCTTCAACTTTGTTTTTTGCTTCACAAATTTGCTTTTGCTTTTTCCATGTGTATCCCTTCTTTTTACTCTTTAAATCATACACTTTCTATCCATTGAGAAAACGAATATTGACAGAGATAATACTTGCAAAGGTAATTGATTTGAGAAAGCGTAAATGATGAATGAATATATATAATAAGAAAGTATTACTTCGACATGTTTTTAAGATCAATTTACACATCTTTCAACTATTTTCAAGGACTGAGCTACATAATTCCTTAACTACAACAGAGGTGATAATTTGCTGGCAAAGAATATCTCATTTAAAAAAAAATACACAATATTAATATATCCAAAAAGTAGTCTTATCCATCACGCTTGTCTTCGAGCCCAAGCACAACATCACACCACTCTCTAACAAGAGCTCGACTAATCCCCAATCGTGATGGAAACTTCAAGAACCACTCCGAGTTCAAAAAAAAACATCTTTTCTCTAAGCAAAAGAGAGAGAGAGAGAGAGAGAGAGTTTCGTGTTTTCTTTTTGTAATTTTCATTAAAATACATATTTTCATGAACTGTCCACGCTTTTAATTATTAAAAGAGGGTATGATGATATGAAATTGTACGAAGAGAATATACTTCTTAAAAAAAAAAAGTATGATAAGGAATATAAACTTGATCAATTGGAAAAATAAGAATATAAAAAAAAAAAAAAGAAAAAAGAAAAAGAAAAGTACAATTTAGTGGTCCATCTCTTTTGTTTACATATGCGTTTTACAAGGAACTTCCAATGGCTTTACATTTTATGAAGGGTTCAGATACCCATACTTCAATTCAATCATACACTTCTTACGTACTCTACACCAGTTTTTTCTTTTTCTTTTTCTTTTTCTTTTTATTTACATATGGAATAAATAGTTAAATTATATATATATATATATTAATCTGGATATTATTATCTATATCCTATATGGTAGGTAAGTTTTAACATAATGATAAGCCTAACCCAACAAACTATTTAATTCATATCATTAATATGAAATCTAATTATTGTTAGTATCCATTAACCAATTTAATATTTGTCATTAATTGATGATATGAATTTAAATGGTTAAGTAAAACTAAATTTGAAATTGATGATGAATGTAATGAAAGTTAGTAAATAAACAATATGAGAATTAATCACGAGTTTAATTTATGGTGGTCATCTTCTTAAAAATGAATTTTTTACGAGTTTTGTGACGACTAAAAATGTTGTATGATCATATGATATGTCTTGTAACATTAGTCGAGGTGTGCGCTAGCTAGTCCGATTAGTCACTAATATTAAAAAAATGTCATAAAAATGATAATTATCCAAAAAAAAAAAGAAAAGAAAAGAAAAGGTTAGGTGTGAAAATGAAGAAATTACTAATTTAGTGTGTGACGCGGCTCATCAACAGCCACCAGTGTTCCCATTAGGAAGGAGCGTGTGGCCATTTGCCCCACACTCACGTGTACCAAATGCCTTCATCACCAAACTTCATTTTTAAAACCATTTTCTCACCTTTATGTCTCATCACTATAATTAAACCAACCAAACTATATATATATTTATTTATTTATTTTGGTAATTTGGTCTAATTTTTATAAATCATTATTATTCTAAACATGTATTTCTTGAAGATCACTTATAACCCCTACAAATTGTCTATAACGTTCAAATATTTGGTGGTAAGAAAAATTAGTAAAAATTATTTTTTTTAAATAAATAGTCAATATGATTTAATTATGTTCTTATTCAGGTTGTGAGTGGTGTTGTCCTTGATGTGTCTTGAATTTGGTAACAATGTGTTAAGTATTTTGCTCATGTGCCGGCCTCTATTAGGTTTATTCATCGTAATAGAACTATTGTTGATCGTCTGGCTAAGCAACCCTCAACCTTCTTTTCTTCTTTTTGTTAATTTCTCCTCTTTCGTAGAGGATTATGTTTCTTTTTGAAAGGGGAATGTTCGTATGACATTGGCTCCCTTGTAGAGGTGGATAGTTTATCTTTGTTGAGAGTTGAAGGAATTCCCGTTTTTTTCACACACAAAAAAAGTCGATATAAATTGAATTCATGACTGGTAACATATGGGGGTGTTTGGATTTGGAGGAGAGGTAGATGAAAGGTTGAATTTTTTGTTTGTTTTTAGTATATTACAAACTCTCTCCAACTCTTCTTCAAACTTTTCTCAACTTTTCTTCAACAAGTTATCGAACTTTTTACTAAATTTCATGTAAAATGAATATTTTTTCTCCTAACACAAATCCAAAAAAAGTTTTTCCTACCTTTTGTCTTTAAAATACAAATTCTCAAACAAATACTTCATATCTTCAAATTACTAAATTTCTTCTTCTTCCTCCTCTTCCTTTCCGGTTGCTCTCATCTACCTCAAAATCCAAACGCCCTCCATCATTTAGTTTTCCAATTAATTAAAAAAAAAAAAATGATATACTTATGAAAAGGGAGCATGTCTTTCTTCAAAGGTTAAATTTGTACATCCTTTCTCTCTCCCCTTCAGCACTCTATCATCTACAGCAAGTTGCAAACTTATGAATTTGCCCCACTACTACCCAGCTAAACTCCATTGCCTTTTCTCAAGCTTCTTTCTTGCTGGATTTCTCCATTTCTGGTTTGTTCCCTACCTTTTCAAGATCAATACATTACATTACTTTACTCTCTTTTTTAAGGGTTCCACTTTTCATCCTCATCAATTTTCTTCATTTCAACCAAATTTCTACCCAACCCATAATGCAATTTCTTTCAAGATTCTTACTTCTTTTTGTTTTGTTTGCTTATTCTGATTCATGTGTTTTCTTTCAACTTTCTCAACAGCCTCATCTTCAGAAAGCTTTCTATTTTCATGGGAAATTAGCTGGTATTGTTTGTTACTGAGTCAGTGAGGTTTTTAAGAGGTTGATTGAAGAACAGAGGGGCAGAGAAATTGAGGAGATTTCTCTGAATCACGCTGCAAAAATGCCACCAGTTCCTCTTGCTCCATATCCAACTCCTCCTGCTCCTTATTCACCACCTGCTAATGGTAATATAAACCTTTACTCATTTTCTTTTTTATAATCGATAATCCGAGCTTCACTTCGCTACATACGAGACACCCCGTTCGTTTCAAGGCTTAGACTCAAGAGACAACGATAAATTTTACAATTAAGTTTGCTCATGTTTTTTTGAATCATAGACCTTCAAATGAGCATACCTAGGAGAATCCAACCCTTGCTTAGTGTGGAGATTTTCTTCATTTCTTGACTACATTCTTGTTTGGTTGCTGAGAAAATGTCTTGGTTGCCCGCCAAATCTATTGATCTTCTTTCATTTCTCTCCCTTTTGCATTATCTTGTCATCCATTTGAGCTTTTTGTGTTTGTTGTTGATTGACATAATTAAATTTATTGGAATCTTTGAGTTTAAGGTTTTGAGTTATTTAGTGATTTAACGTAATGATTAGAGCAGGTGTTATGTGTTCAAACTTATGTTGAGTTGTTTCATTTTCGATTAATATTGATTTTCATTCGATGGGTATTCTATAAAATTTAAAGTCCACAAGTGAAATCGGTGTTGGGTTTATTTTTTATCTCCAATTATTATTTATATTCACTTGATGTGTATGAGGGAGTGTTGGTTTACATAACTAAGTCTATCCACTCGATCGCTTAAATTTTTGGGTTGATTGGTGATTTAACATGATTCAGCATTTTTATGCTCGAGAGCTGCCGTTCCCATTGTTTGAGGATTCACATGGTTAGCCAAATTGGTCTGGTTTTCTTGGTTTAGAAGTAGGCTTCATTAGAAACTCTTCAACAAGTTAGCTTTTTGCAAAGATGATTTATGTCTTCAAAGTTTGGATTTTCTATGTGTTTGTCTTTGCTTTCTTAGATCAGTGATTTGTTATTGAATATTGATGCTCAATTGAGGTTGTAAATATGCATTCTGTTGACCATCAGCCACACAGAGCCAGCTTGTGTGCTCTGGATGTAGAAACCTTTTGCTTTATCCAGTCGGGGCGACCTCTGTTTGCTGTGCAGTTTGTAATGCCGTTACCGCTGTACCTCCTCCCGGTATATCGGATCTTCCTCTTCCTTTTTACCGTCTTTGTTGTTTTTCGGTTTCTACTTTCTAGCTGAACTGAATTTGAAAAATGCTGTTGGGGAATTCTGTTATTTTCCTTTTGAAGAAAGATTGGATTGGAAGTGTTTAGTTGCTTTGTGTGTAAAACAGGCACAGAAATGGCACAACTGGTATGTGGAGGCTGCCATACTCTTCTAATGTATATTCGCGGTGCTACGAGCGTCCAGTGTTCATGTTGCCACACCGTCAACTTAGCTTTGGAAGGTATGGAAATCTAACTATTTTCGGGGGTAATTCTTTGAATGAATCTTGCCAACTTCATGAAACTCTGAATCAAATTCATGCTAGAAATCTCAAACAAGCCTTGGTAGCTTTCTTAGGCTGGCTAGAACAATTCCTAGCTAGTTCCCATCATGAATATCAACATGATTGTTGTTGCATAAGTTTCAGGTTACTTATGATTCTCTATTCATTAAAATAAATAAATAAATGTTTTATTGAAATCGATTCTTCTCGTAATAGTTTGGGGTTGCTATTCTTGATTTTTTTCGTGGAACGATTCGTTTGAATTGAGCCTAAAATTTGTATTGTTACAGCGAATCAGGTGGCGCACGTTAGCTGTGGGAACTGCAGGATGCTACTGATGTATCAATATGGAGCACGTTCAGTAAAATGTGCAGTATGCAATTTTGTCACGTCGGTTGGGGTTAGTATACAACTTTCTTTGTCTAATTAATTTTGATTTCTTGAGTTATTTTATCTTTTACACGAACATGGACGTGAAAAGAATCCATTCGTAGATCATCGATGGTTAAAACACTTGTTTAGAAAGCTCAAAACACCAAACAGTGCTAATATTCAACTAGTTTAGATTATGCCACATGACTTAGTTCAAGTAAAGTGAAGCCATACATTTCTTTATTCTTGTATCTCACAGTATTAATATCTTCCTTTGTAGACATCGACAAGCGCGATCGAACAAAAAGCATAACAACTAAAGTTATCATAAACACAGTTGCCCCCCAACTCCACAACTGCGGCTTTGCAATATTCTTATCACCCTTCAACATGTTTGTTCGATTCGAAGAGCGGAGGTTCTTTTCGTATTCACTTGTATAGAGCTGTATTTCTGCGCGTGAACTTTAAATGTCGCCTTTTCGTCATGTAGTGCCTGAATTATATTGTATGATTCAATTAGTTTTGGCCTCTTATGGAAAAGTAAAAAAAAAAATGGTGTGAGAACTTTTTATAGTTTGATGAGTGTGTAATATAGCAGTTGGATAAATATTGATTTTTTTTTTTTTTTTTTTTTTTTTTAATTAACCTTTGTGAACTGCACAAAAATGTTTATAACAGATATCAGCTTTTTTACTTTGCCAACTGTTTTGCTTCATTATCACTACATAATGCTTTTGCAGTCAATTCAGATTCCAAATGGCCCAATCCATGTGAGTAGTGCTAAGTTGGGACCAACAGAAAGAGAGGGAGATGGAGAAAGAATAGAACTAAATTACAACCGGCATTTTAAAAAAATACTTAAAGTTTACAGAAGAGGTTAAAACAACCGGCATATCATAACATGAATTATGATAACTTGTATTTGAAGCAAAGCACATGTTATTATATTATTACATGAGTTATTATAACATGTTTAAAGGATTATTATAATTAGGATATGTGTGTTACGAACTAACTCGCCAATTATTATAATTAAGATGTAGTGTTACAGGTTAACCAACCGGTTATTATAACGCAATGACCCAAATCCGCACTTAAACCACGGCCAAAATGCAAGTTTTTAGAATAACACTCGTTTAAGTTCTAATCCTACCCATTTGCATATCAAGTTATCTTTTGGTACTTAAAAAATTCATTTGATGCTAGACAAATCTAACTATATGGAATTAGAATTGTTTGTTTTCATCAAACATTTTCTTTATATTACTTATTTAACCAACACAATAGCCTTCACAAGTTTTTTTTTTTTAGTTCAACAATGTGGACGTGTGGATTCAAACCCCTGAACTTTCAGTTGAAGTTATGTCTTAATCAGTTGAGTTATATTTAGATATGCAATAATCTTCATAAATAAAGATCACAAAACTAACTTAGGACAAATGTATTATTCTAAATCTCTGGATATATAGAAGTGAAGCTTTGATTTTCCAGTTTTCAGAAGAAAAAAAAGTCGCAAAACCAAAAATGAGTAATACGAGTGGTCCCTGCAGCGGGCAAGTGACTTCGAGAGGTTCGACGTAGAGATGAAAGCATACAAAGGAAGTTAATATCTCTCTGCTCATCCACATGGGGGTAAGTTATTATGTCATCAGTTAAATTGGCCCCCAGTGGTTGCTGAGATTGTCCAATGTTTTGCCTTCAAATTTTAAGCAGATCAGTCCTTGTTGATTCTGCAACAAAACTGCCACTACCCCACAAATGAAACCCAATCTCTACCCTTTAATTTGCTAGAAAGCAAATGATATTTTGGAACTTTACTTCAATTTCCTCAACCCTACTAAAATAACTGGACTCATAAAATTAAACCAATCAAATTCACTAGGGGATGTTTAGATTGAGTATTTACTAAGTACTCCTAAAACAATTTACATCCAAACGAACTTTTTAACTGTAATCATTACTTCTAAAGATTCAAAATAAATCCGCATTCTAAATACTCTTAAAATCTCAATTCAAATATCCCTTAAAGAGTCCCCATTGTAGCTCTACATTTATGTCTAGCCAAGTTGCAGAGTTGAGCTAAGCGATCTAGATCTCGTAATCGTCATTCATATCAACCTTTGTAATCTTAACAAGCACAATGCATTCGAAACGATCTTCACTCAAAATAGATGGTTTGATACGTTGATATTATATAACAATCGACTTTGATTAGAACGAAACGATATACGAGTCGCCATTAACAAACGAAAGATCATAATCATACATGTGAAGGGACTAAAGTGAAGACAAAACAAGGTTAGCTTGCAATAGACACCACAGATTTGAAGATCTAGTATAATAAAGATTAGAGGAAGAAGTGGGGGACCTGAAATTATTGAACAGCAAAGAGTTGGTTGAAATGGTAATCTGATTTTCCTCTTCTTGTTGTTGTTCTTCAGGCTGACATTGACCTAACTTAGAAAGCGAAAGTAAGAGAAAATGGCATATGAAAAGATGCCACTTATTTTATTCTCCTCCAATACTGAAGTCAGAGCAAAACAGCAAAAATATGAGATGGATAATAGGAGAGTCATTTCCCAAGCACAATAAAGGTTGGATTTTTATGATGACTTTGTTACATACAAGCTCAAAGAACTTGACTTTTAATAGTAAATGAAAATATCTCGATCGATAGTGTGAAAGTGTTACATAGAGACCTATCAATAAAGTTCAATCAATGAGCACATTTTAAAGGAAGAATGGTAAATTATAAGCTAATGTTGAGGAAAATGAAACTAGAGGTGGAGCTTGGATGTCAACGTCCGCGTAGCTACAATGCATTTGTAGCAGATCGAAAATTTGTAGCTTGCGTGCCAAGGAACGTTTCTTCAGGGTATGTCTAAAGAAGAAAAAATGTTCTAGTTGGGAAGAATAGAGGGAGAATGGGCGCGCTACAAGTTGATGAAAGATAGACATGGCCAATGTGAGGGAGTAGTTTGAAGTCTCTACAAAGTTAGACCTGGTCACCTATGTTTCCTGAGAAGAATAGCTTGTGTTCGTCCGTGCCGATAGAGCAAAATGGTGGCCACGCATAGAGGGACCACAAGAAAAAGCCCTTTATGAAGCTTACCACTTCTCGAATGATGAGTTATTAAGGCGTCCACCAGAGAGAAACATCACAGAGACATGACAAAGCTGTAGGAAGATAGAGAGAGAACCCACGACAACTTAAAAACCCGAAGTCTTCTTTCGCTAGCCACCAAAGACATCGGAGCTCAAGATCAAAGAACTTCAATTAGATTAAAAACTTTAGATCAAAACATGATCAATGGGAAAAACACACTAATCAGCCCATTTCTAATTGAAACATGTGGAGGTTGTTGAAAATCCAGTGGAATCTCACAAAGAATTTTGAAAGAATTCCCTTTGTACACACCAATGTGTTTGATTATAGTTGAATTTCTTTGTCGATGAGATTACTTTAAAAATCATAATAGCTAGAATTTTGAAGAGTTTAAGTTGAATTAAGAACTCACTGACGAATCTAAAATTAAAAACTTTGATTGAATAAAATATCTAAACTTACACATGTACCTTCATCATAATATACCCTTCGTTTAAGAAGAAAAAACTTCCAATAATCATTGATTGACCTAGAAAAATCAAGAACATCTTGAGAACTAAAAAATTTATGGGTTCAATCTATAACGATCATCAATCTAGAAATTAATTTTCTACAAGTTTCTTTGGCAGTTAATCCTTGTGAGAATAATAAAAGTGTGGATAAACGGTCCCGAAAAGTCACGGATATCAAAAAAGGAAAAATACTCAAAACAATATTTACTAAACATGAAGAGGGGTCAACTGTGCAGTGACCTATGTAGGAAAGTTAACAACAAATTAAAAATCTCCATCATTGGGGTACGACCCTTCCTATTTTTACCCTTTTTTGCCTTTTCTGGGACTGACCTATGTTGTGGTTTTGAGTTCACAATGAGATGACAGACCTACATAAAGAGAGGGTATGATTAGCTCACTCTGCACAAGAATAAAACCAATCATCACAACTATTTGCAATCCTCCAAAATAAAATGGCTCCATTTTTAGTGTTCAAGAGTAAACAAACTTCCCATCGACTAAGAAAAATGAAGGTTAGTGACTAAAGATGTTTCACTCTGCTATAATATTAACAGTCACCATTCAAACATAGAAAGAAGATGAAAATGAGCAGAGTAATGCTCCTCTACAGGATTAGTAATTAACCATTCATGTCTCGGTCCATAGGTCTTTCAGATCACTAGTTTACTCATCAGCCATGGCCAACTCCAGAGCATAGTCATCTCTCTCCTGGACAATTGAATAAATTGTTCAAAATAACTTACAAAAAATATTGTTTATATTGATTTGTTTTTCCATTCAATATTCATCATCACCCAGTAAATTTTGATAGATTCAACTAAAAAACTTACAATTGGCCCCCGAGCAAAATATCTTCCAAATTGAAGCCAGTATACCTGCATGTGTAGTAGTGGATTGTTTAAATGTGAAGTCTCAAAAAGATAAAAACTATACATATTCATGATTTGAATATCAAATTTTGGAGTAGTGGCCTCATTCCTCCAAGAACTCTGGCAGGAAAAATGGTCTTGCAACTCCAAAAAAGTCTAGCATATAAAATTAGGCCAAACAAACAGAAATTTGAAACCATACCTCATCCTCATCTTGTGTTTCTACTTCAACATCTGAGGTGGGAAAACCTACGCAAAGAAGTGCATACCCCTGTAATGTAGAGAACAATATGGAATATCAATCAGCAATGAAGTGAACGGCAACAATATTTTGTCATAGTGCTATAACTACTGCACTGACTGCTTCTTTAGTAATCATAGGTAAACTCTAAGCATTTTGATAAATGAGAAAATTTGATATATGAATTGTTGTATTCTTTTTTTTTCTTCATTTTGTATCAATTTTTTGCCAAGATTTTCATATTCTGATGGTGACATCTGCATTTTCTTTTATTAATCCGTTTCTAGTTATAACACACTCCTTCCAACCAAATAATAACACAAGGACCAGATTTGATGATTCTTCATTTTCTTAACCGATAGGATACAAAATCAACTATGCAATTCTCATCCTCAATGAGCATCGGTTTGTTCTACCATTCCTAGACAAGTTTAGACTAAATAAGTATTACTATGCTCACCTGGTACAGTTTAAGATTGACAGGCTCAATATTCATAACTAAAATGAAAAGTTTGCAGTTAATCTTGATTGGAACATCTCAATGCATAATCTTAGATTTTGTTTCATGGCTTACCCAAGAAAATGAATCAATATATGAATTTAAGAATAGAAAAATCAAGAATAGAATCAAGTAAAAGAATTGCCTTTGATTTCAACTCAGCAGATATACCAAGGGCTTCAGGCTGACTAATTTGGCCTGATTTTATGCGAACAGCACAACTAGTGCAACAGCCTGTCAAAAAAACACATTCAGAACATGAAATGTACCAACAAAGAAAATCAAAAGGAACAAGAAAATGGCTTCAATGCAGTAAGTATCAGTTGAATGAAGGGAAGGGAAGAGAAAAACAGTTAAGTTTTACTTAACTCAGTGTGAATGCTCTTTGTTTATCGTAAACCATTCTATTATTCGAGGTTTTAATACAACGAGACCATGTACCTATCTTTTCATTGTTCGACAGGCCCCTATTGCCGAATCGATGAAATGTATCAAACGTATGGACAGATAGAAAGACATTGTACAGGTGTGTGAATTAGAATCTCATTTACATGCCCATAATTACCATAGGATACCTAATGAAACAACTCTATCGGTAAATAAACCCACGATCTTATTAAGTAACTATAAATCTTAATGACATATCTCAGCTTTCCAAGTAAAAGAGAACAGCAGAAGACTAGTGAAGTTATCTATCCATCACCCATACATTCAATGTCGTTAGCCATTAACATAATTTCTAAACATGAATTTGAACAAGAATGTGCAAAGGTTATTAATAATTAGTGGATTAGGGAACAATACCGTGCCTGCAAGCAAACGGGAGCGATATGCTCTGAGCTTCGGCAGTGTGCAATATGTACTGATCCTGTAATTCATAACCATTAAAAAATGAAAACCCGTACATAAATACATACTAAAATGGCAAAATAGAACTCAGAACTTCGAATCCCCAAACTCTGAACAGCTTACAACCTAAAAAAAAACATAAGAAAAACAGCTTATCGGTTCTATAAAGTTGAAAAGATTAAAAAAAAAAAAGTTACTTGCGAGGCGAAAAAACAAAAGTAAATTAAGAGAAAAAGACTTGTGTATCATCAATATTAACGAGAGCAGACTGAACATGGGGCCGTACCTCAGGAACAACGAATTCATGAACAACGCCTCTCTCTCTGTCGTGAACGGTAACCTTATGAGTCGGAATCGAAGCAGAACCGTTGTCGAATCGGCCGGAGACGCCGACAGCAGCCTTGAGCTCAGTCGAGGTAGTTTTTCGGCGACATTTCAAGAGGTCGGAAAAGAGACAGTTCTTATTGGTCGAGGAGAATCTCCGGTTGGATTCCGGCTTCAGATTAACGGAATGGAAGGAAGTACAGGGAAGAAGAACGTCCATAGGTAAAGCTGAGTTTCACAGCTCCGGCGAGTGAGTTCAACAGTGTGATGAGATAACGTAATCGGGAAAAGAAATACGAGAGAGGAAGCAGTTATACGGTGCTCCCGAATCCATTCTAACAATTTGAAAGTATTAAACGTAATTTGGTTGACTTTTATAGTCAAATAATTTTTTTTAATAATTATAAATTTTATTCAGAACAAAGTTGATTATATGATGTTTAAAAAAAGATTAATATTAGATGGCTATTTTAATTTTAGAAAAAAATTATTTTAGTGGCCGCTAACCCAATTTTTAAGACAGAAGAGCAAATCTTAATCTTAAGATAGAAATTTATATCTTATTAATTGAACAATGTTCCTAATTTGTATAATCTAGTATTTATTATAAAGAGAGATTAATGTCTCACTCAACAAATGTCAATAGCCTAAAGCATGTCTACAATTTTATCCATATTATTGCATTTAATCATGTTGGTAGGTAAATTTGATGATTGATATTGTATAAGATTGATCTACTTTTTTTTTCTTTTTTTTTTTTTATTTACAAACACTCTTTTGAAAGTTGACGTATCAACCTTTCTATTTATCTGATCGACTAGAATTCAAAGATTCCTCTCGCTTATTTGTAGAATTTTTAAATAATAGCCAATAAAAATAGTGGTTATATAAAAATTAAAAAGTCTACTTAAGAGCCAACATGAGCAATAGATCAATATTATTAATATGTATTTAATGAAAAAAATCATAAATTTGAAATCTCTCATCTTATTGAAAAAAAAAAAAGTCTTCTTTATAAATTATACCATGCAATCAAACAAAAGTTATTCATTCAACATGCAATAAACACCTGTTCCTTGAACTTACAAATCCGTTTAATTTTAAAAGTCCAAAGGTCAAATGAAAATACACGAGCCAATAAAGAAATTAATAACAAAATACAAAATAAAAGCCAAATTAATTAATTAATCAAAGAATGGTTTAACGAACAACATAAACATTGTGGTGCATTTTAAAGTTTATTTTCACATCCATAGATCACACTTCACCTGTGCTGACTTTACAAAAATAAATATCAATCAATAGCTCATCAGAGGACTTCATAAATGCAACCATGTGACAAGTGAAAAAGAAAAGAGAGTGAGAGATTGAAGAACACCTTCAAAGTAAATCGTAACTCATGAGAACTCGATAACAAAGAGGTTATGAGTCCGAATCCTTCACGCCAAATGTTGTTGAATTAAAAAAAAAATCAATCAAGTTTCACATTCAAATGGTTTGAGTTAGTGCCCATTTCTGCATTCCACCTATCTCCATCTGTTGGGCGTCACAACATATGTTCAATGATCAGTAGTAAAATTATAACACTTGAGAAAGAATCGTTTTATTACCAAAGCTCCTAATGCAAGCTTATTTACGCTAGAGGGAATTTCTTTTGTTGTCAAAATGAAACAGATCATCCTCATAAATTGACCACCATGAGCAATAAACTAAAAAGTTGAACCTGAATCACCAGTGGCTGAAGGGATCATTTCTCGGGTTTTCTTTTTTTTTTTCTTCATACCAATAGCAATCTACCTTGATGTTCAATACACTGTTGAAGTTTACCTTCCTGCAATATAACCTGCTTCTCTACTTTAGCTGGTCTATTTTTATTATTTATCTGAAACCGTGGGTACGGCTTGTGATGGTCTGTAGTACTGGCATGCATCTCAGGTGCGACCTCGTCGAGGAACTGTTCAGCTACATCTCCATCTTCATCAACCCGGAGATGCTTAGCATACCATGTCAAACCCTGAATATATGAAATATGCAAAAATTTAAACACGTGACATTGCCAATCTTGCAAATGACAAAAACCATCACGACGCTACCACCAGAAACATGTCATAGTGATAATGAATGACAAGGAGAACTTGCAAATATAAGAAAGCACGTAATGGTTTGGGAATCACTCATCAGGAAGATAGTGCAATATTCATACTAGCCAAATAAAGCAGAGTTTAAATGAGATCCCTCAGAGTACCCAACTTCTTTAACTGGCAAATTCTCAGAGGAGGAACTCGCACATCTGGAAACAGGCGTCTGGAAACAGGGCGTCTAGGATCATGCTTATATAGAATGATACAGATATATCATATTATGATTTTAATTGGCATATCACTTTGGAGGGCCGAAAAGAAATATACAAAACCTGAAGTTTGCATCATCAAAGGTTTCTCTTTGTTTTATAAACCACTGTGGAAGTCATTGGCTATGGTTTTAATCTTCTCTTATTCCAGTTTCAGCTTATTTAGAATGTAGATGAGTATATTTAGGAGTCCTCTTATAGCTAAAAGTGGATTTAGGTTCCAATTATTAAGAAAGTTTAAGTATAATTGAGTTACTCTGTCAAGTAGGATTTGGAGCCTGTGAAAGGTGTAATACAGTCTGTTTGAACTCATGCTATATCTCTTATCTAGTTCACATTTATTTGCCCTAGCCAAAATGAGCACAGCTCAATTGGCATTCTGTAATATGCTAATAACCATGAGATCTCTAGTTCGAGTCCCCCAACTTGTATGTACTAAAAAAAAATCATTTGCCCTTTATTGTTGTGATTGCATCTTAACTGCATTGCATTCATACAAACAACATATTGATCTATCAGATTCAATCACTATCATATTCAATCACCCAAAGATAATTAATATCTAGCACCTTCATTAGCAAGACAATAATATGAAAGTTTTTGCACACTTCATTAGCTGAAATCAGAAACTTATATAGCTTTGGACCCTTTTTTTTTTTTGAGTTTAGCAACTTGTATGGTTTTGATCGCTTAGCATCTTCCCTGAGAAAAAAGATTTACTAGACGACCCTTTTTCTTTCTTCTTCTCTTTTATTTTGGACAGGAATTAGTTGAATCGTCAATTCAAATAATGGGAAAAGAAAAATGATAAAGATTAAACACAATTGACAAGCATTTATCATGACGAGGTTGTGACAGCAAAAATTCATAAATGCCAAAAGAAACTAAACTCAAAAAAAAGTTGAGGCCTACAGATGTGCTAACCCAACATAAGCAAAAGCACGAAACCATTTTCAGAAGAAAATATAATTTGCATCCACCGACAAAAACCTTGAAATCTCCAGTAATCAACAATTCAACATCGTATTGGAAGCAGCAGACGATTTTAAACACTTAAGTGTCCTACTCCAAACAACGACCATTGGAGATTTACGACAAAACTACGGGAAAAAATCGCTAAATCAATTCATGAAGCACAGAAAAAACTCAAGCAATCCAGCAGACATTTGAAAACTAAAAGAAAAACTGATAATAAAATGAACCTGAACGCCACCATCGCCAGAACTTGAGGGAATAAGCATAGGGCCGGGTTGATGACGACTGACAGCGACCTGAACAGGGACACTGAAGCCCTTCCGAGGACCAGTTTCCCGCAAATGGACGCGATTGGGAGATTGTTTGTCGGAATCAACATCTTCGTCTTCGTTCTTGACGTCTTGAGCATCGTCCTTGGAAAACCCTAAAATTCCTGCAATCTTTTTGAAGAACCGCATGTCCACACTGAAACGATCAAAATGATCGAATCACAGATAGAGATTGAATCTTTAGAAAGAGAGAGCCGAATTTGATGATATGATTTCTGAATCCTGAGATCGTTGAAGATTTTTTGTTCTCCACTTTCTTGGCTTGCACACTTCTTTTTCTGATGGATGCTTATGAACGCGCGAATATCAATTTTCGTTGCATTTACTAATATAAATATTAATAATTTTTATTGGATAAATTATAAATTTAATATCATTTTAAAAATCTAGATTTTAGTTTTTTTTTTTTTTTTTTGAAAAATCTACAATTTTAGTTAGTGTGATTTGAAAGATTCGAATTGAATTTGTAAAGTTTGATAAAATATAAAAAATAGTCAATCGTTCATAATTGTTGGATAATAAAATGCTTAAAAGTTAATTGTTTTTTTATTTAATGATGAAAATGTCAAATAAGTAATTAATTGAAAAAAAATACATAATTCATACATCACATTTACGTACTTAATTTGCTTCTAATTTACGAATAATATGAATTAGTTTTTATCAAATCATAAAAACTAAATTATATTTCTTTAAACCATATAGGGATTAAATTCTATATTTTTCTAAATTATAGGGACTAAACTTTATATTTCTTGAAACTATATAGGCTAAAGCTTATATTTTTAAACTGTATGACTTAACTCTAACTTTCATGAAATCATAAGAACTATATCTATAATTTTACGGGAAGAAATTTTTTTCTATTGTTTAACCCATTCAATCACATTTCATTAGTTTATTTTTATTTTTCTTCGGTCTCCTTCTCATCCATTTATTTTGTGCAATAGCCAAGCATGTTGGTGCTTATTAATAATTTAATAAAAAATTGTGATAGTTAACAAATTTTGATATCTCTTTTTAATTAAATCAAAATTTTGAAAATATTTCAAATATAACAAATTACGAAAGATTTATGTTGATTGAAGTCTAGTTCACTTGATTTAAACCTATCAATTTCCTTTGTTTATCTATTTAGCTTTGATTACAATCGGTCAATTTTATAATTACAATTTAAGGGAGTGTTTGTTACTACATTTTAATGTTTTCAAATTAGTATTTACTAAATATTCTTTAAAAAAACTACATAAGATTTTAACTGCAGTTATTACTTTAAAAACTCAAAATAAATCTTCATTCTAAATACTAATTTCAAATATTCTTAAAACTACATTCAAACAAGTTTTTGACCGTGTTCATTACTTTTAAATATTCAAAATAAAATTTCATTATAAATAATAATTTTAAATACTCTTAAAAACTACATCCAAACAACTTTTTTTTACCCCAATCATTACTTCTAAATATTAATTTTAAAACTTTTATAAACTACATCCAAACAAGTATTCGACTGCAATTATTATTTATAAATATTCAAAATAAATTCTCATTCTAAATAGTAATTATAAATACTCTTAAAATCTCAATTCAAACATCCCCTAGAAAATTAAATGAATTTTATTATTATTTGAATTGTTTTTAGAATTTTGATTAAAGATTTTTCCAATTTTTCTGCCCATGAAAATCTCTTCAAAGTTGCTATAGTTTTTTTAAAAGTAAATCCTTAGTTCCGTCATGGGTTAGAATCGTTACAATTATTAAATTTAAAAACAAAAAAAGAAAACCTTGTCTTAAAAAAAAGCTGGTTATTATTATTATTTATTTTATTTTATTTTTTTTTTTTTGCAGCTGTTCTTAGTTGACTTTTCTAAAAGACTCCGGCAAAAAGAAAATGTTTAGGGAAAATTTTGTACTTAAAAACAATTTAATCTAATCAAAACTAAAGTAATTAAGCAAACATCATTATAAATTTAAAGCCCATGAGATCATAAATTCGAATCTGTATTTCAATTGTTGTAATCTAAAAAAGAAAAGAAAAAAATCAAAAACATATTTAAAGGGAATATTGAAGATACTTACCTCTCCGTTATAAATGAATAATCTTGTATTTCTAATGACAAAAAAAAAAAAAAGCTGAAAGGTAGGAGAAAAGAATATAGATGTTTGGTTTACATATGCTAACAGTATGAACATCAAATAGCTATAGCTATGCTCAAAGGTGAAGGATAACAAACAAAAGCAAACTGAAATGCTCCAATGATCCATCAAAAAATTACCACCACTCTTTCTCTACGAAGCTTCTCTTAAATGTGTTCGAATAATTACGACGAGAAAGCTATGGACATTCTATATCCACCCATCCAATCAATTTTTTCTTTACTTTACACTTTGCGGCTAGATTTCGTAATTCTAACACCGGATCTCGTAAGATCCAGCTTTAGTTATGTAACGAACCCACTCGACTGTGTTGTAACCACTCTTCTCCCAAACCTGAAGAGCAAATTTACAAAAAAATAAAAAAAGGGTTATTCATCGGAGATGTACATCTAGAACAACAATAGACATGCTACCTTTGGAACAAGAGGAATGAAATTATTATGAGAATGTTTATCAAGGAGAATGTTTATGTGAGTTTGGAGTGGAGGGAATGGACATGGAGAACCATTACCATTATCAAAAGTGTAGAGAACGATTATGGGAAATTAGTACCTGTGTTTGTGATGCATGGAATGATTATGGAAAATAAAATCTTGATTAGGGCGAACAATGAATATTGGTAATGAGGAAATGAATAGTGATGAGGAATGGGTTCATGGAAAAATGAATAGTAATTATGTAGGAGATAAATAGTGATTATGGAAAGAATGATTTTTTGTGACGCAAACGTGAATCAGGTGATCCCCAGGCCCAAACACCCTTGAGAATTTTCTAGCAATCATCAATGATGCTAAGAAAACACACTAGTAATTTCAAATTTCACAAAAACAGGAATTATATCTAGCAGATTGGCAAATAAAAGTCAATCTTATGTTTGAAATATCTCATCTACATTATTTCTTTAAGAAAAAGAAAATCATCCAACTCTTTAGAACAACAAATACCTTTAAGAAGCGGACACGTAAACCAGAGGCCGTGAACATGGGAACCTGTACGCCCAAACGGATTAAAATACTTCATCACCAACACACGTAAGACAGAGAACAGAGAAATTAACAACCTAATTCAACGGAACAGCTAAGCCCAGTTTGAAATGGGAAATCCATCGTAGGGGAGAACATTTTAAAAGAATAAAAAAGTTTACGACACTATTAGTTCTTTTCTTCAAAAAATTTAAAAAATTACAATTCATACTTTATTTTGGATCTGAAAAACATTTCCTACTTAGGAGCCATGTAGAAACAAATAGAAAACCCTGTTTAGATAATGAACAGTTCGAGCAGTTCAATCTCAGGCTAACCCATTAAGAAAATATGAAAGTGTTTTCATAAAACAGTTCTATAATCTATTCCACAACAAAAGAACGATGGAAAAAGAGCACAGTGAAAACTTAAACCATTAAGGGTATGTTTGGGGTGGTGAAATGAGATGGGAAGGGAAGGAATTCCTTTCCATCGTTTGGCCCGCTGAGTTATTTACTCTCACTTCCCTTCCCGACGTAGCCAAACATGTCCTAAATTCCTAAAGATCACGAATAGCTTAGCCCGTGCTTAACGTTAACATTATAAAATTGAAATAAAATGAATGTATAATAAAATAACCTAGGCATCATCTCGCTAAGAATAGGATGTTCGAAGGACTAGCCTTGTTAGTAGAGACTTGAGGTTTCCAAAGTACGTTACCTTGAAAGTCTCACGTTTGAAACCCATCAATGTGTTTATTTGTAATATTTCTTATTGTTTTCTAGACCGGGCCTAGGGACGGCCATGAGTGCTCTCGAGTATGCACTAGGGCGAAGCGAAGCTCCTATTTCTGGTTAGAAAAAAAAATAGTATGCTCGGATTAAATCTTTGAGAACCTGAAACTCCATCTGAATTGGTGGCCGTGTCCAAGGCTTCCTTTCAGTCATCGTAGAAATAAGCTCAACATCTGCACTCATGGTTGGTTCTGTTTGTCCAGGAAATTTTCTGATCCTAAAATTGACACAAATAAAAAGTTGAGCAACAGCAATCATTAAACAACACATAGAAAACAACTACATCAGCATGTGATAAATCAAATGAAAAAGATTTCACAAAGACATGTGAGAATGGAAACTACACCATACCAAACTAAAACAAAAACATGAAGGCATTTGTAATAAATGGAAAAAGAGATGATGTATCACCAGGATGATTACTGCACAAATATATGTGAAATACCAGAAACTCAATGAGCATATTTAAGACAAAAGAGAGCACTCACTTCCACACAATGCAATCAATAGAGGCATTGTACTTGGCTCGACCTGATGTCACTTGAAAACTAGTTTTAGCAGTTTGTTTTGGAACAGGAATTTTAATGACCACGCCAAGAGCAAACATTTTTGCACCAAAGACACTCTTTACCTGAAGGCCAGCAGAGAATAGGCTTACAAAGAATTGTGGAACTCCATATATTAAAATCGTAATATTTAGAAAACCACAAACCTTAACATTAACTTCCATCCGTGTTCTACCAAGCTCCTTAACAGTCGGGAGTACTCGAAATGGAAGATTAACACCCTCAGTAATACGATATCTGCATCAAATGAAGATCAAATCATTATATCAGACATAGGAGAAGAAATACATTGCACATATAAGACCATTTGCATGAAAATGGAATAAACTCTCAGTCTGCCTCCAAACTAAAAGTTAATAATTTTCCCTATGTCCCACCTTCTTCACATATGATGGGTTCCTTTGACCTTCCATCTTAGCATAAATAATTTTTTTTGCCCTAGATGCACAACACTAAAGTTTTTTGTGGGCAAAACCAATCAGTCTCCTCGCATGTGGATAACTTTAGCCTAGTTGTCAAGAGGGTTTGAAAAACTAAGAGGCAATGGGTTCAATTTACGGTGGTCACCTTCCTAGGATTTAGTTTTATACGGATTTCATAGACATCCAAATGTTATAGAGTCAGGCGGTATGTCCCGTGACAATAGTCAATGTGCAAGCAAACTGGCCCGAACAGTCGCGGATATAAAAAAAATGTGGATAACAAATAGAATTAACCTTAAAATAAGTGGGAGGGTACTATGATACTACTACAGGAGATATCCAAATAACCTTAAAATAAGTGCAAAACACTCAATTTGGCTTCATTAAGTACAAAACTGTGAAATCTAAAAGAGAAGACAGTCAATCAACTAAAAATTGTCAGCATCAAATACTAAGAGAAATGGATGTTTAGACATCACCGGTGGAAGTTCATCAACTTGATGAAACAAACAAGGTAGAAGAGATTTTCATCACCATGTTGAACAACTAAACTATATTACTTCGTTGCACATTTAATAGCATTCCTGAACGTGACATGTTGGTAGCGACTGAAGTAAACATTACTGGAGAAAACCTCTATGCTTCATTAAAATGAAGATGGTATAATATATCATGGATAAGTGATGACTAAAGTTAATGGAAGCTAGCTGTTCAAAAACAATAAGGAAAAGCTAAGTTTAGAATAAAAAAGAAAACTTGAAATATTCAGAATCTCAATTTAAAACAACACGAGACAGATTTAAATCGGAACACTTTCGAGCTTACTTCATCAATTCAAATTCCCCATCGGGTGGCACAAAGCTGACTGTCTTCTCTGAGTTAAACCTCGTCAAATTTACACATTGATGAAAAGTAACATCATCAAGCTCAATTGTTTTACCACTACAAAATAAATCATAAAACAAAAAAAATGTATACCTTGTTAAATGAAATAATAGCCGGGGGATCATTAACTCTATACTATAGTAACTGTGCTAGACCAATGAAATATCACAACATAAAGAAATAAGTGAAACCAAAATCTCTTCTTGCATATGATATTACACACTTGCTTACGAGCGGCTGGAAACATACATGCTAGAAGAAAGGTCAAAGCCAAATTATATCCTTCACTACCACAATTCAAAAATGAGAAAAGTGGAACCACTCAACTGCTTATGATTCTTTTCTTTTAACTAGTTATAGAAATTAAGACAAAAGGCATTTGATGAAACGATTGCGCAAGACAACATAATTTAACATGAAAATTCTCTACAACTGATTTTTGAGTAAACCAAAGAGGGATTGGAGAGAGACTCAAACCATCGATCGAGTGGATGCTAAGACATCACTAGTGCCATCTAAGCTATGCTCACTTTGGCAACTGATTTTAGTTGCAATATAAGCAAGAGTGGAGAAGAAAAGCTTCATGATACATGCAATTTAAATTTAAGGGTTTAAGGTGATGATTTTTCCCTTGGATGAAATATGGTGAAAAAAGAAAGTAGCCTTAGATGGCTAAGGTAAATCAATAAAGATATTCATGGTTGTAGAGTATCTCGATCCAGTCTCCCATGAGAAACTACCTTTTAGCTGGACGGGACTTCAACTGTGACTCTTTCTCAAGGCCAATCTTATCATTTAGACCCAACTTTAAGTCAGGCATTCCAGAGAGAAAGCACTTCATAAGAACCTTCCCAGTGACATCACAACGTAAAACACTACCTGAGATCAGCAATAGTTTATAAGGTTCCACAACAGGTATGTGATAAAGAGAGAACAACTTTGAAAGCCATTAACTACCTTTAGAAGACATAAGGAGGTTTACACTTTCAACAATATCCAAAAAGACCTGCGGGAAGAATGGTAAGATTTAAGTTCGTTGTTTTATTCATGCAAACACGAAAAGAAAGAATCATTATTCACCTCATTCTTTTTATATTGAAGGCCTTCCCTTCGCCAACCAACAGCACCTGTAACTTGTAAAGTTGCATTCGGGACGAGTTTATCTGTAGGCTTTTTTACCATGGTTGCAGGTAAAAACAAACCAAAATGAAAAGACATCAGTAAGCATAATATACATATATATATATATATATAAACAGACAATTATTCAACTTCAAAAAAATATTTTACTTTTGCTACAAGAGAATTTTTTGTTGATTTTGAAAATTTTAACGAAGCAAAAGAGTATGAGAAGTCCAATTAGGAATTACAAATGGACAGCTAAATACAAAGGGTAAGCCACAAGGTTGATGAAAAAATACATATACTAACCTTGGATGAGAATGGCGAACGAACTCCTTCCTGAGTGATATATAGCTTTAGAATTTCAGGCGAGAGGTTTTGTGGGTAACCAAAATCCATTATTTCTGAAATTGCAAGGCAGATATCAGCCTTCCAAATTCCACTCATTTCCATGACAAAAAATTCCTCTAATTTTCCAAATCAATATTAATAAAGCAACAAATATGCTATGCATGTCCAATTGTATGCTTATACATAAAATTCTAGTAACATATACACACACATATAAAAGACAAATAGATCATGCCTCTAATCAATTTATCACAACCAGAATCTATAAGGCGATGTTTGTTTTTTATAGAAGAAGAATGGTAAACAACCACTCAAGAACCCCTTGATTGTATTTGATGGTAAACAACCACCCTTAACCGCTCATCAAACCCTCCATTAAACCCCACATTAAACCTTCTATCAAATTTCACATCAAACTTTTCACTCAACTACTACTAATATCAATCCACAAACAAGTATTTAACTATTCCAACCATTTTTAACATCAATCCTCAAACAAGTAGTTAACTACTTCAACTACCATTAACCCTTCCACTCTTCTCTCCCCTCTCGACTCTAAGAGAAACTACTAATCTTTCTTTTTCTCTATTTCAAGGGAGATCAAGCTTTCTTTAAAAAATGAAAGAATTCAAAGGGGCACAAAAAGAATTGGTTCTTCAAGATACATGCGAAAATAGCATGAATGAAAGAAAATTGTTATGCTAATCCCTTTGATCACAAGCAAATACGAATTCATATGGCATGCAATTTCTAGAAAATAAACTTCTTTCAGCAATTTATGTACTGGGACGTGCACCTTGACTATTTTCATAGCATAAATCGTCTAACCCTACAACATTTAGATGTCAAAGAAACTCAGGTGGTCTCGATGAATTGAACTCATAACTTTTTGGTTCCGTAACGTCCTCTCCTCTTAATCACTAGGCCACCCCATAATGATTAAACACTATCTTTTCTTTCTTTTTCTTTTCCTTTTTTTTCTTCTTCTTTCTAATAGCTGATTAAACTATGAAGCAGTAACAGTTTTCTACTTTCTAATGCTTATGAAAATTGAAAATAAGAAAATAAATCATATCAGAGTAAGAAAATAATGGAAATCGCCAACAAGGCTTCATATGACTCATATACCATCCAAAAGCTCGTAAATAAGAACAAAATTGTTTCGTATGGCATCTTCATCAAAAGCTCCACCAAAATAAGATTTGAACAGTGCGACAGCCTGAAAGCAGAACTCAATCATAAGTCCCATAGAGTTCAAATATGTTTCTTTAATTATTTGGGTAAAAAAAATCTTCATAGAAATTTGGCTACTTTCAAATAGTGTTCATAATCGAAGTCTCAAAGAAGAAAGTAAATATATTCTAAGAAATGCAGATAAAATATACAAAAAATATTTGATTAAGCAATCATGAACCAAAATAATATTACACCAAAGCATACAACCATAAAGATGATGCTAAGTTGCTAACTACCTCAACAACAAACTTGAATGCACAAGCTACATTTGCATTGCTGCTAACAACAATCACTATGTATACGTTGCTAATTCTCATGTAAAAGAAAGAGCAACCACCAATCTGCCGCACAGGACAGGTGCCAAGTTCTTTTGTTTGCATTATATGTGTTCGGAAGGCATCCACCATATTTCCCCTGATAAAATTGAATAAATGCAGAAAACTTAAAAGCATAATTTAATGAGAAAATACAAAGATGCATAAAAATTGCATCCACAAGCTGAAATAAGCAATATTCCATCAAAGCAATAATATACTCTAACAGAATTAGAGACTATATAATATCCAAACATCTTTGAAACTATTACAAAATACCAAAATTTCAAAATCTTAACACTCATCTTAGCTCACCACCATTTAATTCTAGCTCATAAAGTATGTGGATCTTATCATAGTTTTTCTAAAGGGACTCTTTTTGCAAGCTCATAACATAATCTCACCACAACCATCCTGGCTAGTGGTCAAGAAGACCTTAAGAAACCAAAAGGTTATGGACTCAATCCACTTAGACTTATGAGTTATATCCAAACATTGTAGGATATAATCAAGTGGTACGTCTCGTGAAAATAGTTGAGGTTGGCGTAAACTAGTCAGGACAATGACAGATGTTTAAAAAAATTAAAAAAAATAAAAGACAAATAACCCCACCACAAAACGACAACTCACACAGATATAAAAGTTTCCTACATTGAGTCTTGGAGTAATTCACCATAAACCATCAAGTAGATAAACCTCGTAACCGCCATAACTAAGATATCGAGACCCAACATACACAGCCAGAGATTTCCAGGGAACCCCATCGTCTAAAATTCGCCTAACAAGTGATTCCATGTAATCAGCTAAAACTCAATCACACAGAACCCTAAACAATTCCCATTGTTTTAGAACTCTAACCAGTCGCGCAAAATCATCTGATAAAAACTAATTTATACGCGAACCCTTTAAGATGACCATCCAGAACACTAATTGCAACTCAGAAAAAATAAAAATGAGCTGAAATTACCCGACATCGTCACGATAGAGACGATTGATGAGAACATCGCCTCGAAGATTGAGGAAGTAGATGGCCGATGCAGCCACCGGCATGTCTTATCGGGCGGATCGTGTACAAAAGTAACAAGGCGGAGAACAGAACCGGTTGATTCGAAGTAAGTGAGGAAGAAGAGAAAGAGCTGAGATCTGAGGGAATTGGAGGAATGCAATGGCAGAAATGGAGAATTGAGATTGAAAAATTTTGGTGGTGGTGAAATTTGTTAGGAAGGGGTTTTATGATTGTGTCTCTGCAACTACGAACTGTGAATTGTTGACCCAACCAAAGATGTAATAACAAAAGCAGCCAAAATGGTCTCTCTTTTTTTATTTACGAAAATAAATTCAAAGAAAAATAGCCTAGGAAACCACTCGTTGTTTATTTATTTATTATTATTATCGAAAAATTTGTTCTAAATACCGAATCATAACGTCCAAATGAAAATTATATCAACTTTTAAAAAATATTTTATGCAAACTAAAATATTTCACTTTTCTTTAATCAATTTTTAACTTGAATTATTTGAACTTCTGTTATACATTTTTTTTGTTGTGAAAAACTTTTTAATCATTAACTACCCTTTTATTAGGCTTATATTTTATTTTGTTTACAAGTTTCCTATGTATACAATCATACTTATAAATTGAATTATCGTGAAGTGATGTAATGATTAGGAGAGTCAGAAGATGACGAGTTCAATTTATGCAACAATCTACTTAAATTTTAATTTCATATTTTATATATATATATATAGAACTTTGAAATATCGATGCCACATTTTTAAATAATTTTAAATATTTTGTTTATATGTAAAAATCCTTCATAAAAGTTCAAGCATTGCTATTGTATTTCACACAATTCTAAGTCACACGTGCATCCCAGAATTCGATCTGTAAAAATATTGAAGGTAGGAAAATGAAGAAACCATTAAAGAAAAAAAAAAAAGAAGAGAATTACATTTTGTATACCTTTGATAAGGAAATAAAGAGAGGGAAGCAACCATTAATGATGAGTAGAGAGGCTCGAGAGAATTAGGCAAGATGGCAGAGACTTGATAGCCATACACCCTCATACAACGTATCTCGAATTATATCTAGGAACCATTTAAACCCAACGAACTCACTAAGCATTACACCAATACTAAATTCTATCTTGGAGAGACATGGCGGCAAAGACACAAATTGCCACACTCGCAATATAAACCTAATTGCGAGTGCGTGTGTGTATATATAATACTTAGTCATGTGTGAGGCAAGTTCTTCGGTTCTAGTTCATGATTTCTCTTGGCTATAATAGTTCATCCAGGAGAGAGATCGAGCTTCAAGAAATAGTACACAATCTTCTCAATAATACACATACGTATTAAAAGGCATGTAGTTTCCCAAGAATTTCAATTGGGATGTGTGTGTGTAACAAAATAAACAGACAGTAGCTCCAGTATTTTCTTTATTGAAAACATGTAACAGATCCAAGGAAGAAAGTGATCAGTAGTATAAAAGGCATGTAGATTAGTTTATTTTGTTGCTATAAAATGAGTGAAACTATCACAGGTTCACTTTCAAATTAGTACCATTCATAACAAAAAAAAAAAAAAAAAAAAGGTTTGGAATCACTCTTCTAATTGAGATATGATACTAGCAAAAATCTTGTAGCCATTGCCCATATCACTAAAAAGACAATACTCATTCTGGGCATGGTATGTATCCAATAAACCTGCATAAAAAGGAAAATCAGATCTTCATAATCAACAATCTATAAGGCAAAATTTCTCTACATTTTATGGTTCCAATGGACTTGACAAACTCAGAACCAATATACTTTCCGATTATAAAGACGTACTACCCAGACTGGAAAAAACAACAGCAGCTAAATGTATATTAGGTGCATTCAGAAATAAAATCAAGCCAAGTTTAACCATGCATTATGTAATAAAACCTCGCCGTGTTTTAGAAATTAAGGCATGAATATCAAAAATCATAAGAAAATTAATCTACATAGTTCATTCATCTATTTTAGTAATAGCATTTTTTTTTTAAAATAATTCATACATAACAGATTTTCGTTCGTTTTTCAAAAATCTCAATTTTACCTCTCTTTTCAGCAAATTAATTGAACACTATTAGTGAGCTGATTGAATCTATTAGCAAACTAATTGAGTCTATCAGTTGAACTACTGATTGAAAGC